>CM033682.1:72515118-72897286 GCA_019514585.1 Dendrobium officinale | reverse complement strand
TGTCGTTTCATTTTCATGTCAACATGACCATGATCGAGTCCATTTGAGCATGACTGGATTGAATTGAACTTGACCAAACTCACTATATCATGTTGAGCATCTATTTTGATACAGGCAAGCTTGAAAGAAAAGGTCAAATAGGAGAACACTTGGACAATAGAAATCAACTCAATTCAATCTAGACTGGGACATCCAAACAAACACAAGACAAACAAAAAGGTCGAACAAATGAAACAAAAATTATAAAATAAATACTATCCTCAGAACAATCGGTAAGCAGTTCCTCTCATTGCAATGAAAAGCTAGTAGTAAAAATTTGTTAAGTGCTAAGGTGCTTGTAAACCAAAGGTCCACAGCAACAAGGTCCAATGTCCAAGCAAACTCCTTCGGCAAATGTTTCCAAATCAGCCAACAAACACCTCCCAATAGCTCAAGAAGAAGGATACAAGTGGAGTGGAACTTGCAAAGAGAAGAAGAGATTATAAGCCAAGACGAAATATAGAGGAGGAAGAGATAATTGGAACAAGCTCTCAAGCTTTTCCAAGAAAGGAGAAGAAACCCTCAGGTTTTTAGAAATTTTTTTCAAGTTAATCAACAACCTCATGACAAAATCATCTCATATTTATAGGAGAAAAAGGGGAGCCAAACATCCAATTTCCACCTTTAACCGAACCAATCAGGTAAGGGGAAGAGGAAGGCCAACAGGCAACACAAAACAACACCCAAAAAAGACAGCACAGGAACTGTAGAACTTCTGTATCAGGTGTTACCTGCAGAAGAGAAAACCAAAGTGACGGAGAAAAGGGAAATAAGAGAAGAAGAACAGTATAGTTTAATCTCTTCACCGTAACCCTTTCATTTCACTGTAGCTCTTCATATATACATATATTTCATGATTACAATGTCAGATAATCAGCCACGTGGACGGTGAGAGTAAAACCGTTAGAAGCCAACGGTGATAAGCGAAAGCACTAACATAAGCAGAGATTGCACATGGAGTAATGGGAGCACTAGCATTGGTCGCTAGGCTCAATACCTCCCCGTAAGCTAACAGGAGGAGGAGAGATGGTTAGCTTAGTTTCGAGCTGAGTAAATCTAGGAATAGAAAGTGATTTTGTAAACACATCAGCTAGTTGGTCTTGAGTGTAGACATGATCAATATGCAGAACCTGGTTTTTAATGCAATCTCTAACAAATTGAAAATCAATTTCAATATGCTTGGTTCTAGCATGAAAAATTGGGTTGTGAGCTAAAATGATTGCTGAAATATTATCACATAGAAGAACTGTCGGATGAGAAGTAGAAATCTTGAACTCATTTATTAGCCTCCGAAGCCAAATGAGATCCGTAGCAGCTGTGGCAAGAGCACGATATTCGGCCTCCGTAGAAGACCGAGCAACAATTTTCTGTTTCTTAACACACCAAGGAACAAGTGTGTCTCCAAGAAAAGCACAATAGCCAGATGTAGACTTACGATCTGTTGGATCACCGGCCCAATCAGAATCAGAATAAGCAATTAAGTCAAGAGAACCAGATGAAATCGGAAGTCCAAATGATAGCGTGCCCTTAATATACCGAAGGAGTCGTTTAAGCAATTTGAAATCATCTTCAAGCGGGGCATGCATATGTTGACATAACTTGTTGACTGTGAATGAAATATCAGGACGAGTAATCGTTAAGTACTGTAACGACCCAACCACATGCCGGAAATGCTCAGCTTCAGCGGACGATACAGGGCTGGAAGTCTCAGAGAAAAATTTTGAAGGACTAGGTGAGCTGATCGGTTTACAGTCCTTCATACCAGCACGATTCAAAATTTCTGGAGCATAGATAGATTGAGACAAGTGTAATCCGTGAACAGTAGAAATTATCTGCATACCAAGGAAATAAGTAATTGGACCCAAGTTCTTCATATGAAATTCAGCAGACAGACCACGCAAAAGATGCTGAATTGTTGGATCATGATTTCCGGTTAATAGAATGTCATCTACATATACAAGAATGTAGAGAGTGACTGAATTTTTGCTGTATAGCAAAAGTGACGGATCAGCCGTACTATGTGTAAAACCGAAGCTGAGAAGATAATTAGAGAAAGTTTCAAACCACTTTCGAGGAGATTGCTTCAATCCATATATAGATTTTTGCAATAAACACACATGATCAGGGTATAATGGGTCTACAAAACCCTGAGGTTGAGCCATAAAAACTGTTTCATTTAGTTTACCATGAAGAAAAGCGTTGGATACATCCAACTGTAGAATCTGCCATTTTGAGGTCACCGCCACTTTTAATAAAATCCGGATTGTAGAAAGCTTAGCCACCGGACTAAAGGTGTCTTCATAGTCAATACCATATTGCTGATGACAACCTTGTGCAACAAGTCTAGCTTTATGTCGAGCAATCGACCCATCGGAGTTGAGTTTAGTTCTGTATATCCATTTGCAGCCCAAAACATGTTGATCCGGACGGGATGGAACTAATTTCCAAGTACCTTGATGTTGAAGAGCAGCAAACTCCTGAGACATGACATTTCTCCAAGCAACAGATTTAACTGCCTGAGAATAACATGTAGGATCTGCAACCAAGCCAATATGGCTTAAACTAACAATATGCTTTGTTTTTAAATTACCAGTCCTGGATCTCGTAAGCATCGGATGAGTGGGAAGAGAAGAGGACAGTTTGAGATGGTTCTGTAGAGAATGGTTCAATATGCTGAACTGGTGGCATAACATTATTTGTGGAAGCAGGAGAAGTGACCCGGAATTGAAGAAGGGAAAACACGGTCTGGAGATGGTGAACGGTCAGTGGATGTCATGGGAAGCAGGGACTTGAACCATATTAGGAACTAAAGGTCAAGGGGAGGAACATATTGAGATGATTTTTGTGGAACAGAAGAGGAAGGAATAGTTTGGAATGGAAAATGATGTTCGAAAAATCTAACGTGCCGAGAAACAAAGAATTTGCCAGAAGAAATGTGATAACAAATGTACCCTTTAGTGACAGAAGAATAACCAGCAAACACACAGGGAAGAGACTTAGGATGAAATTTGGTAAAAGAGTTTTATGGAAGATAAGGATAACAGAGACAAACGAAAGTTTGAAGCGAGCTATAATCCGGTTGTTTACGATAAAGCAGATGAAAAGGAGAAGATAACTTGTTGGAGATAGAGGGCAAGAGATTAATAAGATGCACGACAGTTTGCACAGCATGTAGCCAGAAATTTTGAGGGAGATGAGCATGAATTAATGGAGCTCGGGTAGTCTCTATAATGTGGCGATGCTTACGCTCAGATACCCTATTTTGTTCTGGAGTATAAGGACATGTACGTTGATGAATAATGCCTTCGTTAGCAAGCAACAATTGAAATTGTTTAGACATATACTCACCACCATTGTTAGAGCGAAAAAATTTGATTTTGGCATCAAACTGGCATTCAACAGATTTTTGAAAATTAGCAAAAATTAACTGCACATCAGATTTAGCAATTAAAGGAAATAACCAGCAGAAGCGAGAGAAATCATCAATGAAGATAATATAATATTTATATCCTTGTATAGATAAAGTAGGGGATGAACCCCATACATCACTGTGGATTAACTGTAGAACATATGTAGTACGAAACATAGAAGGACTAAAAGAAAGCTTATGACTCTTTGCAAGGTCACAAGCATTACATTGAAAAGATGAAGAAAAAGAAGATGACAAGGGAGAAATAAACTTCTGTAATTTTCGTAAAACAGGGATTGAAGGATGTCCGAGACGCGAATGCCAAATAGATGCTGTGGATGAAGCAGCAACCATAGCAACTTCGGGAGAGGCAGATTTAGTGGAGATTGGGTAAAGTCCTCGACGAGCTGGGCTGTGAAGAAGAATTTGATTGGTCTTCGGATCCTTGATAGTGTAGCCGGAGGAATCAAATAAAATAGAACAATCATTGTCAGTGACCAATTTATGAAGAGAAAGCAGATTATGATGAAGCGCGGGAACGAAGTGAAGGGAGTTGAGACGAAGCTTACGAGAAGTTGGTAGAAGACCTTTACCAGTTTGTGTAATCGGCAGAAGATCCCCATTGCCAATCATAACCTGTTGTTGGCCAGTATAAGGTTGGGATTCATACAGTTGATTTATATCAGGCGTTAAATGAGATGTAGCACCAGTGTCGAGAAGCCACTCAGTTGGCTGAGTGGAAACGGCAGCAGAGTTCGCCTGAACCGGAGGTGGAATAGAAAAATCTTCTATATACCAACATTTGTAAGCTGAATGTCCAGGTTTACCACAAATCTGACATACAATTGATGGAAGCGGATTGGAGCCAGCTCGATATGAACCTCTGCCTCGAGACGAACGTGCACCAAATCGTCCGCGAGAACCGCGACCACGAGCACGACCTCGACCTCGGAAGCATACAGAGCAGCAGAGACATTCTCTGATGAAGATGATAAAGTCATTTCTCGAACATATTCAGAAGCCATATTGAGCTCTTCACTACACAAGAGTGAGTAGAAGTCATCTAAACTTATAGGATTTAAATTCGTCCGAACAGCAATTTTAAATCCTTGATATTGTGGCGGCAATCCATTCAGGGTATAGTAAATAATATCCTCCGGTGGTAGAGATGAACCGGATGCGCCAATTGCATCTACTTTGCTTTTAATCTCAGACAAATATTGCATCATACTCTTGTCCTTCATGGTGATATGATGTAGTTCATTTTTAAGTTGAAGAATACGTGACCTATTTGTAGACTGCAATCTCCGCTCGATTGTCTCCCAGATTTTCGAACAGGAGTCCAGATTCAACACATACGGAAGAAAAGTTTGGGAAATAGTAGAATAAAGCACTGCAGCCAGATTTTGATCCACAAGGAGCCAAGTGCTGTAATCAGGGTTCAAATGCAGTTCATCGGAAGCTGATTTCACCATTTTAGGTGGTTTAGAGGTAGAACCATCTAAAAAACCATTAAACCCGTTTGCAGTAAAGAGTTTGAGAATCTGTGATTTCCACAATGGATAGTTTTCAGCGGTGAGCTGAATGTTCAGCACCGATTTGATATTATTCATAAGGAACTTCAGCTGAGAAGGGATCGGTGTGTCCGCCATTTTAACAATGTTTGTAGCTGTAGCACTGGTGGAAGTAGACGAACTGGTCGGCGAAGCCATTTTTGTAAATCAGAGCTCTGATACCATGTAGAACTTCTGTATCAGGTGTTACCTGCAGAAGAGAAAACCAAAGTGACGGAGAAAAGGGAAATAAGAGAAGAAGAACAGTATAGTTTAATCTCTTCACCGTAACCCTTTCATTTCACTGTAGCTCTTCATATATACATATATTTCATGATTACAATGTCAGATAATCAGCCACGTGGACGGTGAGAGTAAAACCGTTAGAAGCCAACGGTGATAAGCGAAAGCACTAACATAAGCAGAGACTGCACATGGAGTAATGGGAGCACTAGCATTGGTCGCTAGGCTCAATAGGAACCGGGCAGAGGCAGCCACATGCAAGCAGCTAAGGAAGAAACCGAAAAGCCAACACAGGGGACCAGAACCAGCACCCAGCAAAGGGAGGAGAGCCAGCCACGGGATCAACACCAGGGAAAAAAACTAAGGGGACACAAAGAAGGGGAAGAGGCAAGCTCCAACTCCACATAATGAGCTAAAAAGAAAAATACCCTTTCAAATTTATGAGCTAAATAGTGCAATTACTCCTCCAAATAATGAGCTAACCATCAGCTCAAGCATTAATGAGCTAGCACTAAGAAGATCCCATATTTTCAGCTCAAAACCAAAGCAGCCAAGGCCCAACCTGAGAGCAGCCAAGACCCAATCCGAGAGGCAACAAGCAGCCCAAAAACCAAAAGGACCTAAGAAGTTAGCATACCCAAGGCTTGACATGCCCAAGCATTACCTACCATGATCATTGGATGTTCTCCATCATTGTATAACATAAAAAAAAAAAAACATAAAACACAACTATAATATTCAAATTACAATAAAACGAAAATTAGCCAAAATATGCATGCATCAAATTAACTCTAATTGGACTCCAATGTAATCAAATTAGATAAAATTTAATCAAATTAAAATCAAATCGAACAGATCAACCCAAATCAGTCCAAATCAAACTCAACTGAGCCTCGTCGAGCCTAGTTGAACCAAATTCAATGCAATTCGACGCCGATTCAAGTCCAATTATGCAAAATTGGCTCGATCAAACCCAAAAGATCTAAATCGGCTCAAATCGGTTCGTGATGAGTCCAATTTGGGCTTAATTTTTGCCCTGATTGATCAAATCTGAGATAATTTGACTTTCTAAATCAAATTTCTCAATATGGGACTTAGATTTCATCTGAAATTCTACCAATTTGGCATTAAATTCTTCGTTTCGCGCAAAGAGGGAGCGGATTGGAGCATTTGGGCGGCGAGCTTGCTAGCTTCGTGCATCTCCAAGCAGACAAGAGGTCGGCTCTCTCGTGTGTGTCTATCCATCCGTCCCAAATAGTGTGGAACATGGTTTAAAATTGCGCAATATGAGGCTCGCCTTTGCGCAATTCCAGTAAAAAAACGCCTCAATGCTTACGCCTCGAGTTTTTGTTATGAGGCTTGCGCCTCAACTTGGTTGAGACCCGCCTTAAGGCCCGCCTCGCCTCACTGGCATGAGGCTTACGCGTCACGCTATATATATTAAAACTTACATAAATCTTGAAGTAAATGCCCGACATTCGACTCTATATTGAAGGGGAGAGAGAGAGCAGTTCATCATAATGATGATTCAAATGAAGAACCCCTTAGTGATGACAGTGCTGATGATTTATGAGTTCTTATGTGATATGTCATTCCTATTTATTTTTAAAAATTCGAATTATATGTTAATGAAAAGAATACTGGGATTTGGGAAAAATAGAATTTTTAGTTGAACTATATTTCATGTTGTCTTATTATTGAGATGTTTTGATTTCACTTCATATCTTATGCTTTTTTATATTTTATATTATTCACTCATTAGTATATAAAAAATTTATCATTTTATGTTTACGCAATCTTTTGATTTTGAGGCTTACGCCTCAAAACGCCTTGAGGCTTACGCCTCGCCTCACGAATGAAAAACGCCCAATACCCGAATACGCAATTTTAAACATTGGTGTGGAAGAAACAAAAGAGAGAGCTCGACTTCCTCTCTTTTCTTACGGTTCGTGCGCTCGACCCTATTCAGGACTTCTGACACCTCCAAGGCGTCTGTCTCCCTTGTCGCCGACTCCTGCGGCCATTGACTTATTCGTGTTGTTCGTCTGTCTGACCCGAGCAAACATAGGGAGTTTGGTCATTTTTGAAGGCCTCCAGCTCTTAACTTTTGCCTAAGGAAGAGTCTGGTGCTTTTTTCTCTTTGTTGAGTGGAGGGAAATGAAGTGGAAGAGTTGTCGAAATGTTTAGGGACTGACGACTCACTATAGGAGACATTTTCTTACTTCTCCTTCAACCCCAACAAGCTCGCAACAGTCAAGGCGTCTTTCAGAAGAATCCAAATTGTTCCTTGGATAGCAGATCCATCTCCGAGATGAGCTTTGGACAACAAAACACCATATTGTTCCTCCTCTTTCTCGCCTTTTTGACAAAACAAGTGGATGGTGGGTCGTGCCGTGACAACCCGGCGAGGTAAACCTTTCCAAACTTAGAAAAAGACCTAGGTCCCCAAGCCCTTTGATATGTGTTTGATGCTCCTAAAGCCTTGGGGCCTTGTAGTAACTTCATATGCGCTCTCCAAAATCCAAGAATCCACTGTCCTCTCAGTAAACTTGGGAAAATTCGGTGATTTTCACCAAGGTGCTCTCATGTGAGAGTCAGAAGAAGATAGCGATGCCCGTAGGATGTTGGATTTGTGTCTAATACCTTCAAATGCATGTATTTGCACTCATTTTGAGCTCAATACCTTCACCAACCATCAAGCCCTAGGCTAGGAATCGCCATTCGATTACAAATCAAACGATGGAGTGTAGGTTTCGAATGTTATAAATCTCATCAACTTTCATCCTACTCATGAATCATGCAAAATTAATACATGCGCGTTGTAGGTTTCTTGCCAGGATTGTTGCTTGTCCAATAAATTGTAGAGTTCATGAATGTACTCATTCATTTTCAAGTGCTTGCAAAGCTAGATTTGGGGGATGTTCTATGGATCTTCAAAGATTCATAGGCTATTCCCAATTTCCCTACTTAGAATTTCTTGAGTTCATTCATGCAACTTTCTGATGGAAATGGCTAGGTGAAATGATAAGCAAACTATGTATTTAAAGGGCACTTAAATTTACAATTCAATTAATGCATGTTTAAAACCCCAAAGTCTCCTAATCATGCCAAAATTGATTTAGGAATCCCTTTTCAAAGCCCTGGTGAATGTTTTCCTTCTTCAAATGAATCCAAAACACTCATAGAAGATTAGGGAACTCTCTTTCACATGCATATTTCTTTCATGCATGGCATTTGGAGCCCCCTCAAGGCTCCAAAGGCTTCATTGCTTGAATCTTTAGCATCCTCTAGGAGCTATCATTGATAGGTTTGTGTGTGGTGTTATGAATTTTCTCAAAATACTCAACATGTCATCTCGCAAGCTTCCAAATTTAGAGCTATCATTGGAGTGCAAAACCAATAAATGATACCTTTGCTTGTTGCTCTCAAAGCCCTTTTAGAGATTCCGAAATGATCTCTAAAGAGCTTAAAAGAGCATTAGCTAATCTTAGGGTCAAATCTTAGGTTCATTTGATTTGTTTGTTGAAACACAAAGTTAGCAAACAAATAATCCATATCTTTTTCATGCATGATAATTTGAAATCCTCTAAGAATTCAAACATATCATTGTATGATTTCCTTGAAGTTAAGACCTAATTTTGAGTTCTTCCACCTCATTTGTTAAGTATAAAAAATAACAAATGACCCCTTAACCTAAAGACCAAATCCTGGGTTCATTCCCCTTTTCGTTTGTTGAGACACAAAATCAATAAACATTCATCCATCCTTCTCATGCATGTTGATTTGGAGCATCCCAATGCTTGCGTGATCAATCCTAATTTCCCCTCGTGTATAATGATTTTGGGGCCTCCAAAGGCTCCAAATAAAATTCATTCCATGAGTTGAAACAAATTCTAAGCTCTACATCCCTTGTTCGTTAAGACACAAAATCAATAAACATTTATCCATCCCTCTCATGCATGATGATTGGAATCTCCTCAAGGCTCCAAATTTATCATTGCGTGACTCCTAGCATTCGTTAGGAGTTACCACCAATCTTCATGTATGGTATTATGGATTTTTTCTAAAAAATCCTAAATACATAGTATAGGTTCTTGAACTTGAAACCAAAATTCCAAGTTCTTCCATCCCTTGTTTGTTGGAAACATAAAATCAACATACAACCATCATTTTCCCCCTTCATACATGATGGTACGAAGTCTCCTAAAGCTTCAAGAATACCAGTGCATGGAGATTTTGGAGCTTAGAGTTAAATTCTAAGCTTCCTCCTTCATTTGTTGAGACACAAAATCAACAAATGGATATCCCTCCTCTTTGCATGACAACTTGAAGTCCTCCAAGACTTCAAGCACATCACTACATGAGGACTTTAAGCACATCATTGCATAAAACTTGTGATCAATTTCAAGCTCTCCTACTTTGTTTGTTGATGCAAAAATCAACAAATACACACACCCGTCCCTCTTACGCATGATATTTTGAGCTTCCTCAAAACTCGAAACACATCATTGCACGGATCATTGTAGTTAGAACCAAATTCTAAGTTATTCCACATCATTTGTTGAAGCACAAAACCAACAAATCTCCTCATGCATGTTTTGAACATCCAAATGCTTCAAATACACCACTGCATGAATCATTTGAACTTGGAATCAAATTCTTGTTTCTTCTATCTTATTCGTTGGAACACAAAACCAATGAGTAATTGATGTAGGACTACGATGCTTGTAATTAATTTATTAAGAGTTTGCACAACTTATTGATTAGAGAAATAAAAAATAGACCTATTAGCAAATAAAACGAAGAATTAAAACGTAAGAGTTGTCACTATCGTTTAGGCTAAGTTGTACATCAAAAGATTTGGATCATCAAAATAACGTAGGAAAATAACATCATGCCAAAGTAGTAGCTTTCAACGAAAATTTTTAGTCTAACGATAAGATTAGAAAACAAATGAATACACTCAGATCCCTACGTTTACTAAGCTTAGCAGGATCAGGCAAACACGACCTTCATGACTGCAATCAAATGACAAGGGAGGATTAGACTTAAGAAATATGAGAAGAGGAAAAGTAGAAAACCTTCGTCAAGGATCGGTTGCAATCCTCCACTCGACGATCTCAAGTTGTTCTTCAATAGCTTCAACCAATATGTCCAAGATGGTGTAAGTCGGGCAAAGACGATGTTGACCTGCTACACAAAAAAAAAGAGAAAAAAATGCTTACCTACTCTCTCCCTACCGCACGCCTGTTTGGCCAAATCCCGTAAATCCTTAAAACCGAAGCAAAAAAAAATATTATTTATATTAATTTTAATTAATGTTAATTAATTAAGTTAATTATAATTTAATCATTTTTTAATTATAATTAATTAAAAATGATTTCTAGTTAATTATGATTAATTAAATTTAATCATAATTAATTATGTTATTTTTAATTAATTATTGTTAATTGTTATTAATTATAATTAATTAAATTTAATTATTATTAATTATAATTAACTAAGATTAATAAAAAATTGCAAAAGCCCTTCCTCTACCTCGACATCCGAGCCTCCACCGTCGGTTCGCCGATTCCCGAAGGTATAAAAATTCTAAACTCAGATTTTCGTTCTCGACGTTCGCGACAAACTAGCAAACCCCCTACGCGCTCACGTAGCGTTGTGGGGAGGGACACTAGTCCGACGCCTACGACGAGGCGGAAAATCGCCTAAGATTCTTTACTCAATGCTTGCAATGGGTCGGTAAACCCCCTACGTGCTCACGTAGCGTTGTAGGGCGGGAAACCGGTGCGATGCTTGTGTTGACCTTCGTGTTACACCCAAAGAAGAAACACGAGGACTCAAAATCATACTAGGAACCTATTGGATCCAAGAATCCCGCTGGCAGAGTCGCTCCCGCAAAATTCGCAAGAAATCCTGCTGATCTACTGTACCATTCGGCACCGTTCCGGGAGTTCTGCTCAAATCCTGCGACAGAGCCTCGATCCGAACCCTTCTCCGTGTCTATAAAACGAAAGGGAGGCCTTCGCACTTCAACACTACACACGACTCTTCTCCCCTAGCTCTCTCGCTGCTCTGCTTCTTCTCCCGTTCGCAAGTCCCCTCACAGCCTCCGACTCTCACACACGACCCCAACTCCCGACCTCCAGCGTCTGTAGCCCGAGCTCCGATCTCCTCAGCCCGTCGCTGCCTTCCAATCCAGTGAGGAGGACACAGAGAGAGAGAGAGAGAGAAAGAGAGAAAGAGAGAGCTTACTTATCTTCTTCCTCCTCTCACCAAAGCCGCTCCCCATCCTCTTCTGTCCGATCTCCCCTTCTCGACGCCTCCAAGCCCTAGCCGCCTCTGTCCGATTTCGCTCAGCCCGACGACTTTCCCCTCTCCAGTCGGATCGGAAGTCACGTAGTTTTGATCGGAAGCATTAACAGGAGCTCGCTTAGTCGTGAAGGTAACTTCCTCCCTCACATGCACTTCTTCGGCCAAATCCTGTGTCTGCCGAGCCCGAGAGTGAGAGGGAGAGTTTTTTTTTTTTTGCTATTTTATTATTATTATTATTATTATTATTATAATTATTTAATTAATTATATTTGCTATAATTAATTAGATTTAATTTTAATTAAATGGTTATAATTAATTATAATTAATTTAATTAGAATTAAATTTAAATAATCATTTTTAATTATTATTATTAATTATGATTAATTAATTATCATTTAGTAAAGTTAATTAATATGAATTAATTATAATTAATTAAATTTAATTATAATTAATCATTTCTAATTAATTTTATTAAATATCATTAATTATTTTCTTAATTAATTTTAAGTAAATTTAATTAATTAAGAATAATTATAATTAATTAAATGTGCTCATCCCACTTCACTCTCTTACCTCGACATTCGTGTCGGACCGGTAGACCGCCTATACACGCCTTTATTGCGCGTGGTGGGAGGGGAACCCGGTGCGACATCTACGACGAGGTAGACGAGTGACCCATCGATCCACGTGCCAACCACGACAACCCTGCGAAGGTACGAACTTTCTAAACTGAGATTCTCGCTTCCGTTGTGTGCGGCGGACCGGAAAACCGCCTATATACGCCTTTATTGCGCATGGTGGGATGGGACCCCGGTCCGACGCCTACGACGAGGCAGGAATCACCTAAACTCTACTTCGGCATTCGTAGTGCGTCGGAAAACCGCCTATACACGCCTTTATTGCGTGTGGAGGGAAGGGATCCCGGTGCGGCACCTACGGCGAGGCGGGGTCACTCATAAGTACCCTCGAGCGGGGGGAAAGCAAATTGTGTCATTTATAAGTACCCCCGAGCGGGGGGAAAGCAAACTGTGCATTTTTAAACAGGTACCGTCAAAGACCCCATACACGCCTTTATTGCGCGTGGTGGGAGGAATAAAAATCATGGTCGCGGTGTCCTCGTCAGAGGACACCTACCATACACGCCTTTATTGCGCGTGGTGGGAAAAGCCCAGTTTTCTCGTAGTTTTCCCCTAAACAGGGGAGACGTCGGGAGGTTGCTGAAATTTCGGGTGAAATGTACGATCACACTCGGACCTGTTTGAACTCAAAAGAACAAGAACCTGCACTCAAATGAACAAGAAAACAGAGGACTTGTGGACCGTCGAACTTGATTGAACATGAGCAGAGGACCTGAACAAAACATAAATGATTCCTAAAGCTCAAACCTAAATCAGAATGAAAATCAAAATGAAATAAAAAAAAATCAAATCCAAATGAAAATGAGCATTGAACTTGAACAAGATTCAGACTGCAGGGGACTCGGACGGATATAAGAGACTCATTTTGAGTCTGAACATTACTTTGACTAATACTTGAACGAATGCAAATAAAAGACTCTAACTAAAGTGATAAAAGACTGGACTTTCAAGACTACTAGAATTTGAAACTCAACCATGTCTTGAAATATGAAATCATACTCAAATCAAACTCAAGCAAATGACATCAAGTCGAACCAAAGACTTGAACTCTGAGTTTGTACTTGAACTCGTGCTATACAACATTAAGTGGGACTTGTAGACTTGATGAATTCAAGTATGAATCATGTGCAAGGAAACTCAAACTACAAGAGCATTCGTACGATCAACAGTGACTCAAAATGCGCTACAAGACCTTGATGCACAAACTCCTACGGCAACCCCTGCAGACACCTGTTGATTGAGATGGCAATACGGGGAGACCAATAAAGAAGGATTTTCCCCCACAAACAAGTGCAAATACATCAATACCACCCGAGATTGGTGAAAGGGTGGATTCGATGCAGAAACAATGGAGCTTCTACAAAATACTTCTAGGAGGTCGTCGTAGAAGACATGCATCCCCTGCAAATAAAGAGGTCAATGAATGAATGAAGGTCATTCATTAAAATCCCAAATAGAAGTGAAATGTCGGTTCACTCACAAGCAACAATACGAACTCCTACAAGTCACTATAGAAGATCTGCAATCCATACAAATCATCTATGAATACGAAATGTATATACAACATCCACTTATGGGTAGATGCAGAAAGACTACAGTAAATGCAGTATCCTGTAGTCAACTTCAGTCTAAAGATGAATACATCTACCTCCGGCAGTAATGGATGTATTGTAAAGACCAAAATCATAGCAGAATGCATAAAGAATATAAGTTCCTACGAGCTTCTACAACTCGAAAGCAGGAGATTCGTTAGTGCATATCAATCCGCCTGCAGAAAGCAACCATAGTGCACGACAGTCTACCTGTACGAAGCAGCGAACAACTCTATTCAGAAGCTTCTACGCCACGCCACCGGATCTGCAATCTCCGTACAAGCAGACAGAAGGCGTCTATTCCAAGAATACCCCCGCACGTGCACTGTAATTTGTATACACATAGGTACACTAAGGGGAAAAATACAATCCAAACCCGCATGGGCCCCGGCGAGCGTGTTATTGGTACACACGTGACGTCTAGGGATGCTGCGCGGGTTGACAAGTGAATTCAGGTTCGAAACCGATCCTTCTATACGGGTCAATAGAAGTCGATAGGGTTTGAACAAACAAACAAATATACGATTATGGCGACCGTCATATTTGTTTTAAAACATTCATATTAGGCCTTCAAGGCCTACAACAATATGAATTCACTAATAAAGGCACGAAGCCTACGAAACTCGATCCTCAGTCAGTAGCTCGGCTAAGTTGACAAGGTTCAAGCTACAAATAGAAATGACCCCTAACACTCCGATGATGGCCGTGTTGAATGCAGATCTCAACCGGAGGGGTTCACAAATACTTTCAAATTCCATCCAAATGCTCAAAACCCAAAACTCCTCAAAGTCCAAATCCAAAACCCCAAAATCCTAGAAAACTCTACAAAAATCTCAAAATCCCAAAATCCTAAAAATATTTAAAAATGAAATCAAACCATCAATCGCTTCCATCCACCCTTTGTAACAGTTTGCCGGGGTGGACAAATTCAAATAAACTCTAGCTCACAAAGAGCCAAATGCCTAGTCGAAAATATCACTATGATCCATTCTCAAACAATCTCCTGCCAGTAAGGACGTGGTACGTGTCCTCTGACCGGCAGTTTCGCCGCCAAATGGCTTTGCAGGTAAACGGTTATGACCCGGAGCCCTCTAAACCGAGTGGTTTTGCCGCCAAATGGCACCACAGATAGCGGTTATGGCCAGAGCCAATACGCTCCTTAGTGGCGTTAAATCCTTGAGATATGAATCAATAGTATATGATCGATAGGGCACAAAGCCCTCTGTTAGCTAAGGTGGATTCAAATTTGTCCTCTTAGACAAACATTCAACCCAGGTCTATAAGGTCCCCTTGGACGAAGCAACCCATGGCTGCCGACAAGGATCCTTCTGTCAGGTAGGGTCGACTACCTCCTCTGACTAAGTAGACCAGGGACTACGATGGCCCGGGACGACGGAACCATGAGATCTTGATCGAGTCTATCATCCATTCCCCCACCATCCGCTTTAAGTGCTAGGTGATGAAATTTCATATTTTAAATATCAAACTTTTCAATACTTTCCAAATTCCCAAATCCAAACCCAATTTTCATTTTCCAAATCCAAACCCAATTTCCAATACCTAAACCTATGCTGCTACTATATGCCGGATACACGTATTCTCTACGTATCGGATTGACGACTAGCCTTAATCGAAAGTTCTCTCTCATGATTGGGAGGGGTAATTAACTATAGGGGCTAGCGCCTATAGGAAACCAGAACTCAGATCATAAAGTCCTCGCAAATTGAGGGCGAAATCTCTGAGTAGTGTCTTATCTACAAACCCATCTGCCTTCCAAAATTTACCCCGAAAATTATTCAGTTAAAACTCCCTCGCCGGAATAAAAGGAAACGCGCAGTGAGCGGAGGCCGTGGCCGAATTTTCGGAGCCCACAGCTTGCAACGACTTAAGGATCTCTCTTCAATGCTAGCAACGAGCCGACAAATCCCCTATACGCTCAAGTAGCATTATAGGGCGGAAAACCGGTGCGACGCTTGCGGCGAGGAGGATAATATATATATATATATATATATATATATATATATATATATATATATATATATTTATGTATACAAGTACCCCCAAACGCTCACGTAGTGCAGAGCGGAGAAATCTGTGTTTTTCTGACTCGTGCTCCGCACCCTTAAACGCTCACGTAGCGGGCGGGGATTTTTAATAAAATATGCGACCGTGGTCACTTTTTACACCTACCTGAAGCGCTCACGTAGTGTCGATGGGAAGGTTGCCTCTTGGTTTTTCCCCTAAATGGGGGAGACACGCCTGGAGGCCCATGAAATTTTCACTGAAACAGGGGACTTGGCAGAATTTGAACAAGCTGAACTCGAACTAGAACCATACCTGCAAGAATGAAATGCATCGTTGTCCCTCCTACATGCACCTGAAACCACTATCCATAAGACAAATGCCGAAGTGCTACAATAAATACTAGCTCTTTTGAGTTATTCGGGAAACTCAAACTATAAGACCTTGATGCATGAATTCCTACAACAATCTCTACAAATGCCTGTTGATTGAGATGACAATACTGGAGACCAACAATCAAAGGGACCGCCCTTACAAGAAAATACAATCACCAAACCACTTAAGATTGGTGAAAGGTGGATATGATATTGATGTGAAGGACTCTCCTACGAATACTTCTAGGAGGTCGTAGCAGATGCAACGGGTCCCCGCAAATATATACAAGTCGCTTGTGGATAATGATGCATGCAAAGGGGGGGTCAAAACAAAATGAATATTTTGGTTTTGACTTATTTTGGGCTTGCTAGCTCATTAATATTTTGAGCTAAAAGTTAGCTCATTATGAGCTATTTTTTAGTTCATTTATGGAACTAAAGAATTAGCTCATTGATTCTTGAATTTGTCTTTTCTCCTTCCCTTTTTCTCTTGTCCTTTCATCTTCCTTTTGTCTCTTGGGCTGCTGCAGTTTTTTGCTAGTTTTCTCTCCCACGGTTTACTGCTGCCTGTTTGGTTGCTGTTGACCCCTTGGTTCTCTGCCCCCTTTACTGCCGTGACTTCCCCCCTTTTTACCGAGAAATGATCTCCTGCTGGACCCGAGAATTGTCTCCTGGTTTTCTGTGCTTGGCTGCTGGGAACCGTGGCTTTCCCTTGTGGTTTGCTGTGCTGTTTGGAAATTTCTGTACAAAGACCTGATGGCTTTTCAATTCCCCATTTATGTGTGGAATTGAAGAGGTTTTGGGGCTGTTTTTGGGACAGATTTTTGGATAGAATTTGGACAGTTTTTTGGGATTGATTTGGTGGCTGTTTGGGGAGAATTTCAAGAAGTTTTTTTACTGTTTTCTGTGCTGTTTTCTATTGTAGTTTTTGGGTGTCTTTTAGCCTTCTTCTTGGTGCCTTTTAACCTTCCATATTCCCTAATATTTGGGTTGTTTGGCTGCCCTTTTTGTGCCTATAAATAGTGTTGTTTGTAGTTGTTTTAGAAAGAGTTTATGTGAGTTATTTTTGGAATAGAAACCTGTGGGTTTGTTGTTTGGAAAAGCTTGCGAGCTTTGTCCAACTATCCTCCTTCCTTCCTTCTTTGAGAAAGCTTGCGAGCTTGTCTCCACTTCGTCTTGGCTTCTAACCTCTTCTTCTATCCGCAAGTGTCACCTCACCTGTATCATTCTTCTCTTGGAAAGCAAGTTTAGGATGTTTTGTTTTGAAGTCAAAGTTTGTAAGAGTCCTTGTTTGTAAGTCATTTTATAATATTAAAGTTATGTTTTGTTTTGTTAGTTATATTTTGTCAAGTTTTGAGTATTTATGTCTCTTTATTGTTTCTAGAAAGGTTTTCTTTTTAAATGTATTTGATTAGACTTAGGTTGTATTTTAATTTGTGGGATTTTTTAAAAGGAGATAGATTAAGAGGATGTACCTGATAAATGTGAAGCTCAGATCTATCTAGAAGTCAAAATTTGAAGATCCCCCACAAGTAGAGTCCATAATAAATATTTAATTGAGTTATATAATAACAAGCAACTCATCTGCCAAATCTAGTTGTAATAACTTTTGACTCTATAATTTACTTCCATTTTGTTTGATTTGTTTATTCAAGCATGTTTTAATCTGTTTACCTGATAGCGCATTAGAAAATTCATATTTTTCTTAGGTTTATTCTCTTATTTTGCTTGGGTATGGTCTGGACATGTGAATGCGGTAGCTTCATAGAACAAAATTAAGATATATACTTGTTAAAATACTAAGCAATTAAAATCAATGTAGGCTTCATGATTTTCAAATAAAAAGAAAATTACATAGTTCCCTTCAAGTCGTCAAGTTTTAAAAATTTAAATTGATCATGCATAACACAGTGTGTCATATATAGAAAGCCATCACTTAAAGTTTATGTAGCAAAAATTTATTTTCTTTGTGAGTCAGCATTGTGCATACCCTTCATGGTTAGATTTTTTTGTCTCAAAGCCAAGTTATTAGCCCTTTCTTCTAAATAAAAAGTAGCATCTCTACTTTTCATATGCATTGAGAACAAACTTCATGTATTAAAAGTGATTAGGTGGGTTTAGCTGGTAGCCCTTTTCAGGCAGGACAATAAATTCAAAGGTTGGGCTGACTATATCTTATGTGAGATATATGTTGTAAGTCCCTTGCATTTCGTTAGATTTAGATTCGAGGCACTACACCTTAGTAGTCCTCATATTAATTCTAGGGTCTGACACAATTGTTGATTTCAATTACTATATAAGTTCTCACATTTCAGATATTTCCTCCATCTTGTGTTATTGAAATGTAAGCCCGACCTTCTAATCAAAATTGTCAACTTAAACAAAATTGGATTCTAAAATATAAAGCCCAACATAGAATAATTCGAGCACCTTTGAGATTTCTCAGAATCAAGTGATGCTAGTTCACTCTTTTAACTCTCTCATTCCATGAAATTTAATTTCTAGTTGATCCCTTTATCATTTGAAATTCCTAAAGATCAAAACTCTTTAAACAAGAATTTTATGTGTTTTAAAATCAAAACTTTAGCCAATATTTGAATGATCTTTAAAAGAAAGAATCACTAGTTTAATCAAAACTATTCTCAAGTATCAAAACTTGAGATATAATTAACTATAGGGGCTTGTTCCAATGGGCTTTTGTACCCCAGAATAAATTAAATCCCATTCAACCAAATATTGAATGGAGGAATCTCTGTTAAAATTATAAATTTTTTGTTATCGAGTCTATTAGGAAATGATATTTTTTATCCTCCAAGGCTATATATCATTTTTTTTATTCGTACTCGATCGATCACACAATATGTAGTCCGTTGAGAATGATAAAAATTATCCAACAAAGCCTTCTCAAAGGCTCTGGATGCCTAAATCTTTAAAATTAAGGTCAAGGTGGAAAGCTAAAAACAAACAAAACTTTAACAAAATATGCCACTCTCCTTAAAAACTTGTGGCAAGAACTTGATCATTGCATATGCATAGAGTCGAAGTGTCCAAAAAATGCTGCTATCCTGAAAATTTATTTTGAGAAAGATAAAGTATATGACTTTCTTGTAGGATTAAATGTGGAGTTTGATCAGGTTTGAGTTCAGATCCTTGGAAACGAGGAGATCCCCTCATTAAACGAGACCATTTCTCTCATTTGTGCTCAGGAAAGCCGATGAGGGGTAATGCTAGAGTCAAAGGTAGTTGAGGTTCAGCAATGGTGTCAACCAAAGAGCGTCATGGAAGGAAATGCTAAATGTTACTTTAACCAAACTCTATCCTCATTTCAAAAAGAAAGTATCATTTACGAGTCTTCTTGCATTCACACCCGACAACAAAACAGGGTTGTAAAAAAGAAAAATGGTCACCTTCTAGCCTCCATCCGTGCACATTTATTCCACCATAATGTGTCCAAATCCTACTGGGGGGAAGCCCTTCTGACTGTCACATATCTCATAAATTGACTACCTTCAAAAACCATGGGATTAAAAACACCAATAGATATTCTATCATCTTTTTATCCTGAATTTTGAACCCATAATAACCTTAATCCCAAAATCTTTGGGTGCACTACCTATATGTTCACATTCATAGCCAAAATAGAGAAAAATAAGATCCAAGAGCACTCAAATGTATCTTTGTTGAATATTCATCCACTCAAAAAGATTATAAGTTTTATCATCCCTCCACCAAGAAATTTTTTGTATATATTGATGTTATCTTTGATGAACAAAAACTCTACTTCATCAAACCTCATCTTCAGGGGAAGACTAAAATTGAGGAAGATGAGGAAGTGAGTGAGCTTGCCCCTCTTGACTTTCTAGTTCCAACTCAAATCAATCCACAAAAATCTAAAATCAAAGCTAGGAATGCTGAGGACAAAGTTATTATGAATAACAGGAGGTTTGGGCAAGTGTATTCCAAGCGTACAAATTCAAATTATGCTCCCAAAAAGATCCAAAAATCTTAACTATCTCCTTAAATTGAGGCAAACACAAGTTCACAAAAAAAAAAAAAAAAAACTCGTACCGTATAACCAACTTTGTATTCTTCCATAACATCTCACATTCACACAAAAATTTTATGGTTAGACTAAATGATATTCATATTCATAATAATATTTATGAGGTCTTTTCTAATGAAAATTGAAAAAGTGTCATGAAAGATGAAAGTAAACCCTGGAAAAGAACAATATATGGGAGATCACCGACCTACCAATAGGAAAAAATCAGTTAGCTGCAAATGGGTGTTCTTTGTGAAATACAAAGTTGATGGTATATTGGAAAGGTATAAGGCAATACTCGGTGTGAAAGGATAACACTCAGACATACGACATTGACTACTAGAAAACTTTTGCACCGGTTGCCAAGATGAGCACCGTAAGGATCCTGCTCTCACTAGCAGCTAATTAAAACTGGCTTCTGGTACATCTAGATGTCAAAAATGCATTCCTACTCGAAGACTTAGAGGAAGAAATATTTATGGATATTCTACTAGGATTCAAGGAGAAATTTATGGGTAACAAAGTGTGTAGGATAAAAAGGCTCTATATGGGCTAAGTAGTCACCTCGACCTTGGTTTGGAAGATTATCAAAAGTTATGCTACTTAATGGTTATCGGCAGAGCCAGGGAGGCTATACATACTCTTCAAGCACTTCAGGGGAAGTCACAATTCTTTTAGTTTATCTGGATGATATGATCTTGATTGAGAATGATGAAGATTAGAAAGTGATTTTAAAGAAATATCTTGCCAATAAATTTGAGAACAAACATCTTGGTAGATTAAAATATTTTCTTGGAATTCAAGAGTCTCACTCCTGCAAAGCAATCCTCATTTCACAACAAAAATACATTAACGATCTTCTTAAAGAAATAGGAAAAATAAATTGTAAACCCGTATCAACACCGGTAGAACCAAATTTCAAATTGGGGGAAGCTAAAGAAGATCCAATTGTAGATAAAGGATCTTACAAGAGGCTTGTGGGAAAATTAATCCACCTTTCTCACACCAGACCATATATAGCATTTGCAGTAAGCATGGTTAGCCAGTTCATGCCAAATCCAAAGCAGACTCACATGCAAGCTGTAGATAGAATACTACACTACCTTAAGGGGAACTCAGGTAAAGGAATTCTTTTCAGAAGAGACTGTGGAATAATCCCAGAAGCATATACTGATGCAAATTATGTAGTATTATCGGTAGATAGGCGATTTACATCAGGATAATACACATTCATTGGAGGAAACATTGTTACATGGAGGAGCAATAAATAGAATGTGGTGGCAAGGTCTAGTGAAGAAGTAGAATACAGAGCTATGACCTTGAGAATATGTGAGCTACTATGGATTAAGATAATTCTAGAAGACGTGAGGATTAAGTGGGAATGACCTATGAAGCTACACTGTGACAAAAAATCAACAATCAGTATAGCTCATAATCCGATTCAACATGATAGGACCAAGCACGTAGAAGTGGACAGACATTTCATAAAGGAGAAATTATACTATAGTTTTATATGTATCGATCATAACTCATCAAAAGATCAGCTTGCAGATATTCTTACCAAGGGACTTAATATCTTTCTGGTACTGATTACGAAGCTGGGAATGACATATCCGTATTTCTTAGCTTGAGGGGGAGTATTCAATCCTAGCCGTCCCTTGCCATTTTGATCCTACGGCTAGGATGGGAATCCGTGGGAGGCTCAACTGTTAAATCCCAACAGTCTCTTGGCATTTCGATCCCACGGCTAGGATGGGAATCCATGGAAGGCTCGCCTGGACATGCCGATCTCCTTCCTTATTTAGTTGGCTGATTTATGAAGGATTATATTAGAGCAATTATGCGTGATTTTGTAATTATTTGTTTCTTTATTAAGATATCTTTTATAGATCTATTAGTAGGGATAGTTTTGTGCAATAAAAGTAAGCATTTTCCTCTCCAATTCTCTGAATTTAACTATATATGTATGTTTTCGATCTCCTTAGCTGGATCTGTTCATTTCTTTTATACTATGAATTTTTTCATGCTGTATCTCCTGCTATGGCATGTATGCTACATTTTTTCATTTCCAACTGGTAAGGTTATTGGAAATTTGGAATCATTACTAAGTAATTCATCTTTTCTGGTTTTTACATTTTTTTAACTTGTTCTGGATAAGCAAGTTGGATTCTTAAGGTTCTCTTAAAAGCATTCTGATTTTCTCTCTTAAAAGCATTCTGATTTATGGTAAAACTGATCAGGCTTTCTGAAAAAGTTTATTCACTCGTAGCGGATGTTATGGAAAAATTGGCCTTTGTTGTTGCTCCTCATCGGAAGTTCTTTGCAGTTGAGTTAGCAGGATTAGCCCATAACTTGAGTGTTTCATCTGTTGGTGTGCTTGCGACATTGAGGAGCACACATATGCTGGCCTTAGGTGCAGGTTCTATGGCTGGAGCTGCAATTTTGCGTGTACTGCAGACCCTTAGTACGCTTATTATAGTTGATGGAGCTAAGTCTGAAGAGTTTGGACATGGGCATGATGAACCATCTATCTTGATCAATTTAAATTCAGCACTTGAGCCTCTTTGGCAGGAGTTAAGTGATTGCATTACAGCAACTGAGGCAAGGTTGGGGCAGAATTATACGTTTTCTTCTTCTCTATCAATTCCAGATGCTTCAAACCTTTCAGGAGGTCGTTCTACAGTGTCTCCTCTTCCTCCTGGCACTCAGCAGTTGTTGTCATTTATAGAAGCTTTTTTCATTATATGTGAAAGGCTTCAGATATACCAAATCATGTTGGCTGATGACTGTACAACTGCTGGGGAAAAAGAATTTACTGGGGTCTTACAATCACCATCTGTTAAGAGTAGTGGAACTGGCACTCTGTCATTTGCAAGGATGGTTGAAAAGCATCGGCGCCTTCTTAATGTTTATATTAGGCAGAATCCACGCCTGCTTGAGAAATCATTTTCTATGATGTTGAAAGTTCCAAGGCTTATTGATTTTGATAATAAGAGAGCTTATTTTCGCTCACGGATTAGGCAGCAGCATGACCAACACTCTTCTGCTCCACTAAGAGTAAGCGTTCGGCGTGCTTATGTCTTGGAAGATTCCTATAATCAGCTGCGATTGCGTTCGGCTCAGGACTTGAAAGGTAGGTTAATGGTTCATTTTTTTCAAGGAGAAGAGGGTATAGATGCTGGTGGACTGACTAGGGAGTGGTACCAGCTTCTATCAAGAGTGATATTTGATAAGGGAGCATTGCTTTTTACAACGGTTGGGGAACAATGCAACTTTTCAACCTAACCCAAACTCTGTATATCAAACAGAGCATCTTTCTTATTTTAAGTTTTGTTGGCAGACTGGTAACACAATTTCATAATTCTAGATTCATTTTATCGCGCTCATAATGCTATGTCTTCTTGAATTTCTCTATTTGAATTATATGTGTAGGTTGCAAAAGCACTTTTTGATGGGCAACTTTTGGATGTGTATTTTACTCGCTCCTTTTATAAGCACATACTAGGCGTGAAGGTATCTTATCATGACATTGAGGCAGTTGACCCTGACTACTATAAGAACTTGAAGTGGATGCTTGAGGTTTGTGAATATTTTGATAGTTTTATTTTATTTTAAGTGGATGCTAAAATATGTAATATACCTCATTTTGATTTTCTTTTCATGACATGCAGAATGATATTAGTGATCTTCCAGACTTGACATTCAGCATGGATGCTGATGAAGAAAAACTTATACTATATGAGAAAAATGAGGTTTGATGTATTATATATTTATTTAAAATTTAATAATAAATTGATGGATTCACTTGTATTTACTGGTGATCAGTTATTTAATTATTATGTGCAAAATCTTGGTAGGTGATATTGAAGATAAACTTCCTTCCAAATTTAGATGAAAAAAAGTCTGAATCTATAAAATTGGCGGCGAGACAAATATATAGATTAGACGCCCAACAATCAGTAGTGAGGGCAACTGTACAACATTTTATAAATATTTTTCAACTTCTCTTTTTTACAAAATTTTATGCACTTATTCTTTCGTGAAACTTTTTGATAGTTTGGATTTTAGTCTCTTATGTACGCATTGAAGAAAGGTTGATCTACTATTGGAAGGACAACTCTCAACATTGATGATTAATTTAGTCGATACCATTCTCATCTGGATATGATCGTAGGAACTATATATGCAAATGGAGGCTTCCTGTATTTTGTCAGTATTAACAATATTTACCCTCTCATAATAAAAAAACTTATGTTTTTTCTTTGATTAGACCAATTTTAGGCGTTTCTTAATGTCCTTGCAAATATTACTAGTGGAGTAGATTGTTGATATCTGGGAGTTTTATAATGGTGTTTCCAATACCATCTTAATACTAAATTTTCTGTACTATCTTTTAGATTCTCAATTTTAAAATTCTCCCTTTTTCCACTTCTGCCGTAGCAACTATCCTATTAATATTTTTTTGAGCATATGAGTTTTCTTGTGCCGTGCCAGTAGATTTACACGACGCTTAAGCTCAAGAGATACTGTTTGAGTCACTTTTGTCATTTGTGGGAAGTTTGGTGACTCGTTGCTTGAAAGGAAGGAAAACATTACTGATGTTAGTTATGCATTAAATGTAGAAGTACAAGCACATGAGGATGATAAAGACATTATTATGTGTTTGCAGTGTGTGTGGATGGGTGTCATAATTCACTTTAGCCAACAATTGCAAGCATAATGGAAGGGCGTGCATGATAAAAATATCTACATAAGTAATAACAAATCAAAGACTTTAACAACTGAATCAGCAAGAATGAGTGCATGTAAATAGTATCATAATTGATATTTAGAATAATGATGATCATAGAGATATTTTGACCTCCATTTGTTTCATATTTTTTAGATTACTCAATCTTGATGGGCCACTATTCCTTTCATCTTCCATCCAAATTTTTATGACTTGTGCCAATTTAGCTACAAAAAAACAAAATTTCAATTAGTAAAAATGGATAAAAACATTGACAATTATGAATAAGAAATTACTAAGGTCTCTAGAAATTAACATGCTTGCATAGAAGATTAGGGGACGAGCAAACTAGCGGCTTCTAAAGGCTCTATAAATGCATTTCTTGATGTCTAAATCATAAAATGTAAACCATAATCGCAAATTAGAATATCCTTTCCACAATCATTAGCATGTTACCCTATATTTCTTAAACATGTACATTGATCCATCAAAGAGTGATAACTAAAGAGAAGAAGAGGTTATGATTTGGAATGCATGTATTTAAAAAAAAAACACTATGGCTAAAAAAGAGGCAACATTGTCAAGGAGTGCATGCCTGGAGAGTGAAAAATCAAATCCCAGCTAGAGTTTAAGTTTTGAGATGTTAGATATAAATAAAGAAAACAAAAGAACACATAAATAAATAAAACCATAGCTCAAAAAATTGAAGATAAAAATATAAAAAGACTGAGAATTCTATATAAGGTTAGGTGATGTGATACGATCAAGAATTGCACGTGAAATTTATAAAGAATCACAAAGTGTGCTAATTTAAGATTAAGGTATCGTGAGATGAGGTTCAAGAGTTTTCAATTGTCAAAATTATTATGACAAGCAATTACAAACTGGATGTTTGGACACAATTAGCGATAAATCTTGAAATTATCACAATAAGACAAATGCGGAATAATATAGAATCCCACGGTTAATATTTTGAAAATTCACTACGAGTTACCTTGCTCACTCACACTCGAAGTAGGGCTTAGCGGAAGAAGGTCTTTAACATACCCAACGATGCCACGAGGACGGTAGCAACCCCAACGGTCTTGAACCACAGAAAGGTTGATGGTGGCGAGGATGGCGGGAGTGGTTGACTGTTGATGCTCCAATCGTAGTTTGGGAGTTGACGATCAATGACGCTCGCAAGAGTAGGGACAACTCGATCCAATCTCCCACGGTGCCGTCATCTTCAAATCCCACGTCGAAGAACGGGGATCGTAGGATGTTGAGATTTCGGTCGGTGTCGAACACAAGTCCCCACTCAAGTTCGGGATCCGCCATTCAACATTGAGGTGGAGGTTGAAGGGCGTCGTCTTCTTCTCTTGGCTTCAAGTGTTATGAGCATCCGAAATTCACCAAGGGAGGGAAAGGGGAGGGGTTGGGGGGGGGGGGGGGGGGGGGGGGGGGGGGGGGGGCGGGTGATTTGGGAGAGGTGATTTGGGAGAGGGATTTTAGGTTAGATGAGAGAAGGAAGAGATTTACTCAAATCTGAAACTAATTTCAGATTTTAAGTAAATTTGGAGGGAAGCGATTTGAAATAATTTCAAATTTCAAAGAGAATTTAGGAGGATTAATGGGCATTTAATGGAGCACATGAAGAGGGGGGCCGGCGGGTTCATTAGAGGAGGGAGAACGGTTTTAATTCAAAACTTGAAATTAATTTCAGGATTTTGAATGAAAAGGGGGGAAATTAATTTGAAATTTGATTTCAAATTAAGGGGGTCATTAATGAATTAATTGGGGAATTAAAGGAGCGGGCCCATGCTTGGCCGGCGGGTTCAAGAGGGAGGAGGGAGGTGAGGGAGAAATTCATGAGCCTTCCAAATTAGCACATAAGCATTAGGAAAATTTATTATGAAATCCAATTGGTTTTGAAATTCAAAATTGATTGGACTTGAAATACTTTCCTAATATGGCTTTTGACAAATTTGGAAAGTTTGAGGTTCAACCAATTTGAATTTCAAAATTTGAAACTTGTGGGAAAAAGGGGCGAGGCCGGTGGTGGAGGATGGGGGACGGGGTGTTGGAGGGGATCGGCCGGCGGGTTGGATCCCAAGATGGCCGGTGGGGGAATTCGGGGCTCGGATTGAGGGCAATCGGGATGAAGGCTTTGGTTAAGTGGATGGGAAAACACAAACGAGAAGATAAAATAAACTTAACCACGAGCCGCGGACTCTTCCAACGACTGGTGGGCCTTACGATTTGCTCCCCTTGAGCTTTCTCCCTTCTGTAGCACTCATGCAAGAAGAAGTAGAAATAAAACATAATTTTCATTCAAATATTCATTACCCTTTTACAAAGCGTAAGACCGCTATATATAGGTCTCAAACACAAAGAAAAGAAAAGTACTCAAATGCCCTCTGGGCTACAATAAGAAAACACTCCCCATAGGGGTAAACTAGGAAACGGAAATGCAAACTAAATAAAACATAAAATACATCAAAAGTAAAGACTCTGGATCGTAGCCGTCGATCTGCGCTGTCTCCGGCGATACACATGCTTGAACCTCTGATCGATGTCCTCATCATTCTCCCCAGGTGGGAGAAAGCTCGACCCCGTCTAGTAAAAATCTTTGGAACTCCCGTACATCTCTAGGAGATCTGGATCCAAACTCTGTATCTCCTCTCGATCAATCCATGTGTCCTCTGTCACCGGCTTCCCTTTCCAGTGCACCAAGTACCTTTGGCGTCCACTCTCCTTCGTGGAAATGATTTCATCGTCAAGTATAGCTTCGACCTTCTCCGCAATGGGTGAATGGGGTAAATTGGGGAGTGGAGGTAGGCTGAGGATCTCACTAGGTCGGTTCTCACAAGGCTTATTATGAAGTGGATTATCAGGGTTAAACTCAGGTCCCTCGAAAGCTACTAAATCTTCAAGATTAAACGTAGGATTCATATTAAAGCCTTCAGGAAGGTCTAACACATAAGCATTATTGTTTACTTTCAAGATTATCTTAAAGGGGCCCGCATTTCTAGCATGTAACTTTTTAAGGGCTCCGTGGGGAAATCGCTCCGGACGAATTTGTACCATAACAAAATCTCCAATTTCAAATTCTTTAAATCTCTTCTTACGATCAACATCAATCTTATAGTGAGCATTACTTTGTTGAATTCTTTTATTTATTTCTTTGTGCAATTCTTGAAGATGAGATGCGAATGCAGATGCAGACTCAGAAACTCTAACCTTAGGACTCATGGGAATCAAATCAATGGGCTGTTTGGGTAGGTATCTGTACACGACTTCAGCAGGACTTAGACCCGTAGATCGGTTCATAGAGTTGTTGTAGGCAAATTCAGCTATAGGTAGTTTAGAGTTCTAGTCCCGTATATTTTCTCCTACCAAGGTCCTTAAAAGATTTCCTAAACTCCTATTCACTACTTCAGTTTGACCATCCGTTTGTGGGTGAAAAGCAGTAGAGAATTGTAATTTTGGTCCCCATTTTGTGCCATAACGTCTTTCAAAGATAACTAGTAAATTTCACATCCCTATCTGATACAATGGTCTTAGGTAAGCCGTGAAGTCTCACAATTTCATCAAAATACAGCTTAGCTATTCTAGAAGCATCAAAAGTTTTGGAGAACGGGAGGAAATGGGCCATCTTAGAAAATCTATCTACGACTACGCATACTGAGTCAGCTTGGATAGTAGACGGTCTGCTTATTCCCTGTATCCTAATATTGATGAAGTTGTATTGCTGCCCATTTTTTCTAATTTTTAATGAAGTGTACTCTATCATTACTTTTCTTGATACTTAATAGAATATTTTGATTGCTTTGCGGTTATGGATGTAGGCAGTTCTCATCAAATCATATAAATCTTGTGTACTTTGTCTTGTGATTTATATTGTGATTGTTTCATCATATTTGGGTTGTTTTGCTTGACCTGTGTTTTTCTCCTGATAAAATCTTTGGATTTTCTCAAGTTTTCCTTTGACTTGATGCCCCACATAGTTGGATAAAGGCTTGATGTTTTTAGTATCGTTTTTCCTTTAATTTTTGATGAAGGTTACTGATTATGAGCTTAAACCGGGAGGGAGGAATATCAAGGTAACTGAAGAGACAAAACATGAGTATGTGGACCTTGTGGCAGAACACAGGTTGAGTACAGCCATTCGCCCTCAAATAAATTCCTTCCTAGAAGGTTTCGATGAATTAGTTCCCCGGGATCTCATTTCAATATTTAATGATAAAGAGCTTGAACTTCTGATCAGCGGACTTCCTGAAATTGATGGTCAGTGGCACTATATGCTTATTATCGGTTCTTGATTGCAGCACTTTGTTGCAGCCGGCTGTTATTATATATATATATATATATAATATATATATATATATATATATATATATATATATATATATATATATATATATATATATATATATATATATTTATTCTGCTTTCTAAGTATTATTGACCTCTTCCTTGCTTTAGTTGATGATCTAAAAGCTAACACCGAGTACACACGGGCTATACCATAGCATCAACTGTAGTTCATTGGTTCTGGGAGGTAGTCAAATCATTTAACAAGGAAGACATGGCGAAACTTTTGCAGTTTGTAACTGGAACATCAAAGGTAATTGTGTTTTCTGTCTGATATATTCCCCATTATCATACTTGTTCTTTAATGTGGATTTGTAACAGGCTTCCATTTTAATGGAAGTTTTAGCCTTGGAGACCATGATCTAAAACATGTGCTTCCCTTTTTTATGAAAGTTGCAGAACATAACCTGAAGCACACACACATTCAAACATAAAAAAAAAGATTGTTGTGTACCATTATTGGAAGAGTGGCTATGAAACTGTAGTCAAACCAAGTTTGTTTTTTTTTTTTTTTTTTTTTTTTTTTTTTTTTTTTTTTTTTTTATAAAATTTAAGTGTAGGGAAAAAAGTAAAGCTCAAAGAAGCATGTTTAACTCTTTGAAAAAGAAGGTCAAGTTAGATGTGATTTAGGCAAAGGATAATGGGAGAAATCACTTTATTATCGAACGCTTGATTTAAAGATTGATAATGTGATTTTGGTGGGGACTGTTCATGATCTCTCTAATCCATTTATCTTTTGGCAATTTAGGTTCCATTGGAAGGATTTAAGGCCTTGCAGGGGATATCTGGCTCCCAAAGGTTTCAGATACACAAGGCATATGGCGCTCCTGAGAGACTTCCATCAGCCCATACCTGGTTAAATTTGATACTGAAAGATCATGTTGCTCTTATTTTCAACTTTTTTAGATCTTGACCCCCTTTACTTATCATGTTCACTTAAATACACAGTTTCAACCAGCTCGACTTGCCTGAATATTCATCCAAGGAGCAATTAGAAGAACGTTTGATGCTTGCCATCCATGAAGCTAGTGAAGGTTTTGGCTTCGGCTGATTTGGTTTTGCTCGTTTGAAAGGCCTTGTTTTTCTGTTTTTCGTGTACAGGTCAGATTCACTATAATGTTTTTTGAGTTTATATTTGTTTTAGCTCCACTATTCCTTTGATGAATAGACCTCCAGTATGATTATATGGCCATTCTCTTGTTGTATAGATGCCCAAAGTAATCATTTTTTTTTTTTTTTTTTTTGGTTATTTTTGCCACAACTTGGCAATGTAAGAAAGCTACTCTGAGGAGGCATAATAAAGTGATGAGATTAACTTATAAATATCGCCCTTCGGTGAATGTTTACAACACTTATACCCTGTCAAAATGCGAAATATAAATTATTTTTATATATCTAGATTATTTTGTTGTTGGGGTTTTCAGTTATTGATCGCTTAATTATTTGTTTCTTAGTCATTTTATTTACCCTGCAGAACCCAAGCAACCGTTAGGCTGATGAAGGGAGCCTGCTGTTTTACAGGGCTTGTGATTTTTGTTAGCCCGATCACCAAGCTGGCTTTTCGGATAACCCCTGATGGTGCAAATAACTGTTGTGTTTTTTGAATATTTATTTATTTATTCCGTATGATTACACAGCTTAGATTTGCATTCTGCTACTGCGCTAGTAGCTGCATGGATGCTTCATGTTTTGATTTGTAATGGTGGCTAACAGAATCAGGGAGATCGCAAGTTATTAATCTACTATCTCTATCTATTGCTAATAGAGATGCCTATACACTGCAAAGGATTCAAAGTGGAAATATGAGAGCGTTAAACCATGAGCTTTCAAAAAGTTTCTGAAGCGTTTCAGTAAGAACTTAATTATTAATTTATTTTATTTTGGTATTCATAGTTTTTCTATAACGTTAAGCTGTGTAGTTAAACGTCTCTCTGTGTTGTTAAAGTGTTTTGAAACTGAAAATTCTAACTATATATATATATATAAATATATATATATATATATATATATATATATATATATATATATAATATATATATATATATATATATATATATAAGAAAAACTGTAGCTCTCTATACATAAAAGAAGAAAAGGAAAAGATAATGACATGTGCGTCTGAGATTAAACCGTTGGGAACCACAGTGATCCATTCCATAGTAGGCATTAGTGCGTTTGTTCTTTAGCAGAGAATGCACATGGCCCAATTGGAATTAAAAGTGCTGGTCCGTATTAGATAGCTTGTTTATCACCTCCCCGCAAGCTAACAGAAGGTTCTGAGATAGTTAGCTTGTTTCACAAATCAACAAAATGAGGAATTGACAAAGATTTGGTGAACACATTAGCGATATGATCTTGTGTATGAACATAAGAAATATGTAGAACATGGTTCTTGATGCAGTCACGAATAAAATGAAAATCAATTTCTATATGTTTTGTTTGAGCATGAAACTTGGCTGCGGAGACAACAGCTTAAAAGACCTTTCTTTTTTATTTATAGTACTAAAGGTTGGAGTAGCTTCAATAGAAGATAAGATTAGAGAGAGTCGCCTTAGATGGTTTGGTCAGATAAAATGACAGCCTTCCGATGACCCGATTTGGAAAATAGAGGTATTAGATTTGACTTATGTTAAGAAATGTAGAGGCAGACATAAATAGACTTGGGTGGAAAGTAGTAGAAGGGATCTTTCTTTATTAGATTTAAACAAGAATTTGACTTTTAATAGGACACAATAAAGAAAAATGATTCATGTAGTTGACCCCATATGGTGGGATAAAGGCTTGATGTTGTTGTATGGTAGTATAACTCATCTTGTTGTGGCAATTTTCATTGTAAATTTGAGACAGAAATTGTGCAGCGAAAAAATCATCAAAAATCTCCATTGCAAAGCTTCCATCATTTTCGGCAAAAAATAATCTGCCGCAAAGTTCGTTGTAAATCCACCACAAATTGCAAACTTTCATGTAGTGAATCACTGTTGCCAATCACCACTATCTTTGGACTTTACATTGCATTGGTTTTCATTCAAACCAAATAAAAAGAATATTCACCTACATTTATTTTAGACTTATCTAAATTACTCAAAAATATTCATTTTATACTATATTCTTTTTACACTGCATTCATTTTATACATCATTCATTTTTTTGGCCAACCAAATCGCTCCTTAGAAAACATTATTTGCATTCTTTTTTTTTTTCTATATTCCAATTGCATGATTGCCATGTAACTCTCCTATCTCTCCCCCATCCTTTTGTTTGTTTAAAAGAAGAGAAAATTATGAGGATGGTGATGAAAAATTGAAAAAGGACAAGGAAGATCCATAAAAAAATTTGTATGGGACATTAGGAAATTGATCTAAGGATTCATACAAAATTAATCTGAATAAAAAAGACTTATAAAAAATTCAACATGTTTAACTATAGTCAAAATTATTTTTATTCTAAGAATATGAGCGCTCTCAAATGAGTGTTTACTAATTAATTAATTACATTTTGAGGGTACTGAAGAATACTCAATAAAAAAGTCAATCTTGTGTTCTCATTCTTTCGATGTGTCCCCAAAGTATTGCGAGATAGAATGAAAAAAAAAAAAAAATCAACTAGTTTTTTTTTAAGAAATGTAAGAATTAACCTAATTAGGATTCGTTGAAACATTCATTTCAACTATAAATTTGTTGAATTTTAAATTCGAAAGATTTTGAATTTAAATATATAAGATTTTAATTTAAATATTATATTGAGATTTATCCTTAATCAAAAGAATTTTTTTGTGATGTGTCTATTAAAAAAACTCTACAACTAACTTAATATTTAAAAAATTAGATTTGTTATTTTTTCTCTTTTTATTCTCTCTTAATGTGAAAATATTATCAGACTTGTTACAGGCTAGAATATACGTGACAATAGAGTTAAAATTTTTCATCTCAGCATTGTATGGATGTACAACACAACAACAACATCAAGCCTTTATCCCACTACGTGGGGTCGGCTATATGAATCCTTTTTCTCCATTGTGTCCTAATAAAAGTCAAATTCTCATTTAAATCTAATAAAGATAGATCTTTCCTAATATTTTTATAACCAAGTCTTTTTAGGTATGCCTCTACCTTTCTTAACATAAGTCAAATCTCATACCACCACTCTCCTAACCAGGTCATCGGAAGACTGCCGTTTTATGTGACCAAACCATCTAAGGCGACTCTCTTTAATCTTAACTTCTATTGGAGCTACTCCAACCTTTTCACGTATATGCTCATTTCGTATCCTATCTCTAAGGATAAAGACACTCATCCAGCTGAGCATCCTCATCTCTGCCACACTTAACTTGGTATTATGCTTCTCTTTTAGTGGCCAACATTCGGCCCCATAAAGCATTGCATGCCTCACTACCTTCTTATAGAATTTCCCCTTAAGTTTGAGGGGTACTTTTCTATGACACAACAAGCCCGATGCATTCCTTCACTTCAACCATCGAACTTGAATTATGCTGATAATATCCCCATCTATTTCATCATCACTCTGAATAATAGATCCAAGATATCTAAAGCATGTACTCTTATTAATGACTTGATCGCCCAAAGTCACAATCCCCTAACCAGATCTATTACTACTAAAATTACACTATATATTCTGTTTTAGATCTACTCTAGCAAAAACCTTTAGACTCTATGGTTGACCTCCATAATTCAAGTTTACCTTCAACTCCCTCTCTAGTCTTATCAACAAGAAGAATATCATCAGCAAAAAGCATATACCAAGGTACATCATCTTGCAAATGTTTAGTGAGAACATCCATGACTAAAGCAAAAAGATATGGGCTTAAGACTGATCCTTGATGTAACCCAACCGAAATAGGGAAATACTTGGTCAAACCACCTTGTATTTGAACACAAGTAATAACTCATGCATACATATCTTTAATGATTTGAATATAAGCATTATTAACTCATTTCTTTTCAAGAACTCTCCATAACACTTCTCTTGGAACTTTATCATATGATTTTTCTAAATCAATAAATATCATATGTATATCCTCCTTATTTTCTCTATATTTCTCCATCAAACCTCTTAATAAATGTATGCCTTCAATAGTCGACCTACCCGGCATGAATCCAAATTGATTTTGAGAAACATTAGTATCACGACACAAACTTAATTTTTTACATGAAAAATTTGGACGGGGCTATGCCCAATTGAAATGATTCCACTAATATTTGAATTGATTGCAAGTAACTGACTCATCCTTGAAATTAAGGATAATTATATTATAATAATCAATTATCAAGTTGAAATCTAGTTACAAACGGAGGTCGGAAGGAAGTCCGACGTCAGTTGGTGAACGGGCAAAAGTCTGGCATCACTCAGAGGCCAAGCAGAAGTCCGACATCAGTGGGCAGTGGAGTGGAAGTCTGGCGTCAATCGGAGGCTGTGCAAAAGTCCGTCATCAATCAACGGCCCGGCAAAAATCCGACGTCAAGTGGCGGCTTGGTGGAAGTCTGGCCATGGTTGAGGAGGAATCTGGTGGCAAGAGAACTCTCTTCCTTCTCTTCCATGCTTAGGTCCCCTTTCCATGATGAATGAGGGGTCTATTTATAGTTTTTTTGAAAGTGGCATGGCTACTAAATAGGAAGATGATCAAGGGTAAGTTGGAAGTTATTTGAATGGATGACCGATATAGATCCCTTTGATCATGGACTATTTATTAGGCATTTGAATGTCATAATGATATCAGAATTTGATAATCTTTGGATTGGATTTGTCTCGTTGAGCCGTTCGATTTGATTATAAGCATGCCATGTTTGGAAGCCATTTGGTTATCCACCTTATGGTTTAACCTTTCCACATGTTCTTCGAGTCTTCAAACTAGACCCATTTGGACTCGGATTGCTTCAATTTGGTGTTGTTGGGTTTATCTTTTCAAGATGTTCATTTCGGCTATAAGTTTATTAAAATTGGAGTTCATATGGTTCTGAATTTAATTTCAAAAGGTTCCAACTTGATTTTGCCTTTATATTTGTGCTCAATCAAGATAAACTTTTGATGATATATCAGTTGTCCTCTATTTTTAGATGTTGAAGTTTCAGAAGTTTGAAAATATATGTCACAATATTCCAAATTGTTTAAATTGCAAAATTTATAATATTTGGGAAATTATGAGGTGTGACTGCTCCCTAGATGTCAATGTAGGCCTCCCCTCGGGGTCGTAAAGCAAGTAAAATACCCTTAATTATAAATTGAGGATGTCCTAAAGTTGGTGCAATGATTGGAGCAAATAATGTTAAAAAATTGTGTTCCAAAATATTTTAAATTGCTCAAAATTAGCTATAGAAGCTCTGTTAATCTCTGAAAGTGCTAATTTTCGATATAGAATGTCGAAAAATGATTTTGGGGAACCAAAAAAATGTTCAATTTAGACTGTCCAAGTCGAAAAAATAGACCTGGAAATGCACAGGCGGTCGAACTAGGCGGCCACCGGAGGGAGCTCGTGTTGACGCGCGGGCTAGAGAGGTGCATAAAGATGCACCCCTTAGGGGCATGCAATAATTGGTTTTTTTGTGGTCCCCACATTTTTTTAAAAAATGGCGGGTGATGGCACTATAAGCGCCCACCTCTAATTTTTTTAAGAGAAAACGTTTTTAAAAATAATTCCAAAAATGTCATTTTGAGGCCCAAACAAATTCCAGATAAAATTGAAAAAAATTTAAAAAGTTTATAGAAGCATTTTTCCCTCTCATTTTCTAAATATTTCTCCCTATTTTTAGTATCCCCCCGCCCTAAATTTTTTTATCTTATAAATAACCCTCCTAGGGCAGTGGAAAATTTGCACCTCCTCTTCTTCCCCTTCTCTCTCTAACTTTCTTACAGTTGATGCTTTTCATATTTTTAGTAGGTGGCTTTCCCTACTCTAATTCAGTGCACCTCTTCTATGTAGAAGTTAGAATTTTTTAGCATTTCCTTCTCTTTCTCCCCCATTTTTTATCTTACTATAAAGGCCTTCCACATTTTTTTATAGGTGGCATATCCTATCCAAATTTAGTATCTCTCTTTAGTGTAGAAGCTTAATCGGTGACCCCACCTCTACCAAATTTCCTTAGCTAAAGAAGATCATTCTGATGCACAACATAAGGGCCTGAAAAATGGTCAGAAGGTGGCAAAGCCTAATGATGTCGCCCCTCTGCCATAACCAATGACACATTAATCATTTTAAGGAAGAAGTTTTACTTTCCCAATGATGTTATAATGAAGGTGACGGAAAAGTCAGATCATGCCTTTTCTCCTCCTCTAATATTTTTAATGGTTTATGAGTTTAGTTTGGGAGCAGGGATACGATTTTACCTCCCCCGGAGTTGAATGACATTTTAGCAATATATGGAGTGAGTTTGTCTCAACTTTCTTATAAGGCTATGTCGATCATGATGGGGTTGATTATATTTTTAAGAGATCGTGGGCGATGTTGTCTCTAGAGTGTCTTTCTCTGATGGGTCATGTTACTTATGGTATGCAGGCTTGTATCTCTTTTAGAACCAAGTGGTTGGATATTCGCACTCGAGACTAGTCAAAAAGTTGGGTTGGTGGATTCTTCTTTATACAGAATGACTTGAATCTGCTAAGAAAATGGGAAAAACTGAAGGATTTACACATTCCCCTCATGTTGGAGTAAAGGATCTATTTAAGATGTTCAACCTTAATGATGTAAATACCCTTAACTATGAGGTGAGTTATTTAAGCAGATATGTAGATAAGGAGCATTTGTTTAAGGTGGGATGATATACTCGGGCAGAGAGATCTCATACACATATGCTTAAAAGTCAGCCAAAGTCCTAGATATAGTTATCCACACTTAAAAGGTTCCCCATAAATGATTAGGAAATGAAGGTGATCCATATGCTTCCAAGAAGAAAATGGTGGAGGAGATTTTGACAATCACTAGCAAAAGTCATAATTCTTCTCCATCCAAGTCACACATTTTAGAGGATATTTTGAAACATCAATGTGTTGGGCATAAACGAGCTGATGAATTGGTGAGTTCCTATTTTCTTACTTTTTTTTTTCTTTTTACATACTTATAAGGTTACATTCCTTACCAACCTTTGCTTATAATTTTAGAGGCTGCAATGTATGAATCTTGAAATTGAATTATCCAAGACCTTGAATGACTGGTATTTAGAGTTTGTGAAGGTTAAGTATCTTTAGGGAGACTATAAAAATAATTATGATGGCAAGATCAGGGAGATGAAGGCTATGGAGGAGCAGGTAGTAGAGTGTAGAGAAGAATTGGTTACTATGGCTACTTCAGCCTATTTACAAAATTGACAGATGGATTGCCTTCATATTAAGCTGGTGGATGCACAGGAAACGATCAATTAGCATGTGAAAGATATGCAAATCCTTGAGGAGAAGATATCAGTCATTAAAAATGAGAATAAGAAGCTCCAAAGTATTATTTTTTATAAGGAAGCTAAGTCCAAATTAGAATTGTCACCATCCAGAGTCATAGAAGAATTCAAAAAGTTTGTTACCTTTAATATGATTGTCCATGATAAGATTCAAAAACTTGTATTCACATATATGATGTAGAGGTGAAGGCCTTGGAGTTATGGAGGAAGGCTTTATTAGAGGTTTTCTAAAAGGCATCTATTTAGTGTAGCATAAGACTAGAGCTGAAGTTGAGGGGTTGACACCTAGCTAGGCCTTTAGTAATTTTTTCTTCAGATTCAGATGGTGATGAGATTAAAAGTGAGTTGCATAAGGTCTTTACCCTTGATGATGTTTATATTGAGATTCTAAGATATGCTTTTTGTTTGTTGTTGGTTGTACCACTTTATATATATATTTACTGATTATATATTCGATGTTGTCATATGATGTATGTGTTATATTCAGTGATATATCAAAAAGTTGTTGATATTTTCTTTCTTTTCTTTCTCATATATATATATGCAATTTGCTTAATTTCATTTCTAATTTGAGAATTTGACTTTTAATAGGACACAATGGAGAAAAAGGATTCATGTAGCCGACCCCACGTAGTGGGATAAAGGCTTGATGATGATGATGTTGTTGTTGTTGTTGTTGTTGTGTATTCTGGCTTGAGCAAATGTGAGAAACATCCTTCTAGGATGTATAACTTATCCAAGGTTGTTAGTTAAAACCTTTATTAATGACATTAACATATATAGAAGATGTTAGATTAAATCCCTCTAGGATAGATCATCTAATTATTAAGATTCAAGACATCCTCTTAGGATATTTAACCTATATGAGGTTATTAGCTAAAGCATTTTCTTGATAAATTAATTTGTATAAAAGAGGGCATATCAAATTCTCCTAGGATTGATCATCCAGAGATTGAGATATTATGTGAATTGTGTATTTCTCGAATTTGAATAAAGAGGTTAAATTTGCTGTTAGTTTTTTATTATCATTTTTTATCCTTTTTATAGAAGGAGATAATATCAAAAAGTAATGAATCACATATACAATAGTTTACTAGCATAACTTAGGTATATAAGAGTTACACCATACTCAACATAGAAGAGAGACTTACAGGGATTACACTATAATTTGGTAGAAGACAAATAACAAAAGAAAAGTAATACTATCAATATCTATTGATAATACTTACGAAGGTTTCCAATGTTCAAAGTTCGAGGGAGCATCTTCCCATCAACTTTCTTTAATTTGAAGGTGTTAGGCTTGACCATAGCTTCCACCAAATAAGAACCCTCCCAGGGGAGAGAGTTTATTATGTTGGGGGCCTTTTCAAACTATTTCAATACTCCACAGAATTAGGTACCTAATGGAGATACATAGAGCTTTTACCCTTTGATTGTAGTGATAAGAAACTCTTTGGTGGCATATAATAACTCTCGATAAGCCTAGAAGACATTTGGGAGATCTTCAGTCCATTGTTCCCTCTCCCCTCACGCCTTCCTTAAGCGTGTCTTCAGCCCTTTTAAAATTGTTCAGTTTGTAACATTCGTTCACCCATTTGTCTAAGAATGGGTGACAGTTGTGTGGACTGACTGAATACGGAAATCCTTATGTAAAGAAGTAAAGATTTTTCTAGTAAGTTGAATCTCGTTCTCAGTAAGGATCATTACATGAATACCAAAATAATAAATTATGTTCTTTCACAAAAATTCTATGGCATTAACTTCAGTTATCTTTGCCAAAGTTTCTGCCTCCACCTATTTAGTGAAGTAATCTAAAGCCATGATGATTGAATTTTTGTTGTCGAGTGACTCTAAGGAAGGGTCCTATCATATTAATCCCCCATTTGGGGAGAGGCCAGTGGCTCTGAAGCGATGCAATCTCCATAGTAGGTGTATGTGTGAGATTGGAATACAATTGGAAATTTTTATAATTTTGAGTGAACTCAAGTGTATCCCATTTCATTTTAGGCTAATAGAGTCTTTGCTTCATGATTTTATAGGCTAATACTCTTCCTCTCAGATGTTTTTCACATACTATTGAATGAACTTCTTGAAGTATGCAATTAGTTTCTGAAGGTGGTCCAGTGAAGGCTCGCTTTTACAACTTACCACAAAAAATGGTGAACTTTGTTTCTTGTCCTCGAAGTCATGTCATAGCTATGGGATCTTCTGGCAGCATATCATATTATAAGAAGGACGAGATAGGATCAATCGAAGAAGCATTTCTTGGTTCATTGATCGGTTGTATGACCCACAAACCTAGGATACTCAAAAAGTGGATCTCCTTGATACATATTCTCTTGTAGACATCCCTAATTCTTGATGTGGCAAGTTTGGAAAGAGCATATGCTCATATATTTTTCTTTCAAAGAACATGAATGATTTGATACTCTTTTATACGGGCTAAGAGCGACTTTATGATGTTGTGGTATTAGGCTTGTTGCTTGTTATAGATGCCAAACTCCCCCTCTACTTGAGAGGTGACCAATTACAAATCAGTGTGGACCACCAAGTTTTGTACTTCACAGTCGATTTCTAGTATTAATCTGGTAATAAATGCCTATTCTCTACTATGTTGCTCATTGTAGGGAACTTAAGTCGAAGCCAGTACTCAAGGATAACTTGATGTGGAGAGATCCATAGAATTTTTGCCCCGGTGCCAGAACTTCTAGAAGCTCCATTAATATATAATGTACAACACTAGGGAGAAGGAGAAGCATTTAGTGGCTCATCAGATATGGGCCTAGTGCATTCAACTATAAAATTTGCAAGTGCCTGTGATTTGATATCATGCCTAGGTAAGTAATGTATGTCAAATTCTCCTAGCTCTATGGACCACTTGATTAGTCTTCCAGCTGCTTCTTTCTTTTGTAGTATACTTCTCAATAACAGATTTGTATAAACCACGATTGTATGTGCTTGAAAGTAAGGGCATACTTTTCTAGCTGAGTAAACTAATGTCAAAGTTATTTTATTAGTTAGTTGATAACATCCCTCTATTTCAGATAAAATTTTACTGACATAATCTATGTGACATTAGATGGGTCATTATATAACATTTTTCTCTCATACTGAGACTGAATTGATAGCCTGAGCAAAAATAACCTTGTATAAATATAATTTTCTCCAGGTATTGGTTTAAAAAGTAGTGATAGAGATGCCAAATACTTTCACAGCTATTTGAAGGCTTCTTGGCATTCGTTAGTCCATTGAAATCCTGAGTTATGAGCACCTCTGAGTATTTTGAAGAAGGTTAGATATTTGTCTCCTAAGCAGGCCAGGAAACGAGACAGCATTGTGATCATTTCATTCAGTCTTAGACTTTCTTAATATTTCTTGGGGGCACCATGTCCCTTAGTGCCTTGATTTTCTCATGATTAATCTCAATCCCTTGATGGGTTACCATGAACCCTAAGAAATTTTTAGAAGCTACGTACTCTAAAAGCATATTTGGTAGGGTTAAGTCGCATGTTGTAGCATCGTAGCATGTAGAAACATTATTCCAAGTCAGGTATATACTAAGATTTTTCAAAAAATTTCACCAATATATCATTACTATTTACTTCTATAGTGCGCTCAACAAGGTATTTAAAAACCTTAGTCACAAGGCGCTATAATATGGCTCCAATATTTTTGAGCCCGAATGACATGACCAGATAATAATATAACCCCTTATCTATCTGAAAGGCCATTGCTTCCTCATCCACAAGATCCATCTTTATTTGATTGTAATCATAGTAGACATCCACGAAGCTCTATGTTTGATGTTTGGATGTGATATCGACTAACTGGTCAATATAAGCAAGTAGAAAACTATCTTCAGGATAGACTTTATTAAGATCTATATAGTCAACATATATTCAAGATAGACTTTATTAAATTATAGTTAGATATTAAATGGCTAAAGGTGCTTAATAGATATTTTAAATATATCAATAATCTAAATGAAATAAATAAATAAAAATAAATTAAGAAAATTCAAATTCTAAAAGCTTCAAAATATTATATTACTTTTAATTTAAAAAAAATCAATTAAGTCAATTGAGAAAATTCTTTAAATCCAAAATGTTTAAATACATGCAATAATATTTTAAAATAGTTTTTATTATTAAAACATTTTAAAATAAGTTTTTAGTTAATAAAAAAAATAAATAATAATAATAATAATTAAATACATGTCAAATTAAATATTATATATATAGTTAAAATATCTAAAATAAAATATATTTATTATTAATATTTAGTTATTTAAATAAGAATTAATTAAAAAATTAATTAAATATTAGAAATTTAAAAGTTTTATTATGATTCAAATTATATATATTAATTTAATATAATTTTAATTTTAAAATAAAGAAATTAATTTTCTGAATATCTTAATATATTTTAAAAAATTAATTCTAAATTTTAATAATTTTTTAAACTAATTTGGATTTAAAAATGATTCTAAATTAATTTAAGATCATTTTTAAATTAAAAGTTGGCGAGCGGGCCATGTGGTGTTTATGGTTCACCAGTCCAACAAGCGGGCTGTGGTGGCAGTACGTTACGTCCTCAATGCGGCATCTCCTAGGCAAACCATGCGTCGGGACATTGTTAGCTACTTAGCCATGTCAGTGGATAATTGTGGCCATCATATCCGCAAAGATTGTATTAGACGGACACGATTATATCCTACGATTTGATCTCTACCAAAAGAGATCAAATGGTGGAGTAATCCTGCAATTTGGAACAAAGAGCCTGGTTCTAGCCGGATGAGCCAACAATTGCGGGGATGGGTTTGTGGTCTGATAGAGACAAAGACAAACACAATCTGGGTCATTGATCGCAAGATCAATGGCCCAGAAAATGTACATTTGTAACAGGCCACGATTAACACCCTAAAATTAACTTCTGGCTTGTTCTCATGATCCCGACAACCAAATCTCATAAAATTTTAAACCAAGATTTTACTAATGAACAGATGTAATGGGCTTTCAACTTCACATTTTGAAACACACTCAATCAAAAGTTAATTAATCCTAAGGACTGTGGCCTAGGTCTAAGGTTTTTAAGGGATTTTACTATTGAATCTTCAAGTTCTTTATACAGTTGAGCTTGTAGACTGTCCACATAAATTTTCCTATATGGAAGCATGATCTAAAATGCCTTGGATCGATTACTACATCTCCTTGGGTGGAAAATACTTGGGATTGCCTGAAAGCTCATCGCCGAGAAGTGTTTCATGGTGGGTTTTGGTTGACAGATGGGAGGAGAGGTGTCTGGAGTTCAAAGAAATGCTTGGGGTGCTCTGGGAGGCTCAAGGATGTGAGAGAGTGTGAGATGATGAGTGAAGCTCAAAATGGGGCTTTTTCCCTATTCAAATCTCTTGGAGGTGGCTGGATGTTCCTAATGCATCAGGGACCTTTCTTTTATGGGGGACAAGTGTCCCAAGTCACTACAATGGCAGGGGGAAGGCTAAACCAAGTCATCTTCCCATTGGTTACTTTGGGTAAGAGGTGGGAGGACCATTTCCATTTAAGGCTAAACCAAGCCTTGAGCTCAGTTTGGAGAGCTTAAGGAGAGCTTTAGCCATAAAAAAATTAAAAAAAAAATCCACAGCATCTTAGGCCAAAGGCTATGGGGTTAAATATTGGATTTGGCATTTTGGAAAGGCTTAAGGCCTTGAGTTGACCATATTGACTAGTCAAAGGGTCCAAACAAGCTGAGGTGGCATGAAAGGGGTGTGGGAGCTATTGGTGGAGTCATCCCATGTACTTTGGAGTATGGAGTTGTGGTTAAAAGAGGAGTTTAACCATGCAAGCCCATTTGAATGGTTGGTTTGACCGTTTGACTAGTCTCCATGCCATGTGGCTGCTGAGATGGCATAGAGGGAACTTTTGAGCTGTTGGAGTTATAAGTTGGAGAGATGTTAAGGAGTTAGGCTTAAAAATATGGGAGGGAGTTTGATCAAGTTTGACCAAGTCTTGAAGCACTGACTTGGTCAACTTGACCATGGTTTGACCCTTGGTAGGTTTATAAGTGTTAAAGGCATCCAATTTGGAGGATTTGAACATTTAAAAGCATTGATTTGATTGACTGGGTTGGACTAACCCATTTAAATTCTTTAAGGGTTAATGGGTTAACCTAGGTTAACTTGGTCAACCAGGTTGACCCAAGACATAATTTAGTCCAAAGGATTTTTTTGGATATTTGGAGTCCAATGGGTGTGGTCTCATGGTCTAAAAAGGTCATTTGGGTCAAATGACCTGTTTTAGCCCTTAAAGAGTCATTGGGTCAACCTAGGTTGACTTGGTTAACCAGCTTGACCCAGGGACTATGTGTAGGATCAAACCATTTTAAATGACATTTTGAATGTGTTGGGAGTGGTCCCAAGGCATAGGGAGATCATTTCAATCATAATGATTGTTTTGACCCTTAAGGGACCTTTAGTTCAACCTAGGTTGGCCTAGTCAACCAAATTGACCCAGGGTTTGGGATTTGGTCTAATAGGTCCCAAGTGATGTTTGAAATTAATTGGAAAATGTTTTAAAGGTTGATGAGGTTGAACCATATTGAATTTTGGTCAAAAGTCAAAAAAATCCTGTTAAAGGGCTTTCTGGTCATTTTGACCTCTAATCAATTCTGGGTCAAAGTGAGTCTAGAAAAATGTAGTTTAATGTTTAACATATCAATATCAAAGGTCTAGGAGTGATTACAGGGTTTGGAGGAGGCTCTAATGTCAATTTTCACTGGGTGATAGGTCAAGTGACATAGGTCATAAATATTTGAAGATTTTGTAGCCTTTGAAAATAGATTTATTTTCTGGGGTTAGAAGCATTAGATTGAGGTAAAATTTGGAGGGCTGACCCTAAAAACATGTATTATCAATATTATATTGATAAACTCTGAGTTAGAGGTCAGTTGAATAGGTTTTTAAGTATTTAAAAAAAAAACATTGGGAAAGGCTCTTAAGACTTAAGCCCTTAGCCTTGGATTTTGGTCTAAATTGATCTACGATCTAAATTGATCCTAGGGTCTAGAGTCTAAAAGAATCCTAAGATCTAAAATTTAGAAGGATTCTAGGGTCTAAGAAGTCCTAGGGAGTCTAGGAAAGGTCACAATGACCTCATACAAAAGTCAGATCAACAGTACCACAAATTTAGAGAAATTTTTATGCAATTTAAAACTTAAAAATAATTTGACTTAGGTGTAGAGGTCCCAAATAGCTTTAAAAGTATCAAAATTGAGTTTGAAACTTCAAACAATTCTCCTGAAGACCCAAATATGTCCGTCACCAGCCATAGCTAAAGGCCAACTATGCTGTTGTACAAATGAAATGGCGCGCCCAACCCCACGGTCTGAGCAGCTAGCTAACCGCCAACTGTAGTTAAAATTGTATTTTTTTTTTGTTATGGGGCCCACTTTTTTTCAATTTGGAGGGTAGCGGCATGGTACTGCCCACCTCTTCTAATTTTTTTAAAACGGTTAATAATTTTTTTAGTATTATTAAAATGTCAAATTTGGGCCCAAAAAATTGTAAAAAAAAAATTCTAAAAAAATTTCTAGGTGGCATCCCCTACTCAAATTTAGTGTCCATCTCTTGTGTAGAAGTTAGAATTCTTGCTCTCCTTTTCTTCCCCACTTCCTTCTTACTTCAGAGGCTTTTCATTATTTTTTGTAGGTGGCATCTCCTACTCTAATTCGGTGCCCCTCTCTTATGTAGAAATTTAAATTTATCCTCTCTTTCTCTTCCCCACTTTCCTTCTTACTTCAAAGGCTTTCTATTATTTTTGGTAGGTGGCATTTGAATGTTCATGAAGGTTTTAAAACTTTAAGAAACTAGCTCGAGGCTCACCAAGAGAGGGGATGAATTGGTAATTTTAAAATTTTTCTAAACTTCAAAATAATAATGATAATATTTTTTAAAAAGTTTTTAAAATTAAAAAATACTAAATTCTAATTGATTGCAAAAATAAAAGAGTTTATCAAAAATATTAATTTAACTATAATTTTATTTTGATTTATGAAATGAAAAAATAATCACTGATTTTCCAAGCAGTTATAATAGAAATAAAATGAGGGAAAAATAAAAGTGCAAAAAAGGAAAAAAACACACCAAAGATTTTCATAGTGGTTCAATCAACCTTAATATATGTCTACTCCCTAGAGTCATATGCTCCGAGTATCGCACTAATCACTAAGTGACTCTACTTTTTCTCTCACAACAAGATGGAGAAGCCCTTACATACTCACTTTATCCAAATCTGATGTGTTGGAGTGCCAGATGTTATGCCACCCTCTTGGTGATGGCATCAAACCTTGACTCATTTTTCTTCCTCTTGGAGAAGGCTGAGAACCTCAGCTCCTTTTTGTCCATTCTAGAGAAGGCAAAAAACCTCAGCTCCTTTTTCTCTCTCTTAGAGAAGGTAGAGTATCTCAAGGACTTGACCTAGAAGCTTCTCTCCCAAGAGAGCCTTCAAGAACTCATCAAGTCCATTGGAGGAGCAAGGGTTTAGCTAGCCCAGAGCAATTGTGTAATCTCCTCACACTCCTCCCTCATGCTCAACCTCATCTACTCTTTTCTCTCAAACCCTTAATTTCTCAAAATCTCCTCTCTCAGAGTACCTTCAATAGCCGCACAATCCTGTCCCTCTTACAAAGATAATCTTTAAGCTTTGCTTAAGTATTGGGCTTCAAGAAAACCTAAAAATTCAAGTTAGCTGTCATTGTTCGTATAGTATGATTTTAGTTTATACAGTAGGTGTGAGAAATACTTTTTAAATTTTAAAATAATTTGATTCCCGCAAGATCTACTTTATTTATATTTTAATATTTTCTTTTGATTAAATCTGCATAGTTGTACATTATACCGTCCGGAAGGATAGACTAATGTTCTCCAATTAATTTGAAAGAAAGAAAATTATGATCTATTTTTCTAATTACACGTAACATATGGAATATACAAATCATCCTGAAGGATGATAAGCATATTACCTTATCATTCCAATCAGAGAAATAATCGACAAATTTATTTTCATAATAAAATATAGAGGATATTTATTTCACTGTAAAAGCAAATCAACTATTCTCCTATCTTTTGATTATGAAATTAAATTTAAAATATATATAAGACAAAGTCTGCATTCACAGATTTTTTCTCTACCTTAGAAAGAAAACTAGAGTAAGGTTTATTTTATTTTGGGATTTATACTCCCTATAAGGGCAATCCCTTACAGTTAATTATATCTCCTAAGAGAATAATCTCAATTAAAATGAAGACTAAATAATTTTAAAGTTCATATAAGTTTAAAGAAATGTTTGACCTAATTTAAATTTTAAAATATAGGCTTTAGATTATAAATTCTAACACTGAATTTTGGAAGATTTGGATTTTATTGGAAGAAATAATATGCGAAGAAACGGGTGGATACAATCTGGACTTACCACTTGCCTATAGTGTGCTACCAGCTAACAATCCTTATAACAACAAATTCTTGACAATGTATGATTCTTGATCTATCCTACAAATCAATGAATAGTTAAAGATAAGCTCTGCAATGTAATATCCTTGTACAAATCAAGAAAATAGTTAAAGAACTTTTAAATTTATTGCATATGTAATATGCTTTTATAAAAAAAATGAACAACCTAGGGTTATAGTGAAGTAATGGTGGTATGCCCCCACCGACAACAAACATGGATTATAACAATAAGAAATATATATCAAATACAATTGCTTATGGTTTCAGGCTCCAAGTCTTCTATGGAATATCCTTTTTAGAAGAGGACATTAACTTTATGATTCATTTACAACTCAATCATATACATATAATCCTATAACCCTCACTTATTCACTCTGCTCTCTGGTGCACTGGCAGAAAGTAAATATGACATGCTATATTTTTATAGAAAGTAAGCAAACACATAGGTGCCCTCTAAGCAAGGCACCCACAATCAAATCATAACAATCCACTAGCCTAGCCTAGGCTAAAGTTGGTTGTCCTAGTAAGCCATCTAAGTGTGTGAAAGGGGTAGTATTGCTTTGATATGTCCAATAGGAATTTATTATTTAAATTGCATTTATTTTTAAGATTTGTCATTAAAGGTTGGAAGGGATTTTAATTAAAATTTAAGCAACATGTATTCAACTTTTAAAATATTCTAATTTTAGAGCTTAGAGTTGTTGATTTAGTTTTAAAGAACTTATATATTGATAACCCCCAAAAGTGTAAGGAGTTGTCAATTTATAAGTCTTAAGACTTTCAAAATGACTAACCATCATCATTCTACAAATAATATAAATGAGAGGAATGGAACAAAATCTAATTAAATGAAAGCCTCCAAAATAATACAATGTGATATACCTTCTAAAAGGAGTCGAGTATGTCACATGAGGTCAATACATTCTTTATTGTTTGAAGATTCTCCAATCTGAATATGAGAGGAATTGGAACATACCTCCTGAAAGGAAATATGCACAACATATGGGAGAATCTTTTGGTTCTTAAGGTTTATTAAAGGTCTTTAAATCTAATGCAAAAAGGCCCTCCAAAAGGAATCAAATCGTCAGCATAAAGTCCTTAATTTATTCAACTTAAATTAATTATCAAAATTAATTTATCAAAATAAATTTTAATCAATTAAATTACAAATTAATTTAGTTTAAATTAATTAGAATTTAACTTAAATTTTTCTAAAGTTTATTATAAGATTTAGAATTTTTAATTAATTGATAAAAATTTAATTGATTTTAATGATTTATTAAAGATTTATTAATAAAAATTATTTTAAAAAACTTACTTAGACTTAGGTTATAAATCTCTGAATTTTATTTAATTTTTTTATGAATTTTTTAATTTTTTAATAATAATTAAATAATTCTTATGAGAATTGTTTAATTAATGAATTAGAAATTTTAAATTTATTCAAAATGTTTTTAAAAATTTTAATCATTAATATCTAATTTTATTTTATTTTAAATGAATTTTTGAATTTTATTTATTATATTTAATTAATTATTAAAGGAATTATTTAATTAAAAAATGGTTAATGAATTAGAAATTAAATTTATTAAAAAATTTATTTAAATTTGAATTAGATTTTATTTGAATTTTTATATATATTTTAATTTTATTTATTATATTTAATTAATTATTAATAAAATTATGTAATTAAATAGTTATAAATTAAATTTTAATTAAAACGAAATTATTTAAAATGATTTTATAAATTTCTGAATTTATCTTATTTTTATTTTGAATTTATTTTACCTTTTTAAATTTTATTTAAATTTTATTTGAATTTTAAAGAATATATTTAATTATTGAATAATTAAATGGAAATTTAATTATCAATTATATTTAATGAGAATTAAATCTAAATTTTAATTTTAAATGATTATATATTTAATTGAAGGTTTATTGAAGTTAATTTTATATTTTAAAGAATTTTATTTGATTTATTGGAAATTAAAACATTTAATGAAGGGTTATCTTAATCTAATCATTGTTATAAAGTCAATTAATGTCCAAATCAGATGTTTTAGATTAAAGACTTATGATACTAAATTTTATATGTTTAATGTGTGATCCAAATAGGATGTATGTAGTTCATTCTAAATTGAACTAAGTTAGCTAAGACATAATCCTAGTTATTGTCCTTAGATGTCACTAGTGTTGTATAGGATTAAAAGTAGGTTCCTCTAACCCTTGGACACTAATTATAATCATATCACGCAATCAATCGCAATAGAAGGGTCTTAATACTCTATGGAATGCATTATAGTAAATTATTAAGGTCGTAGGTCACATAATGACCTATGAAATTAAATATTTATCTATAAGAGACTGGATACATCAAACTTAATCAAGGACAATTGAGTATGCAAGAAAAATCCTCAAATCAAACTCAATTCAATTTGAAGTCAAAATCTTACATGGGTTGAAAATTATGTATATAAAAAATCAATATATCATGCAAATCTTTTTTTTTTTTCAAACCATACATGATCACAATCAAAATTTATTTTTCACTGAAAGAGGACTTCTCACTAATTCCATATAGCCCTAAGATGCAATTCTTAGATTTAAATTGAAATAGTTATGAATTTTTAAAAATCTAGGTCAAACTTTGACTTAGATATTTATAAATTCATCAGCTAATTGAGATTGCATCAAATGTCCTTACAAAAATTGGAAAAGATCAAATATCCACTATATAATACATCTGCCAAACTTTAGATCAAAATAGTTTATATATTTTTATTTAAAAATGAAATTGGGTTTTTTGTAATTTTTAAAATAATTTATAAAATATTTATCAAATAAATTTAATTCTATTTTTAAAATAAATCCTTCTTTTTTTCTAAAGAAAATGAGCCCGAGAACTTCAAAATCTATTTATAAATGAAATTCCTACAATTTTTTCAAGTTATGGTCCATTTTTTGAATTAATTAGGGATTTTATTACACAGTCAGCCGGTGATGCTGATTGCACGTGCTTTCCATGCGGTAGGAACTGATTCGGCCACCTAAACGGCGACGGTCAACTTACTCTGCCCAGTTAACCAGTGCAACAAGATTTTGAGCCATCGAATCTAGCACATCGCGGATCTAAAGGTTGAGATCTAACCATGGGATTAATAACTATTCAGAAGAATCTGATGGTCCATCTAACTCCCATGGTTTGAATGATCAATTAGGATCTACCTGTAGTCATGAGAGATTGATCCAGACCATGGAAATGGCACCATCATGGTTGTTGATCTACAAAGAATAGATCCAATGGTCAGCTTTCTCCGTTAACCCACGAACATTAAATTCATTTTTTGCTTTCATTCTCTTAATATAGTGAATCAAATAGTTTGAAACTTTGGATAGAGATAAAGTAGGATCTAAGGAAGTGTGGGGAAAAGTTTTCTAAGCCTTTCATGTAATATCTAAAGGTTTATTTAAGAACATAGATAAATTCCTACGGTTAGAGTTTTACCGCAGTATGAATGATGGATTTAGTTTATTTAAATTATGTTGAGCTTATGATCATCCGTTGTCAATTCCCTTGATAAATTTGAGCTTGGAGGAAGCTTTTATAGAGAGTCCAAGCATCTGAGACAGACAGGTCTTCTCTCCTTGACTCCTCTCGCCGGCAACAGGTTCCAAATAGTGGGAAATCACCGGGAAAGAATAGAAGAACCTCTAGGGAAGCAGGATAAGTGTTAGGGTAGAATGAATAGTTTCATCTCTTTAGGCCTATTCTAGTTGTTGGAGCTAAAATCAATGGTGGGGATTACTCAGAAATGTGGTTGGGATGCTTGACAGCTATCCTCGACCGTTAGAGCGCTTGGAGACGTTCTAGTTCAAGTGAGAATGATGGGTAGTCCTTATCACGTGGTAGGGGACCACTAGGATCATTGGAATCAAGCTGGGGTCAAGCCAATAGCTGGGTTGGGTTGATTTAAAATAGGGAAGCTTTTGGTATAGCTTTAGACGAAAAACTCATTTAACCATTTTATTATCGAATTTTGACCAGTCAACATGTTAAAGCTTGATAAGGTAGACTTTAGAGATTAAATGAACATTATTTGAGTTATACTAGGTATATTGTATGAGTGAAATGGCTATGCATAGTGGAGTTTGACCACTCATGGTGGTTTGACCAAGTCAAACACCATGGATTGATCCATTATAAAATTAGGGATGTTGAGGCTATGTGAGGAAGTAATTATGAAGCATCAAAATGTTTGATTTGATTATCTATAGAGAGTGGGTCCTATTTAACCTTATTTGATTAAAATTAGGTTCACTTGACTAAGTCAATTGGTTACTGGGTCAAGGTAACCAGCCACATCCATTTGACTAAGAGATATGTCTAGAAAGATTTAGTGAAGTGCAAATTTGAGATGGAGTTGTATTGGAGGTAAATTGAGGTTGATAATGAATTGAGCTGACATGAGCTAACATGACTGGGTCAAGTTGATCAATGACTGATTGAGAGACCTAGTGATGTTTGATTTGGTATATAAAACTCCTAGTGAAATGGCTTGAACTTTTATTAAGGATTAGAGAGGTCGATGCATTGAGCTAAGTAATATATTGAGTCAGCTACTTGCAATGTAGGACTATAAATGTTCAAATGATTAGAAGTTGATGATTGAATGCTAAATTGACTGGAGTGATTGAATAGTTGATTGCATGTTGAGTGCCATAGGATTGAATTTGATTGATTGATTAGAGCATAGATAATTGATAGAATAATCAATTGATATGTTGATTGAATGCAAAATATATGAACTTTTGAAATGGTTGGATGATTGACAACTATTTGACCATCACCCATCAGATATGATCAGGAATTTGGGGTGGTATCTGATGACCTCATTCAAAAATGAGATCAACAACATGATCCATTCAAAAATTAGACCCATTTATTATGATGTAAATAATTATTTAGATGAACTATTCAACTTTTTGAATACATCGTGCAGTATGATCCAAAGATCATCTAGCACGATGTGCTAGCTTTTCTCTCTTATTTATACAGGATGACTACCGGGATTATTAGAAATATCTATAAGTTGCCCAATACTATTATCATCATACATTATGGTTAGTTGATTTCAAGTACACCATCCAGTATGATATGAATATCATATAGTACGATTAATTTAAAAATTATGGTTTCACTTCGTACGATTGTTGGGACGATCAAATTTAATTTATGGAAATTATTTGGTATGATCAATATCGTATAATACAATATACTATTATTAATTAAACCATGATTTAATTGACAAATTATTGGGGTTAATTTAAGTAAGATTTTAAATATTCATATAGTACGAATCACATTGTATAGTACGATTAATCAAAAATTGAATTTTGAATATCTTACTTAGATTATCTAGGAGGTAGAGTTTTCAAATCATAACAAATAATGTAGTACGATTCAAATTGTACAATACGATTAGTTCATATAAACAAATTATTCAATTAGTTGTTAAGCCCATTCTTTCTATATTAGTCATATAGTATAATTGTTAGTCATACAGTACGATTAGTATAAAAATTTTAACTTATAAAATTTATCTCATTCCCTCTATGTGTGTGGGTACAGTCACCCAATTGCATGCACTCTTACATTGCCAAACTCAAGAAAAATAAAATTAAAAAAAATAAATAAAATTATAGACTTCATTTACTTGACATTCCTATTCTACCCATTCTTGAGCTTTCAGTAACTTTGAGCAGTGTATATCTTACCTACAATACTAGTGTTCACAGATAGAAGAAATATATAAAATATATAAAGAAAAAGTAATAATTCATTCAATAATGTTTGTCGTCTTCAAAATCATAGACAACGTATCTTGGATTATAATAATCTCCTTCTTTTTTATGATGACAAATAATATTGGTGGATAGACTAAATAATTTTTTTTCTTCTAAGCTCCCCCTCAGTAGATGATAGATTTAAAATTTAGCGGTTGCAAATTTTTTATTTTTATTTTAAAGATAAAAGAAAAAAAAACTTAATATAAAATAAAGTAAAACAAACACATGATTCTATTAAGCTAAAACATACAACCAAACATATATTTTCTCCAACTTTTGACATCACTAAAAATAGGAGGAACAACAGACATAATGAACATAGTAAGAAGTAAAAGAAATAAGGCATAACAAATAAATACTAAAGGTAAGGTGAATTCTGATCAGGTGGTGGTGGTGGTTATTGAAAGTATTGATGGATAGAGAAAATATGATTGTCAATTGAGGAAAACCATTCTCCAAACCATCTCATTTATTCCTCATGTTGTTGTTGTTGAATGTGATAGTCTAGCCTGGTTTCTAATTGCTCGAGCTGCTAAATTATGTTGTTGTGAGGGTTGGTGGTGGTATTGGTGGCAGTGTAGGTCCACCTACAGGAGTAGCTTCCCCTTCTTTAGCAAAATCTAACAAGTCATGCTTGTGCCCCAATGGAAAAGATATGGAAGGAGAAAACCATATAGAAAATAGGAACATTATCGGGAGGAGTAGGATGATTTTTTTTTTTTTTTTGTCTTAGATATATCTTATGATTTGTCCTAATGTGATATTTTTCTTTTTGCAGGTATTGGGATGTCGAATATGAGTCATATTTTGGATATAATCAAGAATAATTTGGGCTTCATCAAATTGGGTATTCAATATTATTTGGTAGGTAACTATGGAAAGAAGTGGGGTTATGTTAACTTGATTTCCATCTTTTGGTATAATTAAGGATCTAAGGATATGTTGGATAACCCGGGCATTCTGATTTAAGATGTGGAGTAATGGTTGATGTTGGTTTATGGAAGCACTCCTAATAGTCAAGTTTACAGAGATCCATTCAAAGTCAGTTGTAGAGACAAGGGATTGTGGACAAGGTCGTTTGGAAGAAAGACTGATATTTTCCCCTAAATCTTTCTTGGAGATCTCTATGGATTTTTGGCAAACATATGAAGTTATGACAAAGGATTCTAAATTTAGCTTAAGGTTGGCTAAGAATTCATAAAGTAGTTCGGAGTTGAAGGGAAAAACTAGTGTGAGTAGAAATAAAAGAGTGGAGGAGGTAAAGAGGTTCATCACCTTGAAGTTAAGAGCTAACATTCTAGATGGGGTGATTTTGGTCTCCTTGAACTTATAGTAGACATCTCCATCCATTGCGGATATAAAATGATCATCAAAGCAATGAGAGGAGGAGCTCCCTTGGGTTATTCTGCCTTGTATGCTTCCACCGGCTATTGGACAATTAAGGTTCAGAGGGTACGAGATTGAGGAAGTTGAGTTAATTGAAATGTGAAAATCCATCCAATTTATAAATTTTGGGGTAGATTGTATAGTACGATCTAGTTTCGTATAGTATGATCAGAGAAGTTAATTCATTTGGATGACTGGTCATAAAATGTGGTTAAATTGTACAGTATGATCGGATATCATAATAGACAATCTTAAGGAATTTTGTTTGTCTTGAGGAGTCATTGGTATGGCATTTGATGAAAGGTATCACACAATACATATTCATATAGTATAAAATTAATATAATTATTATCGTACAGGTCGAAATGAATTCGTCTTAATCCAATTTGACATGTGTATCATATAGTATGAAGAGACGTATCATACCATATGATTGGAAATAATTTTATACCAAACAAATTGAATTCCTCAACGATTAGTTACACGTAGATTGTATAATATGAATAAAGTTTTGTACCATAAATGAACATAACATAGATCTAATCTAGACTGTTAATTAAACTAAGGGTTATGATATGTGCATATGTGCATATCGTATAGTACGGACGTGGATCGTACAATACAATATAATACAAAAAATTTGAAAGATTTTGTGAGTTAGTGAGGTGTGTGTGATGATTAGGAAATATCAAAAAAAAAAAATTAAATCATAAATAATAAACAACAACACATAAATATACGCAAGAACAAATACGTACAGTTTAACACATATGAATGAATGATTCCAAAGGATTTTTTTTTTTCTTGAGTTCAACATGAATATCTATAACACTTAGTTTAGTCCTCAAGGTTCTAAAGGTGTCATAAGCTAGGGATTTAGTGAAGATGTCTACCAATTGATCTCCTATAGCTATATGATTCAATTATATACCTCCCTTTACTACATAATCTCTTATTAAGTGGTGTCTAATATCTATATTGTGTGGTGTGTTGAATTATATTTTTTGATATATAAATAGCACTAGGGTTATCACACATGATTAGAATGGTTCCTATAGGTAGTCCAATATCTAAGAGTTATTGCTTTAGCCATAAGAATTGATCAATACAGCTCCCTACTGCTATATATTCTACCTCAGCTATAGAAAAGGCTATTGAGTTTTATTTTTTATTGGACCATGAGATTAAAGATTATCCTATGAATTGGTAGGTTCCATAAGTACTTTTTCTATCTACCCTATATCTTGTAAAATCCGAATTTGAATATCCTATGATTTCAAAATAAGTGTTCTACGTAGGCTGACAGATTCCTAAGTGTTGAGTGCCTAACAAGTATCTAAATATTCTCTTAATGATAGTCATATGGGATTCTTTTGGATTAGCCTAAAATCTCTTACAAAGGCACACTCTAGATATTATGTTCAGTGTACTAGTAGTCAAATAAAGAAGTGATCCAATTATCCCCTATATTTTTTAATCTATTGATTTTCTATTTGGGTCCTTGTCTAATTGAGGATTAGAGCTTATGGGAGTGTTCATGGCCCATTGTCTATTTCATACTTTTAAGGATGTCCTTGATGTATTTATGTTGGCTAAGGAAGGTTTCGTCATCCATCGATCTGTTTTACACTAAATCTAAGAAAGTAGCTTAGCTCTCCCATCATACTCATCTCAAACTTTCACTCATTATTTTTTAAAATTTATCACATAGATTTTTATTTGAGGATCCAAATAAAATATCATTAACATAAATTTGGACAATGAGTATGTCTTCTCCTTCTTTCTTTAGGAAGAGGGTTGTGTCTACACTACCCTTAACAAAGCCTCGATCTATAAAGAATATGCTTAATCTTTCATACCAGGCTCTAGGTGTTTGCTTCAACCCATACAAGTCTTTAGTTTGAATACATGATTTGGGAATTATGAATTTTTAATACCTAGGAGTTGCTCAACATAACCATCCTCTTGAATGATCCCATTTAGGAAGACACTCTTAACATCCATTTGATATAGTTTTAAACCCTTAAAACAAGCAAAGACCACTAGCACCCTAATGGCTTCTATTATAGCTACAGAGGCAAAGTTTTCTCAAAATCTATTCTTCAATCTGATTATATACCTTAACTACTAATCTTTGCCTTATTTCTATAATTATTATTATAGAAAAATGAGAAATTTTATATCAAAGCCTTTGATTTTAATACTTAATAAATCATGCTTTGAACCATCAAATAATAAAATATTTTCAATCATAAAGTTAGAGTTGACAATTATATCTAAGCCCAACACTTTCATACTCAAAGCCTTTGATTAATACTTAATAAATCATTTTGTCCCCTAATAAGTCACATTGTCCCCTCCTGCCTCCTAACCTGGCCTCCATCATGATGAACTGCTTCATATCACCAATCTTGTGCCTCGAGCACCCACTGTCAAGAACCACATGCTCTCATTAGGTCTTTTGTGAGAGTATCCATAAATAGTCATTCAAAGGTTAGATTTGGGAACCTAAGTGAGTTCATGAGTGAAAGTGCATTCTCCTAGGTTTATGTGATGTATGCTGTGTTTGGGGCTTATGAAATTGTTCTATGGTAAATGGTGGTTTGTTATTCTCAAGTGCAGTTAATTTTTCTTCCAAAAATTTATTTGCACCTTCAAGAATGAACATTTCAATTTTTAATGCATGCTCCCTACCATCTATTTTTAATTCAAATGCTTCTAATACTTTGTATGCTTTATCTAGTTCAAGATGTGATATTTTCAAGGATTCGTGTGCATTAATTAAGTCAATATTCTTCTTATTTAAGGCATCATATTCTTCAAGAAATGGCATGTGATCATTATCTAAATTAGAATGATCAGTAATTAGACAAGTATGCTCTGTTTACAAAGTAGATAATTCAATATTAAGACTAGCATGCATCTTTTTTTAGCTTCCTTTATGAATCATAAATATTTTTAGAAATAATGAGTAATTCCTCATAGGAAAGTTGACATACCTCATCTTGATCTGATTGATTAAGATTATCATTAGCCATAAGACATATTTATTACCTCCTCCTCTGCTTCTGATTTTGATGATTTTGAAACTGAGTCAGCCCAAAAAGCTTTATGGATATTTTGCTTGCCCCTCTTAACTTCAGTTTATCTTCACGCTTCTTCTTGATCGGGTTAGTATTCAGGTTGGGGCATTCATCTTGGAGGTGACATGTTTCCTGCACACGAAGTAAATTGTGTCAGAAGAAGCTTTAATTTTTTTTATTATATTTACCTTTTCTCTAATTATGTTGATGATGTATCTATTTTCTTTTCAAAAAGCGCTTAAACTATCGTGTCATTAAGGCAATCTCATCATCCTACTCCTCTATAGAATTGTCACTATCTTAATTATTTTCTTTTAGTCTAACAATTCTCTCCTTCTTCTTCTTCCTGCATCACTTTGCCTTTGACTCACTTCTTACTCGTAGGCAATGAGTGACCCAAGCAAATTATCAATGGAATAAACATTCAAAGTCTTTAAATTCAGTAATTATATATATCTCAGCATCATAAGAACTAGGTAAATAATGCATAATCTTATTAACTTATTTATAGTTTGATAGTTTTCTACCTAGTGTATAAAAGGATATCACTATCTAGGTGAACCTAGTGTATATTTCAAATACATTCTTGCTAGGTTTCATGTGAAAGAGTTAATAGTTATGTAGTAAAATATTTAGCCTATACATTTTAAGTTCACTCATAAGTGATACATAACATATCCCAAAATTTTCTTCCCCGTAGTGCATGTATAAACTCACATATAGGCATCAGATTTAAAGCATAAAAGAAATAATTCAAATATTTAACATTTAACTATGTGAGTACCCTATCCTCATAACTCTATTCAGTAAAAGGAATATTAATTTTGACACCATTAACTATACACGATGGAAGTGAATAGCAAGTTTGAATCATATGTAAAATTCTATAGTCAATGGATTGTAAAAAAAGTAGAAATGTGCATTTTCAACAATCAAAATAAATAATTTTAAATAGTGGTGGACATATTATTGAGTAATCCTCCATAGTGTTATGGTTACCAAAATGATTCATTGATCATTCTTCAAAAGTGTTCTAAAATCTTATTTTTGAAACTTACTTTGATACAATTTAAAAATTCATGAAGTTTGTTAAACCTTAAAGAACTAGCCTGAGATTTAACAAGAGGGGGGTCAATTGGTAATTTAAATTTTTTTTCCAAACTTTAAAATAATGATGACAATATTTTTGAAAAGGTTTTAGAAATTGAAAATACCAAATTCTAGTTGATTACTAAAGCAAATGAGTTTATAAGAAAATATTGATTTAACTACGATTATATTTTAATTTATGAAACGAACTAATAATCATCGATATTCCCAAGCAATTATAACATAAATAAATTGTAGGAAAAATAAAAGTGCGAAAAGGAAAAAAACACACTAGATATTTTTATAGTGGTTCTGTCCATCTTGACCTACATCCACTCCCTTGAGTCATCCATTCCAAGTATTGCACTAATCACTAAGTGACTCTCATTTTACTTCCACAGTAAGGAGGAGAAGCCCTTACAAACTCATTTTCACCAAATCTAATATGGCGGAGTGTTAGACGCTATGGCATGCTCCTGGTGACACCATCAAACCTTGATTGGTTTTTCTCCCTCCTAGAGAAGGAAGACAACCCCAGCTCCCTTTTCTCACTTTTAAAGAAGGAAGAGAACCTCAGCTTCATTTTCTCCATTTTAGAAAAGGTAGAGTACCTCGAGGACTTGTCTTAAAAGTCTCTATCCCAAGAGAGCCTTCAAGAACTCATCAAGGCCATAGGAGGAGCAAGAGGGTTGCTAGACCTGACCAACTATGTAGTCCCCTCACACTCCTCCTCTCTCATGCTCAACCTCAGCTTCTCCTTCCTCTAAGACCCTAGATTTCTCAAAAGCTCCTCTCTTAGAGTACCTTCACCAGTCACACAATCCTCTCCCTCTTATAAAGAGAATATCTAAGCTTTGCTTAAATATTGAGCTTCAAGAAACCCTAAAAATTCAAGTTAGCCGTCATTATTCTTATAGTATGATTTGAGTTTGTATATTTTGATCAATTCAAAAAACTAGACCCATTCAGTACGACATAAATAATTATTCAGACAAACTGTACAACTTTTCAAACACGTCATATAATACAATCCAAAGATCATCTTGTACGATCATTTAGCTTTTCTCTCTTATTTCAGCTCTTATTCATATAATATTATTACTTGGATGATTATAAGTTATATATATAAGTCTTCTCATATTATTATCATTATACAGTATAGTTAGTTAATTTCAAGTTGGTCATCAAATATAATATGAATATCGTGCAGTACGATTAGTTCAAAAATCATGGTTTCATTTGGTATAATCATTGGGATGACCAAATTTCATCTTTGGAAATCATTTGGTATAATTAATATAATACAGTACCATCTACAATCATTAATTAAACTATGATTTGATTGATTAATTATGGGATTTAATTTAAATAAGATTTCAAATATTTGTACAGTATGAATCAAATCGTACAATATGATTAGTTCAAAAATCAAATTTTGAATATCTTACTTAATATATCTAGCGGTTAGGATTTTCAAATCATAATGAATTGTATAGTACGATCCACATCATATTGTATGATTAGTTCGTATAAAATAATTATTTAATTAGTGATTAAGCCCATTCTTTTTTATTGATCATATAGTATGATTATAAATCGTATAGTACGCTCAATACAAAAATTTTAACTTTTAAAATTTATTTCACTCTCCCTGTGTGTGTGTATACGATCACTCAATTGCATTCACTCCTATATTATTAGACTCAAGAAAAAGAAATAAAAAAATAAAATTATAAACTTTGTTTATTTGGCATTCTTATTCTACCCATTCTTGAGCTTTCAATAGTCTTGAGCAGTGTATATCTTACCTGCAATGTTAGTGCTCATAGATTGAAGAAATATCTAAAATATTCAATGATAAAAGTAATAATTCAATCAATAATATTTATCATCATCAAAATTATATATTAGAGATCCTGAATTGCAACAGCATCGCCTACCAAAATTCAGTGCCCCTCTTTAGTGGAAACTTTCTCCTCATTCCTTTTTCTTCTCCTCTAATTTTCTTCTTATATTGGAGGCATTCTAATATTTAAGATAGGTGATATCCCCTATTAAGCTTCAGTTCCCTTCTTTTGTGTAGAAGGGGTCATGATGAGAATTTATTCTCTTAATAAACAACTCTGATAGAAGAAGATCAATAGTTTCTTATATGCGAGGGTGATTTGAAAAGATCTGAAGATAATGGTACTCAAGAGGAGAACCAATTATTATTGGTATATGAGAAGAATTTTGATGTTGTTTGAGTGGAAGTCCGTCAGTAATCAACGATTGAGTGGAATTCTGAGGTAGATTGATGGTTAGGTGGAGAGCTGAAGGAGACAATTGGAGAGTGTATTGCTAATAGCTATTAAGTGAGAAGTCGATGATGGCTGATATGAAGTAAAGAACCAACGGCAAACATCATATGAAGGGCTGATGATGGTGGTGGTTTAGTTACATTTTACTATGGTAAAATGCATCTATACTGATGTGTGCAGATATCATATATCTCTGATTGAAGGGGTCAAAACAGTGTGCCATATTAGTAATTTGGCGACACACTAATAATGTCAATTGAGTGGAGACTTTATAATGATCAGGTTATAATCTTTCCTTGAAGAAGAAGTTATAGGATATGCTTCAATATATAGTAGAGAATAGGCCAACAGAATCTGTCAAGGATATTTAACATTTTTGAAGTTGTTTTTTTGCTTGATTACATTTATTATTTGGATGATTCTAGTATAACTTTAATTTTAATTTCTTATGAAAATAAATATATACTTAAACTTAATGTATAATTTTGCAATGTGACTCCAATGATATTGCATATAAATTTTTATGAGCTTGATGCTTATTTTTTATTTGAAATGAAATCCTCTATAGGAAACTAAGTCATTTATGCATATTTGAGATATACTTTAATATATTATCATCCACGCTCTTAGAGGCTTTTTTTCCTACTAAGATTTTTGTATACCTAAACCTTTTGAGGCTTTTTAGCCTACCAACGTCTTTGTATAACTATACATTTTAAATCTTTTTAGCCTTTTAAGGTTTTTGAATAAGTGATGACCCTATCAATTACTTGTTCTAATAGAGTTCTTCTAGTGAGGACTTTGTCCACTACTAACTTTCCTTTGAGGCTACCTCATAGGTGAGCCTTTTTGGGATTATTTGCTAGAACATTGCTTGATGACATTGAGAGAAATCCATAAGGGTTATTTAACCTATCAATGTTATTTATTAGAGTATTATTTGAGGATGTTAACTTGAATGAAAGAGGTCACGAGAATCCACCAAAGATGTATGACTTATCTGAGATTGTATATCAAAGCATTGCTCGGTGACGTTAACCTCTATGGAAGAGAATGAGAATCCACCAAGAATATATAATATATCCAAGGTTGTTTGTCAGAGTAATACTTGATATCGTTAACCTGTGTGGAAGATGTCAGATTAAATCCTCCTGGGATTAATCATTCAGTAATTGAGACATAATAAAGATTGTATATTTCTCAAATAAAAAATTTTATAATTTTATTGACATTCTCCTAAGAATTTTAACCTATCCAAAGTTTTATGTCGAAGCGCTGCTCGATGACAATAACCTATATGGAAGAGGTTAGATTGAATCCCCTAGGATCAAATGTCCAATGATTGAGACATAATAAAGATTATGTATTTCCTGAATCATGAATTTTAAAATTTGATTAACATCCTCCTAGGATATTTGACCTATCCAAAGTTATATGTCAGAGTGTTGCTCGTTATTGTTAACCTATATGAAAGAGGTTAAACTGAATCCTCCTGGGTTCAATTTTTCCTTGATTGGGAGGGGGTGAACCTCATGTATATCCTGATTTAAAGGTGAAGAAATGTCTATCTATATATTGTTATTATCTTTTTATGGCCTAGATTTAGATCTTGCCCAAAGAATAAAAGTCAAGCTATGAACTATATAATGCTTAAAATTTATTAGAAGCATCGTTACATTTACTAGAAGCTTTAGGATCCTAAAATATCATCTTGGATATTAAAATAGTTGGAGGAGTCTTCTTGATCATGGCTATAATCAAGGTTCGCCTCCCGCCACCCCCCCCCCCCCCCCTCAAGTCCACATTTAATTCCCATAAAATTGATGCAGCAATAGCTGATGTTAAGAAATTGACATGAACAAACTTTTGAGGTTAGAGAAAAAACTTCCTCCCAGTTGGGAACCACATTCTCACAAACCACATTCCTATAAACAGTGTCAAACTGTTTCGTCATAGAATAATTACGATGGTAGAGAAATTTAAAGTTTAACAACTTAGCTTTGTATGAAGATCCAGCACACAATTAGATAAAAGAGAGGGTACATTATTTATAAGAGATACCAAGATTTTTTGTGTCAAAATCTTGAAAGGGGAAAAAGCCATGGGGCCTAGCCCAATTTGAATGAATATATTAGTCTTTACAGTTAATTATAAATGAGGCCCTTCATTGGAAGGGAGGCCTAGGCTTGATGTAACAAATATACATCATAAATAATGCATTACATGATGGAAATTGGAAGAATCAGTATTGATATGTTAGTCTAGTCAGAAGGGCCATAGTCGATGGGCAACAGAGGTCAGAATTATTGTTTTTGGGTGATGGTGGTCAGAAGGATCATAGTTGGTGAGCGATGGAGGTCAAAATGACTATTATTTAGGGGTGATAGAGGTTAGAAAGACCATAGTTAGTAGGTGATGGAGATTGTAAAGATTGTTATCTTAAGAGGGAGGTCAAAAGGAATATTATTGGGTGGAAGTCCAAGAATAATTGGAAGCCGCATGGAAGTCTAGCTTCAATCGGCAGCCGAGCAGAAGTCTGATGTTAGTCGGCGACCGAGGGTAAGTCCAGTGTTAGTAGGTGGCCGGGCAAAATTTTAGCATCGATTAATTGCTGAGCAAAAATCCGACATCAGTTGGTGGTTGGGTAGAAATCTAACACCAGTTGGTGGCCGAGCAAAATTCCAGTGTTAGTAGATGGCCGAGTAGAAATCTGGTGTCAGTTGGTGATTAGGAAAAAATTTAGTGCCACTTGGTGGCCGGGTAGAAATCCAGAGTCATTTGGTGGCCTGGAATAATTTGGACGTTAGTTGGTGGCCATGCATAATTTCGGCATCAGTTGGTGGCTGGGCAAAATTTTGGGGTCACTTAGCGGTTGGGCAAAATTTCAGCGTCAATTGATGGCTGGACGGAAGTCTGGTGGTGGTCAAGGAGTTGGTGGAAAGAGAACTCTTCCTTTTCTTCTTGCTTGGGTCCCTGCTTATGAAAAATGAGGGATATATTTATAATTTTCTCAGAGTGACATGGCCAGTAAATTGGAGGAAGATCAATGATAAATTGTGAGTGTTTTGAATGAATGGCTGATGTTAATTCCCTTGATCATAGACTTTTTATTGGACATTTGAATTTCTTAATAATATTATAATTTGGCGCTCTTAGGCTCATTGGATTTGTCTCGTCGAGCTGCTCTATTTGACTATAAGCATATCACATTAGGAAATTATTTGGTAATCCAAATTATGGTTTGAGCCTTCTAAATACACTTTGGGTCATTGATTTAGACATTTTAGCTCAGATATGGTCAAATTTGGTGCTGTTGGGTATGTATTTTTGAGGCATTCAGGAGGTCAGAAAGACTATTGTTGGGTGGAAGTCCAAGAATAATTGGAAGTTGGGTGGAGTCTGGCTTCAGTCAGGGGCCGAGTGGAAGTCCAGCATTAGTCGGGTGTCACGTGTAACTCCAGTGTCAGTCAACGTTCGGGCAGAAGTCCGACATTAGTTAGTTGCCGGTCAGAAATCTGGCATCAATTTGTGGCCGAGTAGAAATCCATCATCAGTTTTTGACAGGGCAGAATTCCATCTTCAGCTGGTGGTCAATCAGAAATTTAATGTTAGTTGATGGCAGGGCAAAATCCGACGTTTGCTGGTGGTCGGGTAGAAATCTGGCGTTAGTCGGTGGCCGGGTAAAATTTTGGTGTCAGTTGGTGGCCAGGCATAATTCTATCATTAGTTGGTTGCCGAGTAGAATTTCGGGGTCTATGGGTGGCTGAGCAGAATTCCGGCATTAGTTGGTGGTCAAACTGAAGTCTGACAGTGGTCGAAGAGGAGTATGGTGGCAAGAGAACTCTTCCTTCTCTTCTTTCTTGGGTCCCCCTTATGAGAAATGAGGGGTCTATTTATAATTTTTTAATAATGGAATGGCTAGTAAATAGGAGGATAATTATGCGTAAATTGGGAGTGGATTTAATGGATGGCCGATGTTAATTCTCTTGGTCATTGATTGTTTATTGGACATTTGAATATATTAATGATACCAAAATTTGGCGCTCTTAGGCTCGTTGGATTTGTCTCATTAAGCTGCTTAATTCGACTATAAGCATGTCACATTTCGAAATGGTTTGGTAATCCAAATTATGGTTTGAACCTTCCAAATGAACTTTGTTTCATTAATTTGGACCCATTTGAGCTCAGATATGGTTGAATGTAGTATCATTGGGTATGCATTTTTTAGACATTCAGAAGGTCGAAAGGACAGTTGTTAGGTGAAAGTCTAAGAATAATTGGAAGCTGGGTGGAAGTTTGGCTTCAAACAATGATAGAGTAGAAGTTCGGCGCAATCGATGACCAAGTATAAGTCCAATGTCAATCGGTGGTTGGGAAAAAGTCTAGCATTACATAGTAGCAGGACAAAAATCTGGCGTTGTTGGTAGTCGAGTAGAAATCTGGCCTTAGTCGGTGGTCGAGCAGAATTCTAGCTTCAGTTGGTGGCCAGGCATAATTCAGGCATCAGTTGGTGGCCCGACAGAATTCCGACATCAATTGGTGGCTGGGAAGATTTCCAACTTTAGTTTGTGGTCAGGCTGAAGTCTGGTGGTGGTCGAGGAGAAGTTTGGTAGCAAGATAACTCTTCTTCTCTTCTATCTTAGGTCCCCCCACTACAGGAAAAACGTCATTTTCCGGCGACCATTTCCGACGGAAAAATGACCAAAATACGTCGAAAATTAGCATTTCCGGCGCATTTCCGGCGGAATTTTTTCCGCCGGTTACACGCGAGTCGGAAAATGACTTCCGGCATTAAAAAATGCGACGGAAATATTTCCGGCGCATTTCCGACGAAAAATTCGCCTCAAATAATTCCCAGCGATTTGTTTTTGCGCCGGAAAAAAAAATTGAAAAAAAAAATGTGCAGACAGCCAACGGGCCGGCCCAAGCAGCTCGGTCGCAGCCCCCTCCAGCGAACGCAGAGCCCGCCGCCGCCCCTTAAACGCCTAGCAGCCCGCCCGCGGTTCAACCAAACGACTCAAGCTAGCCCCGCCCGTACGTGCGAGTCACAACGCTCAGGGGTTCGAACACCCGACCTCTCCAACCAGCGTGAGGTCCTCAACCACTCAGCCACAAAGGAAAACCTGCTATTAATGATAACTCTTATTATTTAAAGTATAACGTTAAAATTTTAAAAGTGAATTGTTTTTTTAAAGCAAGAACATTTTTTAAAATTAATTAATTTAATTTAATAATAAAATAATGAATTAGTTAAAATGTCGTCGGAAAATATTTATTTTCAATAAATTAATTTAACAATACATTATTAAATTATTTAACTTAATTTAACTAAATAAAAAATCTAAATTTTATTATTAATAATTTTTTTAGAATTTTTTAATTTCCGTCGGAAATCCGTCGGAAATGTCGTCGGAAACTCTGCCGGAAAAAATCCGACGGCAAATCCGTCGGAAATTCTGTCGAAAAAATAATCAGAAAAATTTGACCTTAATCCGTCGGAAATGCGCCGGAAAAACCACCGGAAACAATTCCGCCGGAACTCCGCCGGAAAATTCCGCCGGTAATAGACAGTTTTCCTGTAGTGCCCATTATGAGAAATGAGGGGTCTATTTATAGTTTTCTGAGATTGGCATGGCCAGTAAATAGGAGGAAGATTAAGGGTAAATTGGGAGTAGTTTGAATGGACGACCGATGTTAATTCCTTTGATCATGGACTGTTTATTGGATATGTGAATGTCTTCATGATATCAGAATTTGGTGATCTTGGGCTCATTGGATTGGTCTAGTTGAGTCGCTTGATTCACCTTTATGCATGTCATGTTTGAAAATTGTTTGGTAATCCAAATTATGGTTTGAACCTTCCAAATACGCTTTGGGTCACTGATTTAGACCCAATTATCTCATATATGGTCAAATTTGGTGTCATTATGTTCGTATTTTAGAGATGTTCAGCTCAACTATAAGTTTGCTAAAATCAGAGTTTAAATGGTCCTGGATTTAATTTTTGAATTTCTAACTTAATTTTGCCTCAAGATTCGCGCCCCATCAAGATAATTTTTTGATGATATATCAATTGTCCCCTATTTTCTGACATCGAAGCCTACAAAGTCTGAAAATATGCACCACAACCTTTGGGGGATTTTTATGTAATTTGAAGCATGAAAATAATCTGATATTGGGCGTAGAGGTCTCGAATAGCTTTAATAGTATCAAAATTGAGTTCGGAATATCGAAAAATATTCTCGGAGACCCCAAAAACATCTGATTCGGGCTGTAGTGGCTAAAAATGGGGGCCCGAACAAGCAATTGTGATCGAACCGACAGCAGACAGTCGCCGTGCAAACTAAAAGGGCACGCGCCTTTAGGGCCCGTGATCTGAGCAACCACCTAACCGCCAGCTGCAAATTTATACCTATTTTAATTATAATATATTTATAAGCATTTTTCTTTCAAATTTATATTTTATCCCTAAATTTCTTAAAAATCATAACTCATTTTTGTATTATAATGACCCTAAAAGTCGCACAAAAATTAATAGATATATATAAAGTGATTTTGATCCTAAATCTATTTTATAAATTATTATATTAATTGTCTATAAATTATATTTAATTGAAAAGAAAGTAAAAGAGCTTAGACCTATTTTATTTAAACTATACTAATCATATATAGGTAAAATTTTACAACGGAGCTTAATTTAAAATTTTTAATTAAAATGAGCGTTATTTAAAAATAATTTAGAAATGAGCAAATACTTAAAATTATTTTATGTTTTTTAGAAATCGTAAAATCTTTTAACGGTTTTTAAGAATTCAAGTTTTATTAAAAATGGGAAATATTTTGCAAAAAATTTAAAATTTTATTTGATCAACATTTAATAAATTTAAAATTTATTAGACTAAAATATTCTATCTAGCTTTGTAAAATGGTTTGGAATTAGCTATATGCTTAAGTGGCCATGGTTTCGAATCCCAGAAAAGCCTAGAACGAAATTTTTTTTGCTTATTTTTAGATAATATAAAATATAATTTTAATTTAATGATGAGAAAAATAATATATTTATATATTTGATAACACGTAATTTTCGTATTAACTTAAAGATAATAAAAATTATATGTATATATATATATATATATATATATATATATTTATAAGATGATGGTGAGAACTATAATATTGTAAGGTTGCAAAATATTGGCCATTAAAAAGAGAAGCATAAAGCTAAGTTAATTGTTGAATAGATAGGATTAGAGAGTCATTTTAGATGGTTTGGTCACATAAAATGCCTCCCTCTCCCAATGGAGCTATTATTATGTGCGGATACCGGGCGGTTCTCCCGTCCAGTTACATGCTTGGTATCGAGATCGGTACCGAGTGCGATACATTTTTGAGGTGACGTGATGTAATTTTATTGGTCTCCGGACGCCCTCCAGACTCCGTCGTCCGGACTTCGTAGATATTAATAAATCCTTCCATTGACCATGTTATGACTTATGAGAGATTAGATTTATTATATCCGGCCTATGTTAAGGTAGAGATAGACTTTTAAAAAAATATTAGTTTTTGAAAAGATATTTTTTATTATATTTAAATGAGAATTTGATTTTTAATAGATATAATGATCGCGTGTTAGTATTATTGTGTTGTTGTATATAATTATATAATTTTCTTTTAATTTACGGAGGGCAAAAACCACATATAATCATATTTTATTTTAACCATTGCCAATAAAAAAAAAAAAAATTTGTGTCAGCCTCCAAATTATGTGATTACATCCCACATCTAATTCAATGAGTGCACTGATTTCGATCTTCTTTAGAACAAATACTTTAGCACGAAATAGATTAATTAAAGGCGCATAAAACCATCACCTCTCAAGATTTAGGATTCTTTTGGGATAATTTTTTTATTATTTAAAAAAAAATTAGTAAAAAAATTTTTATATTAAAAAATTATTTTAGAAAGTAAAAAAAAAAACTATCCCGAATGAAGGCTTAATTTTCTTAAATTTTCAATATTTAGATGCATAACATAGAATATTACTGATGAAAAAAATATTATAATATTTAATTATAAATATTTTTATTAAGCTTCATATGTCATCAAGTATATAGAAGTATATCCAAATTTATTATATATTTATTTATATCTTTATTTGAAATGTCAAAGCATTACAACTGAAACATCAAGATACGAATAACCTCAGCCTCTGGCTTTTAAAAACAAATAACTTAACAACGAATACTACTTAATATAAGCACTTTGAGAAGCAGCGCCAAAGTCAAGTAGGCGTCATCCTGTTTATTCCAAATCAACTTCCTGCTTAAGGGCCGTCGTCTCAGTTGTACCTGTAATTTTATGAAGAAAAAAAATTATAAATTCATAGATTTTAGCATCAAAATATAAATAAAAAAACGGAATTTTTTTTTCTTAAAAACGAGTTTTTTTTTTTTCAAGAAATAATAAAAAGAAAAGTTACCGTTGAGGGAATTGGCACTGGGAGGATAGTTAGGGATAACCATTTTATTAAGATCGAAAAACATGATATCACACCATTCAAGAGCGACGAGTATGCAATTAAGCACAGAAACATGAGGCAACTCATGTCTGCAAAACTCATGCACTTTCATGAAGCAAGTCTTCCCAAAAACACATTCTGGGAAACACCAAAACCATTTAGGCCACGAAATTGTGAGCTTGGAAGATTCTGCCTCTCTTGGCAAGCTTGAAATCATGGCGAAGACCACCATTAGAAGGATAGCAGAGGTCTTGGAGCTCAACTTAGCCATCTCAGCTGCTACTTCTTTCTTGTTGATTAGATTATATTGGGTAAGGAAGGAGAAGAGATGGTGGTGCCTTTCACCTTCATCTGAGTCTTTTTATATAGGATAAATACAATGGGGTATATTAATGACAAGAGCTTTAAAAACTTGTTGGTTATAAATAAAAAGTAGTTTTATATTTGTATAGGTTATTGATGACAAAATTAATTGAATAGACAAAAATTTAAAATATATTATCAACATTTTAAAATAAAATTCTTCTTATATTAAATAAAAAATATATGATATATCTAAAATTCTTAACCTACTTTGAAAAAAAAAATCACATTAATTATCTATGTAGTACAATTTATACCTATTTTAATTAGAATATATTGATCAACTTTTTTTCTATCAAATTTATATTTAACACTCAATTTTACAGAGGAGCTTAATTTATATGAAAAATAAAATGATAGTTCCTTTTTACTTATTTTAGATAAAATTTAAAATATATTTTTAATAAAATGTAATTATCATATTAACTTAATGGTAATATAAATTATATATATCATAAAAATTCATATATTAGAAATGAAATTCTCATTTAATAGCTTTGAATTTTTTTTTCTAATTATTATTAAATATATATAATTAAAAAGATATTATATAAATAATTATGCAAACGAAAATTGAATTTTTTTTATTGATGTCGGAAAATAAAGAAGTTAGCAATACTTTTTAACTCCTGTCATCAAGAAGCTCTTAACTTCTGTCATCAATATTTACACAAGTTAAGATTTTTTTTCTTAACTCCTGTTATTAATATTCTTTACATATATGTTTTTTATTGAACTCCTGCCATCAATAACCTACATAAATATATTAAAAAAAACTGAGTACAATTTTGCAGAGGAGCTTAATTTATATTAAAAATAAAATGATAATTCCTTTTTACTTATTTTAGATAAAATTTAAAATATATATTTAATAAAATGTAATTATCATATTAACTTAATTATAATATATATATATATATATATATATATATATATATATATATATATTAGAAATGAAATTCTCATTTAATAGCTTTGAAGTTTTTTTTCTAATTATTATTAAATGTATAAAATTAAAAGGATATTATATAAATAATTATGCAAACGAAAAATGAATTTTTTTTTATTGATGACGGAAAATAAAGAAGTTAACAATATTTTTTAACTCCTGTCATCAAAAAGCTCTTAACTTCTGTCATCAATATTTACACAAGTTAAGACTTTTTTTTCTTAACTCCTGTCATTAATATTCTCTACAAATAAATTTTTTATTGAACTCCTGCCATCAATAACCTACATAAATATATTTAAAAAAAAAAAAACTGAGTAAAATTTTACAGAGGAGCTTAATTTATCATAAAAATAAAATGATAGTTCCTTTTTACTTATTTTAGATAAAATTTAAAATATATATTTAATAAAATGTAATTATCATATTAACTTAATTATAATATATATATATTAGAAATGAAATTCTCATTTAATAGCTTTGATTTTTTTTTTCTAATTATTATCAAATATATTAAAATAAAATGATATTATATAAATAATTATGCAAACGAAAATTGAAATTTTTTTAGGGAAATTTACATACATACCACTATATTTCTAATCATTTACATATCTAACACCTCAAAGTTTACTATTACTCTTATACCACCGAGAACTCATTCTATACATCACTTCTACCACTCCGTTTAGGTTGGACCTCACACCGTATATCTTCCCGCCAAATTTTCCCATTCGTAAATACCGCTGCTAGCGTCACTAGTTTAGCTTGCGAACTCTGGCCGGGGGAGCAGGTAATATACAAAGTTTATTTTCTTACACTTAATACCTAGGTAGTATACATATTTTTTGTTCTGGGGTAATATACAAAGTAAATTTATGTTATGTTATTTATTTTAGAAAGAAATCATGCTTCAATTCAGAGCAGTAAAGATGTGTTCCATGCAGACAGAGTATGTTCATGTTGTTTTTAAATATGGAGGGAAATGGGTTCAAACCAGTGAGCAACATAGAAAGAGGTATGATGGTGGCAAACAAAGGAGTGTTAAATTTGAGAAAGGTCAACTTACTATTTACGCGCTTAGAAGCGAGGTTGTTCGAATATGTCCATAGCTTAAGGGGAATCCATATAATATGTATTATTATATATATGGTACATCACCAAAGGAATATAAAGATATAATTTGTGACGTTCATGTGGCTGAGTTCATAGAAGCATCCAATGATAATTTGCGTGGTGAGATAGTAATTTCATTACATGAAGTTGAAGGAGAAGAATCATTTTCTTATCTTAGAGAATTAGTGACTTCCGAGAAGATGGTTGAATGTTCTTTTAACCATAACGAGGGTATTTCAAATGCTCCAAGTTTAGCTTATAAAGATATTGTGATGCCCCAGAATCAATTGTGAAAGGATTCGTCTGACATTCTGATCGAACTCCATTCCAGTTGCCTTGCTCGGACCTGAAAATTTCAACCACATATAATGAGCTTACAAAGCCCAGCAGGTCACCAAAGCCTACAACTGAAATAAAAGAACGGCGATGCTATCAATATGCAGGTCAATCAAATCAAATCAATCAATGGTCAATGAGTCTATGAAATGCGGAAATCCAGTCAATGAAATCAAGTCTGAAAAGAGGAAATCAAATCAGTAGTCAATGCAATACAAAAATTAATAGTCAATAATCAATACAGCGGTAAAAACATCGATAAATCAATGTCTCAGCAATCAAATCAATAAGTGCTTCTAGTCAATATCCAATCATCGTAGCAGTGTCTATCAATCAATACTAATCAATCATGTCGTCTAGTCAATTCAATGTATCTATATCATCAATCAAATCAATAGAATGTCTGTATCAATTAATAGCATCAATTAATTCAATAAGGGACTCGTGTCAGAACGTACTCTTGCAAATCAGTCAATCCAATTATTCAATACGATTCAATACGATTTACTCGATATCAATATACAATATTCAATGATACTACGGCAGCGAGGATAATTCAATAATGACGACGTACGATGCTACAGTAGGGAAATCATCTCAATCAATAAAGCACTTTCCAAGTCAATTATATCTCTCAGTAGGGAAATCCATAAAATAATCGAATCAACTATACGAATCAACCTAGCAATTGAAAACAAATCTATACAATGAAATCATCAGATCAATAGAAATCAATACAACCAGCTCCATAAAGAAATCTATTCTACGATAAACTAAATCCATACGGCAACAATCCATTCAATCAATCAATCGATAATCAGTACGACGAATCAATGTATCAATATCATGTCAGGATCTTTCATATCAATAGTATCCATATGTCCATATCATATCCATATCAATGTCGATGTCGGTATCTATCAATAGCTACAATCTATATCAATATCAGTGTCAATCTCTATGAATCAATACGCATAATCCATATCAATATCTATGAATCAATAACATACAATCGAAATGATAAATCCGTAAATCCATAAATCCGTCATTAAATCCGTTCAAAACAATAAATCCGTCAAATCTATCAATCAATCAAATCCAGTCTATACTATCAAGTCGATCAAATCAATCGAAAAAGCAATACGATAAATCAATAGTAGCAAGTCAAATCAATGCAGAATCAATAGTATCAATGAGTCTATGAATCTATGCCGTCCATGTCCATATCAATGTCAATAATTAATAATCAATAGTAGCCATGCTCAATGATCAATCAATGAAATTAATGAATCCGTAAGATAATAAATCAATTCAATAAATCCATCAATATCAATAAATCAATCGGAAATCAATAAATCAATGCATATCAGGAAATCCATACGATGCAATATCGTATACATGCAATTCCATACAATGGTCTTACTCGACAAGCACAAACACTAGTCATGATCAATGATGCTGTTGTAGAAATCCATAGTGCTGTTGTAGAATCCGTATTACTGTTGTAGATATCCGCACATTGGTTATATCAAGAAGAGTCGTCACTCTTTTGCCCGTCGGCCGCCCGTCGGCCGCCCGTCGGCATATAAAACTTCTTATAACTCCCAATCGTTATATCGATGATCTATGGTCTATGATTTAAAGGAAAGCCCGTCGGCCCACCATCCTGTACAGGTCAAGTCTATCTTCAACCAACGTTCAACCAGGTTCCCACTTGTCTTTCAGTAACAATCAATTCAATGCAATAATCGATACAATAAGCAGTATTAAAAAAATTTAGAACAATCATATCAATAGTCATACGCATATCAATTTAATCTATCAATTCCGGGAAAATTAGAAATCGTATGAAAATCGGGCAGAGTAACGACAGTCGGTCAAATTTATACAAAAATCCTGCAAAAAGGCACAAATTCCAAATCTCTCCAAATTACAGTAGAATATTCACGACGTCAATACAAGACTATTATTCTATAAAATCCAAATCAAAACAAGTCCTGATATATTTCTATTCAATAAAAATCACGTAGAATCAATTCTGACCGGTAAAATCGTCGCAGAAAATACTCAAATCGTGTACAATAATCATATCTATAACATACTAAAAGTTATGCGGTGAAAGTTGTGCCAAATCAAAATCATGTCAAAAGTTCGACTACGAAAATACAAAACAATGCACAACTGGGTCAAAACATAATATCTCTGAAAACAGAAATAGGATTCGGAGTCCTTACCACGAGATCTTCACTTTTCCCAACAGCAGCGTCGGACGGAAAGCACTCCGCGGCCTCCAAAACCAAGCTTTTCCTCTTTTCCCTTTCTCTTTCTCTTTCCTCAAATCAGATATTTTGATTTTAAATGATTTTCTCTCTCATCAAAACGAGCTGATTTTCATATATCATTAGTCTGATCGGCCCGGCCGATTGCCAAATCATCTCAGGACGATCAGACCAAAATCGATCGTCCTGGATGACTCCCAGAACTATTTTCAGTCTGATATTTTGAACAGTACAGATCGTCCTGGACGATCTCACTATCATCCCGGACGATCCTGGGAGGAAAATTCAAGCTAGAGAGGAACATAAAGGGAACGAGGTCTCACAATCTCCCCACCTTAGAAAAATATCATCCCGACATTTCCCTACAGGTACGAGAAAAAATAACGCAAAACCAATCGATCCAAATCCAAAGCAAAATCAAAATTCGTCGAAATCCAAACAAACACACAATGCGATCAATCACATATCAATCACTATGTATGCAGAATGAATTCATTCTATCAAACTATCAATCAAATCCTTTCACTACACTTGCTCTAATACCAACTGTGATGCCCCAGAATCAATAGTGAAAGGATTCGTCTGACATTCTGATCGAACTCCATTTCAGTTGCCTTGCTCGGACATGAAAATTTCAACCACATATAATGAGCTTACAAAGCCCAGCAGGTCACCAAAGCCTACAACTGAAATCAAAGCACGGCAATGCTATCAATATGCAGGTCAATCAAATCAAATCAATCAATGGTCAATGAGTCTATGCAATACGAAAATCAAAGCACGACAATGCTATCAATATGCAGGTCAATCAAATCAAATCAATCAATGGTCAATGAGTCTATGCAATGCGGAAATCCAGTCAATGAAATCAAGTCTGAAAAGCGAAAATCAAATCAGTAGTCAATGTAATACGAAAATCAATAGTCAATAATCAATACAGCGGTAAAAACATCGATAAATCAATACGTCTCAGCAATCAAATCAATAAGTGCTTCTAGTCAATATCCAATCATCGTAGCAGTGTCTAACAATCAATACTAATCAATCGTGTCGTCTAGTCAATTCAATGTATCTATATCATCAATAAAATCAATAGGATGTCTGTATCAATTAATATCATCAATTAATTCAATAAGGGACTCGTGTCAGAACGTACTTGTAATATCAAAAATCTGCTCCAGGATCGTCCAGGACGATCTGGATCGTCCTGGGACGATCAGTTGTAAGTTTGCTCCAGATTTTGTCCAGTTTTGCTCCAGGTGGTTTTTGTACACATCGTCCAGGCCGATTTGGACATCGTCCAGGCCGATCGGCACTGTAGAAAATATCGGCCTGAGAATAGTTCTGGGAATCGTCCAGGACGGTCGGGACGATCGATTTTGGTCTGATCGTCCCGGGACGATCTGGCGATCGGCCGGGCCGATCTGAGTATTATAAAGTTGAAATCAGTTGTTTTGAAGAGAGAGAAAATCAGAAATTAAAAATAAAAAATATCTGAGGAGAGAGAAACTCGAGGATTTTTGGAGAAAAGTTGATTTTCGGACGACGCGGAGCCGTTTTCGTCCGAAGTGACTGTTCAGAATATTGCTGTACGCGAGGTAAGGCACATTCCGCCTTTCTCAATTTTCAGAACCGTCGAGTTTGGCGGTATTTTTCTGTCCGGATTTCGTTTCCGTTACGGTTTTTCGTCCGTATCTTTTGATTGGTTCAGTTTTTACCGCGTAACTTTCCGTATATTGTTGACGTGCCGAGTGTGCACATTTTGGTTATTTTCCGAAGATTTTTGTCCGGGTATTTTTGATTCGGCGGTGTTTTTCGTAGACTACAATTTTCTGTGAAATGGTAAATTCTCTGTGCAGTAGAATAAGTGTTCTGGAATGTGATTATCTATATTCTGTGCGAATTTGGTAAATTTTCTTTGCAGGAAATTTTGTGTAAATTCTGTCTACTGCCGTTGTGCTGCCCGATTTTTGTCTGATTTCTGAATTATCCGGATTTCTTCTGAATTGAAATGCTATGTGTATAAGCTATAAAAAGGGAGCTATAAGGGGCCTGGATCCTATGAGATTCAGTTAGTGTCGGGGGAAATTTTAGTTGAGCTCAAATTGGAGAAATATCTGTTATATTCTGGATCCGTGAATTCTATTATTCTGGTGCTGTGAGCACATTTAGCTTAGCTATTAATTATTCAGCGAATTTCTGGTGCCGTGGGCACAAGGGAGACATAAGGGTCAGAATCCGTAGTGATTCTGTTTAGTTTAGTTTAGCTATTATATATATCTGATATCTGATATCTGAGTTTCGTATCTGCTCTGTTGATATCTGTTCTGTTGATATGATCTGCAATTCTGATTTCTGCTTCTGTTGATGTAATATGTCTGATTCTGTTCTGTATTACGATTTCTGTTTCCGTACCATTCTGTTCTGATATGATCTGAAATTCTGATTTCTGATTTCTATATGACTCTGACTTTGTTGATTTATTCTGTTCTGTGATCTGATCTGTACGACTCTGATTCTGATTTGATATCTGTCCGTATAAGTTCTGATTTTTTATTCTGTTCTGATTCGTGATTTGATTCTGTTCCGATTTCTGATCTGATTGATCTGATTTCTGTCTGATGAGTGTGGTTTTGGATTCTGAGAGTTTAGATTGGTGGTTTGTTGCTTTGCTGAGCTGTTGAGCTCACCCTTATTTTCTGGTGGTTTTCAGGTTCTGGGAAAGGGAAGGAAGTCCAGGACTAGAGTTCAGAGTTCTGATCAGTATAGGTATACTTTTGATTTTTGTACGGTCATGGCTTTTCTTCTGTGTTTTTTCTGCTAGCCATGTACCGTATTTGTAGATGATTGTTTTGAGGAAAAGAAAGAAAATATATGTTTTGTTCCGCTGCATTTGGTGACTTATAGTAGCTCTGTTGTTCTGTGTTTGTGTGTCTGTTGAGTTAATTATTTTGGAAGATTCAGTTCAGAACCAAATTCCAAAGCCAGATCCTAGATAAGAAGGTTCTGTCGCGATCCGGCTCGGGCGGGATCCGTCCCCGTCGGGTCGGGTCGTGACAGTACTCTTGCAAATTAGTCAATCCAATTATTCAATACGGTTTAATACGATTTACTCGATATCAATATACAATATTCAATGACACTACGGCAGCGAGGACAATTCAATAATGACGACGTACGATGCTACAGTAGGGAAATCATCTCAATCAATAAAGCACTTTCCAGTCAATTATATCTCTCAGTAGGGAAATCCATAAAATAATCAAATCAACTATACGAATCAACCTAGCAATTGAAAATAAATCTATACAATGAAATCATCAGGTCAATAGAAATCAATACAATCAGCTCCATAAAGAAATCTATTCTACGATAAACCAAATCCATACGGCAACAATCCATTCAATCAATCAATCGATAATACGTACGACGAATCAATGTATCAATATCATGTCAGAATCTGTCGTATCAATAGTATCCATATGTCCATATCATATCCATATCAATATCGATGTCGGTATCTATCAATCGCTACAATCTATATCAATATCAGTGTCAATCTCTATAAATCAATACGCAGAATCCATATCAATATCTATGAATCAATAACATACAATCAAAATGATAAATCCGTAAATCCATAAATCCGTCAAATCTATCAATCAATCAAATCCAGTCTATACTATCAAGTCGATCAAATCAATTAAAAAAGCAATACGATAAATTAATAGTAGCAAGTCAAATCAATGAATAATTAATAGTATCAATGAGTCTATGAATCTATGCCGTCCATGTCCATATCAATGTCAATAATCAATAATCAATAGTAGCCATGCTCAATGATCAATCAATGAAATTAATGAATCCGTACGATAATAAATCAATTCAATAAATCCATCAATATCAATAAATCAATCGGAAATCAATAAATTAATGCATATCAGGAAATCCATACGATGCAATATCGTATACATGCAATTCCATACAATGGTCTTACTCGACAAGCACAAACACTAGTCATGATCAATGATGCTGTTGTAGAAATCCATAGAATCTGTATTGCTGTTGTAGATATCCGCACGTTGGTTCTATCAAGAAGAGTCGTCACTCTTTTGCCCGTCGGCCGCCCGTCGGCATATAAAACTCCTTATAACTCTCAATCGTTATATCGATGATCTATGGTATATGATTTAAAGGAAAGCCCGTCGGCCCACCATCCTGTACAGGTCAAGTCTATCTTCAACCAACGTTCAACCAGGTTCCCACTTGTCTTTCAGTAACAATCAATTCAATGCAATAATCGATGCAATAAGCAGTATTAAAGAAATCTAGAACAATCATATCAATAGTCATACGCATATCAATTTAATCTATCAATTCCGGGAAAATTAGAAATCGTACAAAAATCGGGCAGAGTAGCGGCAGTCGGTCAAATTTATACAAAAATCCTGCAAAAAGGCACAAATTCCAAATCTCTCCAAATTACAGTAGAATATTCACGACGTCAATACAAGACTATTATTCTATAAAATCCAAATCAAAATAAGTCCTGATATATTTCTATTCAATAAAAATCGCGTAGAATCAATTCCGACCGATAAAATCGTCGCAGAAAATACTCAAATCGTGTACAATAATCATATCTATAACATACTAAAAGTTGTGCGGTGAAAGTTGTGCCAAATCAAAATCATGTTAAAAGTTCGACTACGAAAACACAAAACAATGCACAACTGGGTCAAAACACAATATCTCTGAAAACAGAAATAGGATTCGGAGTCCTTACCACGAGATCTTCACTTTTCCCAACAGCAGCGTCGGACGGAAAGCGCTCCGCGGCCTCCAAAACCAAGCTTTTCATCTTTTCCCTTTCTCTTTCTCTCTCCTCAAATCAGATATTTTGATTTTAAATGATTTTCTCTCTCATCAAAACGAGCTGATTTTCATATATCATTAGTCTGATCGGCCCGGCCGATCGCCAAATCGTCCCGGGACGATCAGACCAAAATCGATCGTCCTGGATGACTCCCATAACTATTTTCAGGCCGATATTTTGAACAGTACAGATCGTCCTGGACGATCTCACTATCGTCCCGGACGATCCTGGGAGGAAAATTCAAGCTAGAGAGAAACAGTAAGGGAACGAGGTCTCACAGATATAGCTATTGCACCTTCTTTCCTGACGCAAAACATTTCAAGCATGCATTCTCTACGATTGGTTGCCATCAGGGAGAATTTTGGAATCAGGATATAGGCAAGTGACAAGACACGTGTCATTGCTACATGTTCTTATGAAGGTTGGAAATGGAGAATTCGACCTTCTCTATGTGAAGACACTCAAACTTTTGAAATTAGGAGAGTTTATGGTGTTCACACTTGTCATGGGATCAATCGTGCAAGTAATAAACTAGCCACAACTACATGGGTTGTCAGTGAGATTAAAGAAATAGTAATGAGAAATCCTGACATTCCTCCAAAAGACATCAACAACAATTTAGAGAAAGATTACGGTCTTTCATTATCTTACATGAAGCTGTGGAGATCTTGGGAGCATACTCGTGACAATATATTTGGCTCTATATATGAAAATTATAAATGTGTTCCAACACTATATGCATAATTGATTAATAGAAATCTTGGTTCACATATCACATACACTTATGACAGCCTTGACCATTCATTTAGGAGATTTTATGTTTTCTTTAAGGTTTGTGAAGATGGATTCTTATATATATGGTTGTAGACCACTTATCAGTTTGGATGCATGTCACCTGAAATCAAAGCATTTAGATATGCTTTTATCAGCTACCTCACTTGATGGTAATAACGGTTTATTCCCATTAGCATTTGCCTTCGTTGAGACTGAATCTAAACAAACATGGTTATGGTTCCTTCATAACTTGGCAGAGAGTACTGTTGACCCACACATAGAGCCTCTTTCATTTATTTCAGATATGGAAAAGGATTTGGGTGATGCCATTTGAGAAGTTTACCCTGGAGTTGAGCATAGAGTATGTATTCATCATTTGTGGAAGAATTTGAAAAAAAAATTCATTGCAAAGACGGTACGGTCATAAACTTCAAGGATTGATTTGGGCAGCTGCAAGAACATATACTAGTACATAGTGTAATGATAAGCTTGCTGAACTGAGTGTTTTGAGCCCAACTATCTATGTGTATATTACAAACTTACCTTATAAGTGGTCACGAAGCCAGTTCATTTTAGAGATATACCATGCTATATTAATACAAGTAACTTCGTCGAATCATTCAATGCATGGATTGTAGATGCTTGAAATAAATCGGTTGTTGACTTAATTGATATAATTCGTGGTAAACTTATGGAGCAAAGGGCGACGCGTAAGATGATGATCTTAACATGGCAATGTGAATTAGTTCCTCAAGCAGAAGATTACTTAAGAGAAATAACTACAAGAAAAGAACATATTTTAGTTCACCAATCAACTATTTTGAAGGCTGAGGTATAATCTGTGCATTCAAGACATATTGTTGATGTTGAATCTAAAGAATGCACATGTCAAGTTTGGCAGTTAACAGGACTTCCATGCATTCATGTTGTAGCCTTCATTGGGATGAAGGAGCATCCACTATGGCATTCATATGTTCATAATTGATATTTCGTTTATAGGTAACTTTATAATATTTAAAGTTATATTGAATTCCTTACATTTCCATGGCATGATAAACACTTCTTCGTATGTGTTTTAGGTACAGGATGGCATACGAGGGAGTTATAGGTACATTACATGATAAAGATCAGTGGTAAGTAGTTCAAGATGTGGTGGATATTTGAGTGCCTAACACTTCAAGACCTAGAGGGAGACCCAAAAAAAGAAGATTATCCAATTTTCTAGAAAAGGATAAGAAACTACATAAATGTAGGTGTTCACTTTGGGGGCATCATCAGAGCACATGGAAGAACCCATTACAGAAGATCAATGATGACACAATGACACAATGCAAGAACCCATTACCAAAATGTACAAAGTTGGAAAGTAGACGGGCTGCAGGCTAAGGATTTCAACGATGGAGTGGAGTATGAGTATCCATATGTTGATGGATTTTGAGAAAAATGTATTTATGGATATGTTTTTGGCTGATTTTTGCAATGCTTCTGCAAACTCAAATGTAATATTGGGTGATTTTTGAGACATTTGTATGGGGGAAATATTTTTGAGACAATATGATTTTGATAATATTTCACATACATTAGACTTAAACGTGGTTATTTGTATAAGTGCTCATTGTCATCTTTGTTAATTTAAGTGCCTGCAATTTTTCTGCTGCAATATTTAGTTGGGTTTGAATTGGAATCTTGCTTACATTCCTCATGCTCTGCAACATCGTCTTTGATGGGAAGGGATTTTTTTTTTCTTTGTTTGCATAGATTCGAACCTTAGATATCCATTTAGATATTGTTTTCTCAAACCTTGCTCTGCTATCCTGTTATGTGGATTATGCAAATTTAAGGTGACGATTAGAAGTTCCAACCTACTAATAGTTTTCATTTCTGTGAAGTAAATCAATTTCTCCCTTGTTGCAAAACTGAAAATACTGCTAGAGCTTTTCTGATGAATTGCATGGAGGTTTTCTATTCTACACTGTTTCCTCCAAAGCATTGTCCACCATTAAACTTTGAAATCCAGCTTGTTATCTCAGCTTACTGACATGTAAAAATGAACAGTTTACTCAAGTTTTGACTTTTATAACATAAGAAAGAAAACAAAATAATAACTCCATTGCCCCAAATATTATTCTTGGCATTCCACAAAACAAATATAGATTTTTGTTCCATACAATAGAAGGTAAAATACATCATTTCTAAAAAAAAAAACATCATATTTTTTTTTTTGCATTCCACAAAACCATGTAAGGTTTAACACTACATATGCTCCAACACAACATAGCACTAGACTAAATAAAGTCGGACTGCAATGTCGATAAAAACCATCGCTACAAAAACTTTCATCTTACGAAAAATCAAGTCGAGCTTCTTTGAATTCATTGCATCACATATATGCCTTAAATTCGAACAGTGTCACATAAAAAGGCTCTTCTTGTTCTTCCTCATCTAGCCATTTTAATGAACCTGCAATCTTCCTTAGTCTAATTATAAATGCACATATAAAATTGTCTTCCATTGTTAATTAGGCCCTCGGTGGCAGGTAAACACGACACATTTTTTTGTGGCAATTGCAGTGAACCTTCGAATGCTGCATCCAGTTTTTCTCAACCAATGAATTCGAAGAACTCATTAAAACCTTTATAAATCCTGAAAAATTTATGAGAATTATACATTAGATTTACAAAGCAGCATTCCAAGCAAACCTGCCCGGCAAAACCTGAATCAGAGCAGGTTTTAACCAATAAGAACTACACATTGCTTGCTCTTGTATAAATCTGATTCACAACCGATGAGAATTATACTAATTCAGAGAAGGTTTTAACCTTTACAAAACCTAAATCAGATTTATACATTGAAACCTTTACAAAAACTAAAGCAAACATGTCTGGCAGGTTTTAAGGATGCTCCGAAAGCAGGCTCCGAAAGCAGGGAAGTAAACAAGCAAAAAAAATTGCTTCCCTGCTTTGAAAAAAAATAAATAAAACTAAGGGCACGAACATCATACATTCTCCCGATCTCAAAAGCAAGCTTCAGACTTCACCTTCCTCTCCTCTCGTGATCTCCGAAATCCTCAATCACTTGCTAACTTTCTCTTACATTCGCCCTCTTACATTCGCGACAAACAGGATGGGAGAAAAACGTCGTGAGGTCCGACCTAAACGGAGTGGTATAAGTGATGTATAAAATGAGTTCTCGGTGGTATAATAGTAATATTAAACTTTGAGGTGTTAAATATGTAAATTGTTAGAAATATAGTGGTATGCATGTAAAATTCACTTTTTTTTTATTGATGCCGGAAAATAAAGAACAATATTTTTTAACTCCTGTCATCAAGAAGCTCTTAACTTCTGTCATCAATATTAATACAAGTTAAGACTTGTTTTCTTAACTCCTATCATTAATATTCTCTACAAATAAATTTTTTATTAAACTCCTGCCATCAATAACCTACATAAATATATTTAAAAAAACAGATTTTTATTTATAATAGTAAGTTTTTTAAGCTGCTGTCATCAATATACCCCCAGTAATGTATTGATCCTATATAAAAAGACTCAGATGAAGGTGAAAGGCATCACCATCTCTTCTCCTTCCTTACCAATCTAATCTAGGTAATAAGAAAGTAGCAGCAGTTGAGATGGCTAAGTTGAGCTCCAAGACCTCTGCTCTCCTTCTAATGGTGGTCTTCGCCATGATTTCAAGCTTGCCAAGAGAGGCAGAATCTTCCAAGCTCACAATTTCGTGGCCTAAATGGTTTTGGTGTTTCCCTGAATGTGTTATTGGGAAGACTTGCTTCATGAAAGTGCATGAGTTTTGCAGACATGAGTTGCCTGATGTTTCTGTGCTTAATTGCATACTCGTCGCTCTTGAATGGTGTGATATCATGTTTTTCGATCTTAATAAAATGGTTATCCCTCCCTATCCTCCCAGTGCCAATTCCCTCAACGGTAACTTTTCTTTTTATTATTTCCTGAAAAAAAAAACTCTTTTTTAAGAAAACAAATTCCGTTTTTTTATTTATATTTTGATACTAAAATCTATTAATTTATAATTTTTTTATTCATAAAATTACAGGTACAAATGAGACGACGGCCCTTAAGCAGGAAGTTGATTTGGAATAAACAGGATGACGCCTACTTGACTTTGGTGCTGCTTCTCAAAGTGCTTATATTAAGTAGTCTTCATTGTTAAGTTATTTGTTTTTAAAAGCCAGAGGCTGAGGTTATTCGTATATTGATGTTTCAGTTGTAATGCTTTAACATGTAATAAATTTGGATTTCCTCTCTCTATAGTTGATGACATATGAAGCTTAGCTTAATTAAAAAAATATAATTAAATATTATAAAATTAAATTTTTTTCATCAGTAATTTTCTATGTTATTCATCTTAATATTAAAAATTTAGGCATCACGTGAGACAAAAATTTTTTACTAAAAAATTACCTACAAAAATTATAAGAAAACTATCTCAAATTAATCTTAAATCTTGAGAGGTGATGAATTTATGGGCCTTTAATTAAAGTCAATATACAATTCATAGATATAATATAATTTAATAATAAAATTGTATTAGAAAAATTAGTGATTATATGTATGCTCATCTAATATCTACAAAGTTTTGAAACATATAAATAGTATTGTTGCCATTATTTTTTTTTTTAATTTTAATTTTATGTGTACATTAATCCTTATGCAATTTAATGCCCCTTATACCTTTTTTTTAATTGAAAAATAAAAAAAAAATATAGATGAAAGAAAGAGAGGTTAAATCAAATTAATGCTTTTGCAAGTTACAGAAGCCAATAAGAGCGTTAATTTGAATTTTTCTGAACGCTCCGTCCGTTGGGCATATTTTTTGAAGGATGGTTAATAGAATTAATAGATAGAAGTAATAACTGTATATTGCGTGATTACGTTTTAAATGGAAAACGCAATTATTATTATTATTATTATGTTTTCTTTTTTCGTTTTTCACGTTTTATTCTGCGGCTGAAATTTAAGTAATATTAATTAATTAAATAATAATGAAGAGATGATTTATGTTAAAGTAGTATTATTTTAATAACATAGTGAAAACTCATGTATAACAAAGTTAAATTATTATTATTATTATTATTATTATTATTATTCTGTTAACATAGTGACACGACTAGGTTATAAGAAAAAAATGTTAAATTAAAAATCACAGTTAAATTTACTTTAATAATCTATATATTATATATATTTTCTGTTAAAATTGGTTCACTTTTCTCACTCTCTTCACACTTAATTTAAATAACAATAGTAAAAAAAAAATTACTCATGCAAAAATATCTTACATTTTATAAATATATATTTTACAGGAAACGCAAAAATAGCTTGCATTTTATAAATAAAATCCAATTTCTCTGCTTGCCTTTCTGTTAAAACGTAAATTATAATTGCATTTTAAAGGAAAACACAAAATATTTTACGTTTACACTTTACGATCCTTTTTAAATTAATAGTTTTTAAAATTTCTTTTGCTAATTATACCGAAAATGTTGATCCTTTTTAAAATTTTCCCTCATCAGCGTTACATTTAACGTAAATCTAAGTTTCTTTTGTTTCGTTTATCCTATTAATGTTTCCTTACCATCCGTCAAAATCATGAATGCTTGAGAACCGTCGTTTGTTGAGGATTCGCGCCGTCTTCGGCTTGCACTATGAAAATAGAAGTCTGCAGGTGATAAGATTTTCATTGTGAATACATTCTTGGAGATGAAGCGGAAAGGCTAGCTTTTTCTCAATGAAAATTAACTTGCATCTTACATCACTGTTCATGTATAAATAGCATAAAGAAGATTGGCTTTATATGTGTCAGTTATTATCACTTTACACTTGTAGGCTAAGGATTGGTTGGGTAGTTTTATATAGACAGTAGGTGTTTGTTTTGTATTTGTTTGTTGCTCAACTTCTTCGATTTTTCCATGAGATGTTATTACCCCGTGTCAAATTAATGGTGCTTATTGAGCCGTTAGTTTGGGGCATACTTGCTGAAACCAAACTATTAAGAGAGGTTTGTTGAAGATTGTGGGTCTCCGAAAGGGTTCCGCTCGTGGTTCGAATGCAAAGGGTACGATCACACTATCCCGTAGGACAAAGTGGTCGTAGACCTTTACAATCGACACAAGCAGGCCAATGGAAGAGCAGATGGAGTTATAGATACGATTAGCCATGGAGGGTAGCGGCTTTCACCTACCAACCTCGATGGATAATAATATCTATAACCCTAAATTCACGAGATTTCCCCCATTCGATGCATCAGCTCGAATAGGGTTTATTTGATTGTGGGGATCGGTTTCCTACGGGCGCAAGCCCCCGTAGTTAATTACATCTTAGACCTTGATCTAAGAAGACTCTCGATTAAGGACGTTATATTATCTCCTCTAAAGTGGGTTTAGTGCAAGGGATTTCTAAGTTTTCCTAATCAAAGGGGAATGTCCCAACTTGGCTCGATCAGTCATGCAAGGTTCAGTCAACATCCGGCCAGTTAAGAGAAGTGGGAAACTAGAGAAAAAGAAGAGAGGCAAAGCATCTCAAGCAAGCACGAGAGAAAGAAGGAAGTGGCGTCATCCGTGTGACGCGGATGGGTAGGATTTATAGCCTCTGAAAAAGTAGAGAACTAACCCACCAATAAGATGTATAGGGGTATACTCGTACCCCTCACCTTTAGATCCTAAATCTATAGAAGATGTAGTGTTGTACACACAACACTAGCATCCACGACCTAGCTAATGCAATCTGGACTTATTCCTTGTCTGACAAAGGAAGCCAGCTAAAACCTCCTAATCGTGTAAAATCCATGCTATCCAGTCTGTATGAAGAAGGGTGGGTGGTTTAGACACTGAATTTGGGATCGACAAACTAGAGAAATTCCTAAGTGATCCCACACTTATGAGTGGTACAATGCTCCTAAAACTAATGCAATTAATTCTTAATTTTAATTAGTTACTAATGCAATTTATGCTAGTCAAAGTCTCCAAATCAGTGATGTATGAAATTTTAAAAAGGCTTATAGAAAATAGTTTTTGAATGACTAAACTTCCCCAGGTCCGGCACTTCATCCTCATAGGCCAGATTATCCGGACTCTACCCGCAGGCGGGGAAGCTTGTCTAAAAGAAGAGAGAATACGTGCATGCCACCCCGGACGATTCCGGCTATTTCCTAGAATCGTTATGTTTCTATGTGAGTTAGCCTTAAAATTTTATTTAATAATTACGAGTATAAGAATTTTATCCCTAAAGAGCCTAGCGGTCAGACACAAGCACATGCAAGAAAGAAACCTATGAAAAGCATGCCATTTCTACTGCGCAAACAAAGTAAGTAAATCACAACACAGAAACAAAATCCCACGAAAAAGAGTGTCCATGGCAAGTGCCATACAATATTACATCACAGAGTATAGTAAGTAAAGATGGCCGGGCTCCACCGACAACAACCCGGGAACGACGCAAATCTTAAAATAAGGCATTTTTATCTCTTCAGTCTTCTTCTTCTCTTCCTTGATTCGTCTTTGGATCGTCTTCGTTCTTCCTTCTGGCTCCTCGTAGTGACTCCCCCAAAAGGATACCCAAATGAAAAAGGAAACCCCCTGTAGGGGTTTACTTTTCCCTTTGGACTCCTCGTAGTGGGTGCTCCAAAAGGATATCCAAATGAAAAAGGAAACCCTCTTGTGGGGGTTTACTTTTCCCTTTGGATTCCTATCTCTTTAAAAATACCTTATTTTAACGATTTTCACAAAATTTACTACATCTCAAATACATTACATCAGAAAAAGAGAAAATTCTAGACTCTCCTGCAGGGTTTATCGTAAGCAGTTATAATAAAAATCCATCCAAACAGTTATATATATAAATTAAAATGCGCACATCAATCACTTGGCCGTGCTCTGATTATTGGGGGCTAAGCAGCTGAAGCAGGTACCTAAAGCAGTTATAAATAATTATTAATTTTTTTTTAGCCCCCCCTTTTAGCAGTATTATATGAGCACGGCCACCTGCAGGAAGACAACATTAGTATAAAAGAGCGTGCCTAACCTATGGGTATTCTAACGTCACAAACACAGTACAGAAAGAAAAGCTGAAAGAAAGCAGTACGAAAACAACACAGCAGAAAAGCTACAACAGGTAGCAAAAACAACAACCAGCACACAGGTCACATGCAGAGCGTCACAACAGCGTACAGAAAAGTAAAACAGAACAACAGCCTAACCTAAAGCTAATAGTCGTGTCCTAGCAAACTCATCTATGTGTGTGAAAGCTGTGTGATTTTTGTAGGTCCTATATGGGATAGTTTCGTTAGAGTTGTTTGTATTCTTGTTTGTTGAAAAAGGGCAAAGGAAATTTTAGTTAAAATTCAAATCTTAGTATTTTAGGGTTGATTTTAGGTATCTTTTATTTTTAATGTTTAATTAATTACCACCTTTGTTTCACACCGATGCCGTGAGGTTTATTTCACCCTCCTTGGGGCTAACTTAATAGCCTCGTAGGCCTGGGTTACCCAGTGATAATTAACTTTGTTGGATTATTGTTTTAGTTGGTTATGAAAATAAAAGAAAAGATGGATTATGTATTTTTGTTAATCAAATTAGTTAATTGATTTTTAGAAGTTGTTCTAAGGTTTGATATTTAGAAGTGTATTATCCTAATGAATTTTAGATTAAGATTTGATTTCCTAATTAAATCTACATCTTTTAGGTTTTAGGTTGGTTAAAAGTTAATCATTAAATCGGTTGAATTGGATTTTAGGTTTGTATTTTAGATTTAGAATTTAATAATTACAAAAAAAAACATTTGATTATAATTTGATTAAGGATTAAGTGTTTTAAAATATTTTACGCATTAAATTAGAGTTAATTGGTTGATTATTAGTGAATTAAAAGAAAGTCAAAATCTAGGAAAACGTGTCACTAGGTTTTTGTTTCAAAGTCTCTATCCTATAAGGAACATGCACCCTAAGTCTATGTTTTCTAAGACTCGGTCCTTAATTTTTGTCCTTAGATGTCACTAGTGTTATAGGATAAAAAGTTGTATTATTTTCTAATTCCTAAGACCTCTATACGGATGTCACAAGGTTTTAGGGATCTAAAAGAAAATAAAAGCAATCCTAGATATGTAATTGAAGTTTCTAAGGCCCTAAAGGTGGGAAGCGCACAATCATCTAGGCCCCTAAAGGTTTTCTAAGTTTTAGTAAACTTACAGCACCGGGGGCTATGACCCGGTGGTTCCGCCCGTAGAGCCCCTACCAGATGGGTAGGGACGACTGATGCTTGGATCCGATTGTCCTAGCTCCAGTTCCAAGTGCTCCTTATCCATTGCTTTCCAAAAGAGTACCTCGCAACATAAGAGAAAATAGGTATTAGAGCAGTTCTATAAATAAATAACAGTGTAAGGAAATGAAAAAATGCAATAAAAACTAGAACGTACCTTTTATTATTTATCGAGTCGTATGTCTGTGGATCTTCCTTAGTTTGTAGGTGTGCGGTGCCAAGACACAGAAGAAGCAGTGAAGAAACTAACAAAACTAAGCAAAAGACAACTAAATGCGAAGAATAGAAAAAGAAACGAAAATCGAATACGAAAAAGGGGTGTAGGCATTGTTGTTATTGGATGCACTTCGTAGAAGTCAAGTGCATCCTATAATATCAACAATGCCCTTTGCTATTCCCACTCCAAATGAGGCACTTGATACGTTTGACTCGACTATTCCCAACATACCTTAAACCAAAGGCTAAATCCACTAAGGGAGGTGTACTTCTAAGGCCAGACTTAAGCCTAGATTTTCTATGGTTTTGCACTCATCCCAAAATTCTATATTTAGAGACTAACAACCAAAGGAGAACTTAAGGGAGCAAGGACTGTCTTGCTCCAAAGAGGACACTAAAGACCTTTAACATAAAACTCCTTAAGGTTTCAAATCCAAACATTTATTTTTAGAAGGAACTGCTAAGGGAACCTAACCACATGTTAAAATATTAATCATTCCCAAAAGACATTAAGAAATTCGATTCGATTAAGGAAGCACTAATTGCTCTTAAAAGACATTAGAGGGGTTTACTACACAAGTTCACTCTACAAAATTATAGACTTCAAAATAATTTGCAAGAACTGCTACAAAAACCTTCTAAAGGTTATCTACTAAAATCTCTTTTCCTTTTCATTTTGTTTGACACAAAAATTCTACCAAAATCATTTACTAAAATCATCTATTTTATACAAAATTCTACCCAAAACAACCCACAATCAAGTGTCTCACCTTTCATTTGGAGTGGGGTATGAAAATATAAAGCTTTACAACAAGATAGTCTTATAAAACTCCCCGTTGTAAAACTTTCACTAAATTCGTCATACAAAACCCTTTAAAATAAGTTCAAAGCCACTAATAAACTACTCCAAACAAAGCAAAACAATACTTCTTTCGATCAAAAATAATTTCTCTAAATCGGCGACATAAAGCGACTCATAGGAAAACTTCAGTAAAAGCAAGGGGAACTATCTCATAAAACTCTCCAAACATTAAAACAACTTACAAGACTCTTCAAAAGAAACTCAAATGATATTAGTTAATAACGGCGAATAAACAACCCCAATATCTAACAAAACTATGGATGAAAAACATAACTTAATTTCATAAGAAGGTATATAAAGAGACTTTACTCTATTCTATTTTTTTGTTTTGCAAATATAAATAAAACGGTGCATAAATACATTCTCCAGTAAATTCTTCTTAGCTAAGCAAACTTTCAACTCACAACGCATTAAAGAAACCTATGGAGATATAGATAGTTGCTCTTGAAAATTGCAAATGGAATTACAAAAAAAACATACACTAAATCATCTCATAGGCTATAATATAAACATACATGAAAACTCTCCAATAAACTTATATAACGACACTATCAAATCGAATGTAAGTGGAATGATACAAATATAAGCATGCATAAAATCTCCTAATTAAATATTTAGTCATGTATGTGATAGCTTTCCATTCCCCAAAACAAACATAATCGATTCCACATTGCTTAAAGGTAGAGCTCAATGGAGAATTCACTATTACCATGATGATTTAAAAGATTCAATGAGCCAAAACAGAAAAGAAGTTATAACATCTATTTTCCAATTCTATAAAGGAGGCTAAGATAACTTATTGCTCATCCACCTTTCAGTTTGCATCAAGTAAATATTATGACAACAAGTCAAGCCAAATGTATAACCCTTCCAACAAATTCATATAACTAGCATGAATAGGTCTTTCGCATTAAGAAGTCGTTTCCAACATGTTATCCAATTCATCACATATAACTTTTATCACCTCAAATACTTCCAAGATACTTTTATACAAGACAAGTTCTCATGACAAAAGATCCTTGGGCAAAGAAACGGCAATAAAACTTCCAAAACATACACTTTTTCTTACAAAATCAGCAAGAAAAACTTACACAAAAACTGCAGGGATTCTTACAATAAGGCAATGCAAGACTTACCCAAACTCCATAACGATTCTTACACAAAAACAGCCATAATATGTCCAAAATCTGCACTTTTTTCCTTACAAAAATAGTAGAAAAAGGCTACAAAAGCTGCAGGAAACTTCGCAAATGAACGATGAAAGCTTCACCCAAATATCGTAGGATTTTTCATGTAAAACAGCAATAAAACCTCAAATTCTGCACTTGTTTCTTGTCAAAACAGTGGAAAAAGCTCTACCAAAAGCTGTAGGAAGTTCACGACAAAGCGATAACAAATCTACCCAAACGCCATAGGAATTCCTATATAAAAACAGCAATAATATATCCAAAATCTGCACCTATTCGCTTACGAAAACAGTAGCCAAATCTCTAAAAAAAGCTGTAGGAATTTTGCATAGAACTAATATTTGCACCCATAGTCATTTATAAAAAGCTCGCATACACATTTCGTTGGCACTTATCACCCAAAAATTTCTCATGATCAGATATGTTCCAAACTTCATTTGCTTGCTTTGATCCAATCTTAAGCCACATACAAGTGAAAGGAAGAAAAGAAGCTCAACGAAAATTACTTAATAGAAATCATGTGACCTCGCACCGAATCAAGTCGACTTCCCAAACTAACCATATTATTTCAAGAGAATTTATGAACAAATAACTATGAGAATGAGAAACTCTGCAACAGTTCAAACACTAGTCTCTCTTTCCAACATCATGAAATTCATATGTTCTCAACAGTACTTTACCAAGGGCAATACTTTATATCACATGGATAAACTAAAGGCTAGATAAAATAAAGCATAGAGTATTAAGCTCCAATTTGAGAGGTGTAGCAATAACAACAAAAACCAACATGTATATCTATTGCTTACACATGTATCTTTCCTTAGTGAACACCACAAAAAAAAACAAAAAAAACCTTGTATGCGTATTTCGGAGATCATGACACTTTATGATCTACTACAAATTTCCCATGAACTCAACCAATATGTGATTCAAACCATGATCAAGTGCGAATTCTAAATGCCAAGAAAATAATCACAAGAGAATTATCCACGTTTAGCAATAACCACCATTACTTCCCAAAAAGATTAAAACTCCATTTTGTAGTTAAATAAGTAGAACAAAACTATATAACCGGAAACGACAATGGATGCATCGTTAAACTACTAGTAACAAGCTACCTCAACCATAAGCCAATGAGTATATATCCCTTCCTACTTACCGCTAGCAATAAGTCTTTAGGTCCAAGCGAGTAAGGCATGTTGTATAACAAGTTGACAAGAAATCGATTGCTCAAGCAAGAGAAGAAGCCATAAGACTAATGCACCATGAGTTGTACTTGCAACTTCAATCATTTTTCTCACAAGAAATTAAAGAAGAAACTAGAGGAGGCTTTAGCAAACGTAGCCATACATGACTTCTCACCAAAATAGAAAAGCAATGACATGCACTCTTTACACTAAATATGACCCTAAACATATTTGGTGAAGAAATTCTACTTGCAAACTTGAGTATCATGAGTAGCCATTAACTAAGCATCACAACCCTCCTCCTATGGCATTTAATCAAATATTTGAAGTGCAATGTTTGCAAAGCTATAAAACAAATCCATATAAGAAGGATTGTTCACACCTAAATCACAACTAGCACTCTCTAAACAACTCACCACAATCTTATCAAAATACATAAGATCATCACTTCATCAACAAGACATAGGCTTAAGGATCAAAAGAACAATTTAAAGAAATTTCATTCTTAGATTTTTGCAAAGGAATATCACAAATTCCTTTCCATCCACTAATGAAGAAGAAGAAAGAAGAAAGAAGAAAGAAAAAAAAAAGAAAAAAATGAAAAGAAGAAGAAAGAAGGAGAAGGAGGAAAAGAAAACTCACAAAGAGGGGTTTGATAGCTTCCGGTGTCGTTGCTGGTCGCACGAATGGAGGGAGACGGAGACCAGGGCTGGTTCGGACGTGGAGGTGCGACCGGAGCCCACGAGCAGGGGCGTCTGGCTGGTTCCGAACGAGAGCAAGGAAGGAAGGGAGCCGGGCTGGGTAGCGTCGGCTGGTCTTCGTGAGCGAGAGAGCACGAGAGGGAGACGCGATCCCTCTTGGTTCGGTCCAAAACAGAGGAAGAAAGGGGGAGTTCGGCTCCTGGAACCCGAGAGAGTGCGATCGAGAGCTAGGGAGAGATCTCGGGCGTGTGAAATCCAGAGAGAGAGAGAGCGGGAGCGAAGCGCGAGAGAGAGACCGAGAGGGAGCGGGAGAGAATGAGAGAGTCCCCCACGTAGTCGGGAGCTTTTCTCTGAGTAAGTCGAACCTATCGCTGAAGAAGGAAGCCCGCCAAATTGCCTCGTCCTACTCCAGCCTCCAAAATTTCCTTTTGCAGCTCCGCTCTCTGCTCAACGTCTGTCCGAGATACAGAAGATCGACTGAGGAGCGAGATTTTGGCTGAAACAACGATCTCGTTCGATTGTAGCCGTCGAGGCGATTTTTTTTTATTAAGGAAACGAATTCAAAATATGTGGAAAGTCAAATGGTTTTTAATGGGATCAAATTGGGCTGAATTAGATTAATTTGGGTTCAGACAAGGTTAGGCTTGAGTTCGAACTTGACCCGATTTGAATCAAATTGGGCTCGAGCCGGCTCAATAAAATTAATCAAATGGAATTGAATTCAATTTAAATAAAATAGAGCGAGGCGCTACCAAAATAAAATGATCGAGTCTAATTGGACGTAGTTGGGTCTAATCCGACTCAAGTCGAGCCGATTCGAACTCGAATTAAACTCGACGAGACTCAATTAAATTGATCGAAGCTCCTCAAGGCTACTCGAATGAAAAACGAGGTCAACAAACGGACCCCCAACATATGCGGAGAACAACAAGTGAACCGTATATGTTGGCGTTGACCCTCCTAACTCCAGGAAGATACAACCTTAGGGTCAGACAACGAGATTCACTAAGGGGAGATGCAATCAATTCTAAAACCAATCAATGGATATCAAAGCAAAGAGAGTGTCCATAATCAATCTGAATAAAATTCAGAGGGTAAGAGAAAAGAAGATCAACAATCACCCGACCATCATTCTGGCGGTGATACGAAAGGGACAAAGAAAGCACCTTCGCTCGGCCATAGGCCCCGAAACAGCGAAGTTCCTATCCGACCATAGGTCTGTCGACAGAAGAACAGTCACCTGACCATAGGTCTGCCGGTAAAAAAAAAAGAGAGCACCCTTGCTCGGCCATAGGCCCCGAAATAGCAAGGTTCCTACCCGACCATGGGTCTGCCAGTAGAAGAACAGTCACCCGACCATAGGTCCGTCGGTGAAAAGGAAAGAAACGATCTCCCTCGCTCGGCCATAGGCCCCGAAATAGCGAGGTTCCTACCCGACCATAGGTCTGTCGGTAGAAGAACAGTCATCCGACCATCAGTCTGCCGGTGAAAAAGAAAAGACACACACTCGCTCGGCCATAGGCCCCGAAACAGCGAGGTCCCTACCTGACCATAGGTCTGCCAGTAGAAGAAAAGTCACCCGACCATTAGTCTGGCGGTGAAAAAAGAGAGCACTCTTGCTCGGCCATAGGCCCCGAAACCGCAAGGTTCCTACCCGACCATGGGTCTGCCGGAAGAAGAACAGTCACCCGACCATCAGTCTGGCGGTGATACGAAAGGGACAAAGAGAGCACCTTCGCTCGGCCATAGGCCCCGAAACAGCGAAGTTCCTACCCGACCATAGGTCTGTCGATAGAAGAACAGTCACCCGACCATGGGTCTGCCGGTGAAAAAAGAGAGCACCCTTGCTCGGCCATAGGCCCCGAAACAGCAAGGTTCCTACCCGACCATAGGTCTGTCGGTAAAATAAAGCGAAAACTCAACAACCCCCTAACAGGTAAAAAGAAAACAGGGGGAATGAAGAGGTGGTGAAGTGTACCCCCAGGGACTCTAACGGGTAACCAACCAAAAGCCCGATGTCCGCCCGACCATAGGTCTGTCGATGGGACAAAACAGGGAGCTCAACATCTATCCGACCATAGGTCTGTCGATAAGATGAAGAGAAAAAAAAGATCCACCTTTGCTCGGCCATAGGCCCGACAGCAAAGTCTCTACCCGACCATAGATCTGTCGGTAGAATAAAGGTAAGCTCAACAATCACCCGACCATGGGTCTGTCGGTGAAGAGAAAGAGAAAGCACCTCCGCTCGGCCATAGACCCCGAAACAGCGAAGTTCCTACCCGACCATAGGTCTGTCAGTAGGATAAAGTGAAAACTCAACAACCCCCCAACGCACATGTGCGTGGTGCTGTGAGAAAAACAGAGAGGTAAGTAATTCATCATCTAAGAAATCTCAATCTTATATCTTAGTTACCACATGGTAGAGGACAAATCGTCGTGGCCATGAGTATTTAAAATACAAGTGAAATTTTCTTAGGTTAATTGAAATCATGCAACATGAAGTAATCGATTGATATATATCTCTCTAAAAGGAGGAACATACAAGTAATCGAGTAGAAAGAATAATATCATAGAAGTGACAAGGGGACACACTTGCCACTAAGAACCACAATCATATTAAGGATCAATGATCACTAGAAGAAATCACAGTGGTAACACCCATGCTAACTGATGGGACCCCGTGAGAAGTGCAAGGAATATTTATGTATCCCAAAAGACTGCTCTTGCAGCTAAGGACAAAAATCTCCATGAGAAATTATGTCACTAAAAGAAGCAGTGGATTGACTTTCTACTAGATATGTATCCCAAAAGACTGCTCTTGCAGCTAAGGACAAAAATCTCCATGAGAAATTATGTCACTAAAAGAAGCAGTGGATTGACTTTCTACTAGAAGATCAAAATCCGCTCAGAAGTGATGTTAACATCTAGAACAAGATGTACCACATCACGAGTAAAGGAGAACAACGTCCAATTAATTAGTGATCATAATGGAAGAAATGGACCCAGTCATCCCCTAAGCAATCACCAAACATGCTTCAAAGGGGGAAGAAGAAAGAAATTTGGAGGGACTTAGAGCTCTTGGAGTGTAGAACCGGGTTCCACCTGTGACAAGGGCTATCGATTCTTTCTCAACTAAGAGCTTCCCTCTCTTTTTATTATATATTTTTTTATTCATTTATTATTATTATTATTATTTTTTATTATTTTTTTTATTATTATGTTCACAGTTATAGATCAAGCATACTGGAACATAAAGAGAGGAAAATTGTTGGCTTTGGTAACCCAGGCCATACTCGCCACATGAATAAAACTGGGGAGAGAAATATTACAACAACAAGAATTTGTAGAGAAATTCACAAAGTGACAATGGATCAACATCGTCACATTTGACAAATATGGATCAAGGATGGACCCAGTATCACATTCCATAAAGAATTCGAGTTAGTAGTTTTGATATCCTAGATCACACTTGAAGATGACAAGTGAAACTGGGGATAGTCAACCCTCAAAAGGGAACTAGAAAGAAGGTTTGTACAACAACATCAAAGTGATTAGTGAATATGAACGTAAGCACAAACATCCCTACGACGTATTTACATACAACCTTTAAAGACAATCTCATACTTTGCATCACGTGGTAGAGGACAAATCGTCGTGGCCACGGACTGCTGAAAAGTACAAGGAATCTTTCAAAGTTATATCTATACAGAGGGATATTTACAAGTGGTGGGGGATGCCCCTTGCGATGTGCAAACTCAAGCGTAGTACTTTCTTAAGTACTGCCCATTAATGACAGGCATGGGATGAACACCATTCACATCAACTAGCAAATAAGATCCACCTTCGTATACTTGCTCTACAACAAATGGGCCTTCCCAAATGGGCTCAAACTTACCACCTCGACGACGGCGCGAGATGATAGGCCTACGCAAGACCAGGACTAACTCACCGACCTGAAAAGCACTGGGTCGGACGAGGCGATCATGAGCCCGGGCCATACGGGCCTGATACAACTTAAGGTTCTGATGAGCTTGCAAACGGAGCTCTTCTAAACCATCAAGTTCTTCCAACCGTAGTCGGGCATTATCCTCGTGGGATAAATTGTGGCTAACTGCTACACGCAACGAAGGGAGCTCAACCTCTAGTGGGAGGACAGCTTCAACCCCAAAAGCTAAAGCATATGGTGTACACTGAGTAGGAGTACGGTATGTAGTCCTATAGGCCCATAACGCTTCAGGCAATTTGTCGTGCCATTCTCTTTTATTTGCCACAAGTATTTTTCTTATCAATTGGACTAAGGTCTTATTAAATGCTTCAGCCAAACCATTAGCCCTAGGATAGTAAATCGAGGAATATCGCCAATTTATGTTATGGCGGTGGGCAAATCTAGCAATCTTGGTGCTTCTAAAAGACGAGCCGTTATCCAAAATTATACGGCGTGGAACACCAAAACGGTAGACAACATGATCGCGGAAGAAGCGCATCACATCTTCTGATTTGACTTCCTTAAGCGAAATAGCTTCTGCCCACTTAGAGAAGTAATCAGTAGCAGCCAGGATGAACCTATGACCCTTAGAGGAAGGAGGGTCAATAGGACCCACTACATCCGTGCCCCAACTCTCAAAAGGCCAAGAAGACACAGTGGGGTGCAGCGGATTGGGAGGTTGGTGAATAACAGTATTATGAATCTGGCATTGATGGCACTTCCTAGCATGCTCCATGCAGTCACGGATCATAGTCGGCCAGTAGTAACCAAGGCGTTTAATTCTAACCTTCATCTTAGGTCCGGACTGATGAGCACCACAAAGTCCCTCGTGCACCTCGCCCATGACCTTACGAGCCTCCTCGTTGTTGAGGCAACGTAACCACATCTGGTCGAAAGAGCGTTGGTACAGGGTTTCATTCACATACGAAAAGGACAAAGTTCTCTTCCTAATTTGAGCGGCAAGAGAACGATCATCCGGAAGCTTACCACGCTTCAAGTACTCCACAAAAGGGACTCTCCAATCTGACTCTTCCTCAACAGCGCACACTGTGAGGGTCTGATCGGGAGAAGACAAGTCCGCGGGACACAAGGCTTGACGATACTGAACAACAACTGACACCGGATTTCCATTCGGGTCAGCTAACTCCTTAGCAAGTTTAGCTAGTGCATCCGCTCTACCATTCTCAGATCGAGGGACTCTAACCAAAGTTACTTCAGGGATCAAACACAAGAGCTCCATTGCCCTATCGTGGTAAGGCAAGAGCTCGGGTTTGAGAACTTTGAAAATCTCAGCCACTTGATTAATGATTAGTTGGGAATCTCCGAAGATTTTCACCCGCACAATGCTCATCTGAATGGCCAACTCAAGTCCTACAATCAAGGCTTCGTACTCAGCTTCATTATTAGTACGAGGTTCTGAAAGACTGTAGGAGTAACGAAGGGTGTGGCCTTCAGGAGACACAAAAACAAGCCCCAAACCTACCCTAACAACAGGAGTTTCGTGAGGACGTAGTGATTTGATGGAAGAAGCTCCATCAAAGTAAAACTCCCAAGTAGGGGACTCCTGCTCTTCCACACTCATGACTAATTCGTCGGGCAAATCGTCATTAAGTGGGGAATCCGCAGGGATCGGGTGAGAAGCAAGAAAATCAGCTAGAGCCTGTCCTTTGACGGCTCGCTGAGGGACAAAGGTAATGTCAAACTGTAGTAAAATCATGGACCAACGTGCTAGACGACCTGACAAAGTTGGACGGGTCATCAGGTACTGCAAAGGGTTGACTCGTGAAATCAAACTGATCTTGTGTGAGAGCATGTAGTGTCTAAGCTTCTGCACAGCAAAGATCAAAGCCAAACACTGCTTTTCCATTGCCGGGTATTTTAGCTCTGCAGGAATCAAACGTCTGCTAAGGTAGTACAAGGCGTTCTCTTTGCCTTCCTCATTCTCTTGAGCTAAAAGCGCACCAAGTGACTCATCCAAGGCCGTAGTGTAGAGGATCAACGGTCTACCAGGGATGGGTGCAGCTAACACTGGGGGACTCTTCAAGTAGCGCTTTATGCTCTCAAAGGCCTCCTGACAACTCTTATCCCAATGGAAGCGGGCGTCCTTCTTCGCTAAAGCAGCAAAGGGATGACATCTACCGGCAAGATTGGAGATAAATCTCCGCAAGAAAGCAAGCTTACCCTGGAAAGACCTCAACTGGGTAAGACTCCTAGGGGGTTTCAAGTCCACTATGGCCTTAATCATAGACGGATCAATCTCAATGCCACAATAGCGAACAATAAAACCCAGGAACTTCCCCGCACTAACTCCAAATGCACACTTTAGGGGATTCATCTTCAAATCATGCTTTCTTAAGCGTTCAAAGACGATTCGTAGGTCTCGGAGGTGATCACTACGGATCTTGCTTTTGACCACTAAATCATCTACATAGCACTCAACCTGCTCATGAATCAACTCATCGAAAATGATAGTCATGGCACGTTGATAGGTGGCCCGGCATTCCTGAGGCCAAAGGGCATCACCTTGTAGCAAAACACACCTATAGGGGTGCGAAAGGCAGTGAATTTCTCATCTTCAGGGGCTATTTTGATCTGATTGTAACCAGATGAACCATCCATGAAGGAGAAAATGCTATGGTACGAAGCAATATCAACCATGAGTTCTGGGATAGGAAGAGGGAAATCATCTTTAGGACATGCCTTATTCAAATCACGGAAGTCTATACAGACACGAATCTGACCATTCTTCTTCCGGACTGGAACAACATTGGCAAGCCAAGTGGGATACTTCTCTTCACGAACAAAACCAGCTTCTATAAGCTTCTTAGTCTCGGCTATAACCTGTTATTCAATCTCTAACCTCATCCGATGAGGTGACTGCTTAACAGGGACTGCATCAGGACTAATAGCTAACTTATGGACCGCTACTTCTGGATCTAGACCGGGCATCTCTGTGTAGTTCCAGGCAAAGCAATCTCTAAACTCAGAAATGAGTGCAACATACTCTTGAGCCTCTGACTCGGATAACAAAGCACTATGAAAGATAGGCCGAGGATCCGATTCAGTGCCCAAATTAATCTCACACAATTCGTCCATGGCAGAACTAGTGCCATCTTCGAATTCACGTGGAGCTTCAAGGACCCTGTCTTCATTCTCCTCCGGGTCTTCATCATCGGCGGTGGAAACTACCGGATAGGAATGAGAGACAACCCGAATGTTGGCGGAAGGGGACTGATTCTCTTGAGAATAGCCTATACCCTGCCCAGTTCGAGGAAAATCAGTTCGCCAAATTCGGGCCTGCTGTTGGGCCTGTCTACCTGACCAAGTCGAAGGGACAATGCCTCGCTCAACAAAGCTATCAACAGCAGGGGAAAAGTACCGGGGGACTGGCATGATCTCGTTGTCCACAGTGGATTCCACAGGATCCTGTATGTCAGTACTCTGTGGGACGCCGACACTATGGAACAACGATGCATGCCAAGCGGATTGTGCTGGCACATAGAGAGTGTGCAGCTCTTGTACAGAACGCCTATCTAAGGGTAGTGCACCACGAACGCTAGCGGGAGGTGTAGGGGAAGGTTGAGGAGGAGATTCCTCAATTCTCATCCCGTACATCTGGCGAGAAAGGGATTGTTGACTAGTAGTCTGACGTTCGACATCCCCATCGTCGTCTGAATCACTATCAACAATCAAACCACCCTGAGGAATCAAATTCCTATGGAACGTGGGATAGGATTTATGATCGACACTAAAGGCAGGCAAAGGAACTGAATGACGAGGAACATCAATCATCTCATCATCAGAGTCAGACTCAACAATCAAAGAAGAAGTGTACAAGTGCGAGGGAGGAAGGATTCGAGTATCAAAGTTCCTCGGAGGGCGAACTGACTCTCTACCTCGACCTCTACCCCGCAATCCTCTACCTCTACCAGGGGGAACATCGCGTCTGAGTACAAACCGTAAAGATTCATCCATGTCTGTAGTGGAAACATCTGCCTCAATCCCAACCTGTGATGGACCCTGTGCTAGTGGTTGTATAGGACCCTGTGCAAGTGGCTGCATAGGACCCTGTACAATACTAGTGGGTATCACTAGTGACTGGGCAGGGGGAGGTCTACGAGCTTTTCGAGGCATGTAATGCTCGGCATCATCATAAATGGAGACTTCATGCACGGCAAAAGGTTGAATATCTCCAAGGATGGAAAACTCTACGTCATTCCTCATATACTTCATGCATTGGTGCAGTGTAGAGGGCACCATTCCATATTCATGTATCCAAGGCCTTCCTAAGAGAGCCTTGTATGAGGTATCTGCCTCAATAACATGAAACTTTGCCTCAGTCAAAAGATCTCCAAAACGTAAAGGCAAAGTGATGGAACCTAGAGCTCGCTGACCTTGATCATTAAAACCCTTCAGCATAATCTTGTCTGAGGTGAGCTTTAAGTGACCAAGGGAAAGACTCTCTAGGGTGGCATGATTAAGGATATTAACTGAAGCTCCTTGGTCAATGAGAACCCTGTTCAACTCATAACCATTTACTTCAGTGGTGACGTACAAGGGACGGTTGTGATCAGAAGTCCCCAAGAGAAGATCCTGGTCTGAAAAGGTAATGCATGGCACCTCTCTCAAATAGCATGCATCCTTAACTGACTCGGTGGCAAAGAAGGTTTGATAAGATTTTGGTTCAAGCAAAGCTTTTACCAAAGTCTCTCTCAAGTCGGAAGACATCATAAGTGCATCGTAAACACTAAGAAGGGAAGGAATCTTTCTCAAATGAGCCAACACATTATAATCAACATCCAACTGAGGGCCTTTTCCCTTCTCCTTAGCAGGTGCTTGAGGAGGAGGAATAGGATCATCCTGTTGGGTAATGATGTTTCTATCTTTTTCTTTATTATTTTTAGCCATTTTAGGTGGTAGGACTTTTCCTGAACGCAACTGTATCTCTCGTATTGAATCAGATTCAATAGAGGACTCATTTAGTTCAGGTAACATGGCTTGTGTTGGTTCATTAAGAAGTAACTGAGGAGTGTTCTCAGATTCATCTTCTGAATCCATGTAACAACCTCCTTCAGGAATAGCAAACACAGGCTCTTCTTCACACTCAAACTCTTCTCCAAAAGAAGGATCAACATCATTTTCAGAAATAAATAAAACAGAAGAAGAACGAGTGCTAGAGAAAGTAGAACTAGAAGGAGCCAAAGACCAAAAGTAGCCAGAATCATCTTCTTCCATTAATTCATCATCAGTTGAAGGGAGAACAAAATCCTTCAGCGTAAGTGCTGGAAGAGATCCTGTCTTCCCCTCAGAAGTTATAACAAATTTCTCTCTTTCATACATCTTTCTAGTACAAGTAGAAGTAGAAGAAATGTGCTCAGTAGGCACTACAACAGAAGAAGAAAAAGAAACTGGTAAAGGAACTGGGCTGGCAACTGTCGACTTGGCCTGTGGGGGCCTCCTCTCAATTGCCTCTGAACTCTGAACTGCACATCGAATCATACCCCTTGTCTTGCGAGAAAGTGAAAGCTACCACTCTCCCCCAGAACTAAGAGGTGCTCTACTATCACTATTCTGAACACCACACTGACTGGAGCTGGTAATCATCTGAACAACTTGAGCAACCTTGCCTTGAGGATTTACCAAGTCACTATCCTGTAAGTGGATCTCACAATTTGCCATAAGACTCTCCACTTTATCTTTGAACACATAACAATCCTCAAGAACATGTCCAATATGCCGATGAAAAGGGCAATAAAGTGGATGATCTGTTTGCCCCTCTTCTCCTGGTTTCTTATTAAATGGAAATCTCAAAATGTCTTTCTTAACAAGGAATTTAAAAATCTTTTTTATACTCTCCCTTTTAAAGGGATATTCCTTGCTAAGCTTCTCCTGTAGGAACTGCTGACTCTCTGGAGTCCTATAGGAGGGTCTAAGCTGCTGACCCTGTGGTCATGGCTGAAACTGAACAGGTGGCTGTACTGGTGGTGGTAACGGAGGTCGGGGCTGAAACTGAGGTCGTGGTGGTGGTGGACGCTGTGGCGCTGAACTAACCATGGGCCTCTTGCCCTTATCATGAGCATCAGAAGTACTATGCACCTCTCCCTTCTTAGGAGGTGGTGCTCCAGAAAACTCCAAACGCTGAGGTCTACGGATGGGTTGACTCTCAGCCTTAGGAGGGACTGCACTGGGTATGCTGTCCTGCAGGCTAGTGACTTTGGTTAACAACTTCTAAAAGGTTCGAATGCTGAAACCCTTCAGGTACGGAGCGATAGGACCATCTATGTTCTTCAACAGAATCTCAACTGCATGTTGCTCTTGCAGTTGAGGTTCACACTGAAAACTAAGGTTTCTCCACCTAACTATATAGTTAAGTAGAGACTCGTGGGGGCGCTGCCTGGTCACTACCAACTAACCAACAGTCACTCTATGCTCTGTACTAATGAACCTTTGCATAAATAACTGCTCCATCTCAGCAAAAGTGCAAACTGAATCATTAGGGAGATCGACATACCACTCAAATGCCACTCCCCCTAAGCTACTAGCAAACAGTCTAAGCATTAATGCATCATTTCCTCCAATGTTACAACATATGGCCCGATATTGAGCCACATGTTGTTTTGGGTTTCCAAACCCATCAAAAACTCGAAATCGGGGAGGAACAAAACCAGCGGGGTAAGGCTCCCGCTCGTACTCTACCGGGTAGGGGCGACCTCTACTAACAGAATCTCCAGACTTTCTAGAAGCTATAGCCTGGTCAATCTTCTGTGCAATCATGTCCTGAATCTGAACGGGTGACAGCTGAACCGACTGACTCTGAACTGGTGCACTCAACTGTACTGCTGGTGGAGACATCAGAACTGTCCTCTGAACTCTATCAACTCTAACAGGCTCTGGGGCTGGCGACTGTGGTGCTACTGACTCGTCTCTGGATGTAGTAGGAGTAACTACATCCATGACATGGGGTGTAGCCCCCAACGCCGTCAACTTGGCGGTCATCGCCGCCATGGCTCTGGCCATCTCCGCCATCTGAGTCTGTAACTGCAAAACTGTGACATCCGTGTCTACTGAACGGGGAGGTCCATCTTGTGCTGAGGTGGAAGGTACATCAGCCTCCCCTTAATCCTCCAAATCATCGTACTGCTTATGCTGCTCATCTGACGTGCCTCGTCTCGTGAAACCACAAACACGGTGAACGGGGATGTCTTCGTCTGACTCCTCTGTAAGCAAGTCATCATCGGAGAGGGTCTGACAAAGGGCATCTATGTACGGACCCATAGGAAAAGAAATCCTAAGGGGACTAGGAGAAGCAATTGGCTCCACTCGAGCCGGGGCACTACTATCAACATTTACTGCATCAACATCCATCTGAACTACTGCCGGCACTGAAGGAACTGTGTCAACTCGTCTAATCGTGCCCACTGTCTGCTCCGTCTCGACAGGCTCATCTACCTGCCGATGTCTCCAAACCCATCTACTACGACGGGACCCGGTGGGAACATCTAACTGAGTGGAGGGGGCAACGACAACTGAACCAAGCTGGGGTCGGACAGGCTCTAACTGTGGGCGATGCCTATGACGGCGAGGGCGTCGTCCAACAGCAAAGGCACCTGCCTGAGGTCTATCAGCGGGAACAACTCTAGTCTGCTGTCGTGGTGGCTGTCCTCTCTGCCACCGGTAACTCTGCCTAACTGACTGCCGCTGTAACTGAGAATGCACCTGAGAGATCTGATGGAGTAACCTCTCCTCGCTAACACGACCTCTACCGCGCGCTGAACGGATAATGCTTCGGATCCTCTGAGTGAGGGTCCGAGTGACAGTATCCCTAGGGACTCGAGCGCGAGTAAGAGTAGTGGGGACAGGAGGGGCTGCTGCAATATGGGCAGCGTCCTCCTCATCACCACTATGCACTAGAGGGGAAAAGCGTCCTTCCTGGACTGCGTCGATCTCAGGGGAAACTACAACATCCGAGACTGGGGTAACTACTCGTCTACGTGGCTCCCGCTGTAAGGGAACCATCATCTGCTGAATTGGCTCCTGCTGAGCCAAAGAGTCTGCCATCCGTTGGACTGCTGCATCAGACGCTGCCAAGCGTAATCTCATGTTCCTATTTCTCCTAGCCCTTCTCCCAAGACCAGAGGTGGAAGAAGACGCTACATCAGTACCCACAGACGGTACTGGAGGAACAGGGACTACTAACTGAGGGGGTGTCGGGGTCTCCTCGGCAATCTCGGGGTGAGAGAGTCGGGTGAACACAGAAACCTGACGGGTAGGAGGTGGAGGAAGCTCGGCCTGAGCCACCCTCTTCCTCGAAGAGGAAGGAGGAGGGAAAACTCGAGCATGAGGGGCCTCTACCGGGGCAGCAGGTAAAGGTACGACTGGCTGCCGGCGCTGAGGGGCCGGAGCCACACGAACAACTGGAGCAACAGGCGCTGGCCGCCTGACTGCTGGACGAACAGGGTGAACAGGAAGTGGCCTAGGCACTGACTGCCTAACCATCGGGCGCACTGGCTGCGCACGAACAGCAACGGGACGAGCGGGTGTCCGGGCTGGCTGCCGAGCAACTGGTCATCCAAAAGGTCTCATAGCTGCGCGTCCTCTCCTTTGATGGGGAGAGAATGCAGCAGCCTCGGAGGGGGTCGGCCCGCCAAGAGTGACGTATGCCGAATCAGTGAAGGATCCAAAGGTGATCCCCCCCCCCGCCGGTGGGCTCGTCAACAGGGACTCAGGGAGTGTCACCCGTGAGTCAGAGCCAAAACAGAAGGTAACAGACGGACCTGAATACGCCATTTCTACTGTTTGCTAACACAAACAATAACAATTAGCGTAAACAAAAGCACCGAAAGGAATGAGAAAGAAAGGGACGAAATAGCCTGTAAAGGCTAGAAAAGGAAGAACCTAACTAAGGAACACTAAACCCGGAGTGCACACAAAAGGAGATAATTTAACATCCGAAGATGGAGAGAGAAACATGTCCCACCGTGGTCGCCAGAAATCTGTGGGTCTTCGAAAGGGTTCCGCTCGTGTGGTTCAAATGCAAAGGGTACGATCACACTATCCCGTAGGACAAAGTGGTCGTAGACCTTTACAATCGATACAAGCAGGCCAATGGAAGAGCAGATGGAGTTATAGATAAGATTAGCCATGGAGGGTAGCGGCTTTCACCTACCAACCTCGATGGATAATAATATCTATAACCCTAAATTTACGAGATTTCCCTCATTCGATGCATCAGCTCGAATAGGGTTTATTTGATTGTGGGGATCGGTTTCCTACGGGCGCAAGCCCCCGTAGTTAATTACATCTTAGACCTCGATCTAAGAAGACTCTCGATTAAGGACGTTATATTATCTCCTCTAAAGTGGGTTTAGTGCAAGGGATTTCTAGGTTTTCCTAATCAAAGGGAATGTCCCAACTTGGCTCTATCAGTCATGCAAGGTTCAGTCAACATCCGGCCGGCTAAGAGAAGTGGGAAACTAGAGAAAAAGAAGAGAGGCAAAGCATCTCAAGCAAGCATGAGAGAAAGAAGGAAGTGGCGTCATCCGTGTGACGCGGATGGGTAGGATTTATAGCCTCTGAAAAAGTAGAGAACTAACCCACCAATAAGATGTATAGGGGTATACTCGTACCCCTCACCTTTAGATCCTAAATCTATAGAAGATGTAGTGTTGTACACACAACACTAGCATCCACGACCTAGTTAATGCAATCTGGACTTATTCCTTGTCTGACAAAGGAAGCCAGCTAAAACCTCCTAATCGTGTAAAATTCATGCTATCCAGTCTGTATGAAGAAGGGTGAGTGGTTTAGACACTGAATTTGGGATCGACAAACTAGGGAAATTCTTAAGTGATCCCACACTTATGAGTGGTACAATGCTCCTAAAACTAATGCAATTAATTCTTAATTTTAATTAGTTACTAATGCAATTTATGCTAGTCAAAGTCTCCAAATCAGTGATGTATGAAATTTTAAAAAGGCTTATAGAAAATAGTTTTTGAATGACTAAACTTCCCCAGGTCCGGCACTTCATCCTCATAGGCCAGATTATCCGGACTCTACCCGCAGGCGGGGAAGCTTGTCTAAAAGAAGAGAGAATGCGTGCATGCCACCCCGGACGATTCCGGCTATTTCCTAAAATCGTTATGTTTCTATGTGAGTTAGCCTTAAAATTTTATTTAATAATTACGAGTATAAGAATTTTATCCCTAAAGAGCCTAGCGGTCAGACACAAGCACATGCAAGAAAGAAACCTATGAAAAGCATGCCATTTCTACTGCGCAAACAAGGTAAGTAAATCGCAACACAGAAACAAAATTCCACGAAAAATAGTGTCCATGGCAAGTGCCATACAATATTACATCACAGAGTATAGTAAGTAAAGGTGGCCGGGCTCCACCGACAACAACCCGGGAACGACGCAAATCTTAAAATAAGGCATTTTTATCTCTTCAGTCTTCTTCTTCTCTTCCTTGATTCGTCTTTGGATCGTCTTCGTTCTTCCTTCTGGCTCCTCGTAGTGACTCCCCCAAAAGGATACCCAAATGAAAAAGGAAACCCCCTGTAGGGGTTTACTTTTCCCTTTGGACTCCTCGTAGTGGGTGCTCCAAAAGGATATCCAAATGAAAAAGGAAACCCCCTTGTGGGGGTTTACTTTTCCTTTTGGATTCCTATCTCTTTAAAAATGTCTTATTTTAATGATTTTCACAAAATTTACTACATCTCAAATACATTATATCAGAAAAAGAAAAAATTCTAGACTCTCCTGCAGGGGTTATCCTAAGCAGTTATAATAAAAATCCATCCAAGCAGTTATATATATAAATTAAAATGCGCACATCAATCACTTGGCCGTGCTCTGATTATTGGGGGCTAAGCAGCTGAAGCAGGTACCTAAAGCAGTTATAAATAATTATTAATTTTTTTTTTAGCCCCCCCTTTTAGCAGCATTATATGAGCAAGGCCACCTGCAGGAAGACAACATTAGTATAAAAGAGCTTGCCTAACCTATGGGTATTCTAACGTCACAAACACAGTACAGAAAGAAAAGCTGAAAGAAAGCAGTACGAAAACAACACAGCAGAAAAGCTACAACAGGTAGCAAAAACAACAACCAGCACACAGGTTACATGCAGAGCGTCACAACAGCGTACAGAAAAGTAAAACAGAACAACAGCCTAACCTAAAGCTAATAGTCATGTCCTAGCAAACTCATCTATGTGTGTGAAAGCTGTGTGGTTTTTGTAGGTCCTATATGGGATAGTTTCGTTAGAGTTGTTTGTATTCTTGTTTGTTGAAAAAGGGCAAAGGAAATTTTAGTTAAAATTCAAATCTTAGTGTTTTAGGGTTGATTTTAGGTATCTTTTATTTTTAATGTTTAATTAATTACCACCTTTATTTCACACCGAGGCCGTGAGGTTTATTTCACCCTCCTTGGGGCTAACTTAATAGCCTCGTAGGCCTAGATTACCCAGTGATAATTAACTTTGTTGGATTATTGTTTTAGTTGGTTATGAAAATAAAAGAAAAGATGGATTATATATTTTTGTTAATCAAATTAGTTAATTGATTTTTAGAAGTTGTTCTAAGGTTTGATATTTAGAAGTGTATTATCCTAATAAATTTTAGATTAAGATTTGATTTCCTAATTAAATCTACATCTTTTAGGTTTTAGGTTGGTTAAAAGTTAATCATTAAATCGGTTGAATTGGATTTTAGGTTTGTATTTTAGATTTAGAATTTAATAATTACAAAAAAAAAATATTTGATTATAATTTGATTAAGGATTAAGTGTTTTAAAATATTTTACGCATTAAATTAGAGTTAATTGGTTGATTATTAGCGAATTAAAAGAAAGTCAAAATCTAGGAAAATGTGTCACTAGGTTTTTGTTTCAAAGTCTCTATCCTATAAGGAACATGCACCCTAAGTCTATGTTTTCTAAGACTCGGTCCTTAATTTTTGTCCTTAGATGTCACTAGTGTTATAGGATAAAAAGTTGTATTATTTTCTAATTCCTAAGACCTCTATACGGATGTCACAAGGTTTTAGGGATCTAAAAGAAAATAAAAGCAATCCTAGATATGTAATTGAAGTTTCTAAGGCCCTAAGGGTGGGAAGCGCACAATCATCTAGGCCCCTAAAGGCTTTCTAAGTTTTAGTAAACTTACAGCACCGGGGGCTATGACCCGGTGGTTCCGCCCGTAGCGCCCCTACCAGATGGGTAGGGACGACTGATGCTTGGATCCGATTGTCCTAGCTCCAGTTCCAAGTGCTCCTTATCCATTGCTTTCCAAAAGAGTACCTCGCAACATAAGAGAAAATAGGTATTAGAGCAGTTCTATAAATAAATAACAGTGTAAGGAAATGAAAAAATGCAATAAAAACTAGAACGTACCTTTTATTATTTATCGAGTCGTATGTCTGTGGATCTTCCTTAGTTTGTAGGTGTGCGATGCCAAGACACAGAAGAAGCAGTGAAGAAACTAACAAAACTAAGCAAAAGACAACTAAATGCGAAGAATAGAAAAAGAAACGAAAATCGAATACGAAAAAGGGGTGTAAGCATTGTTGTTATTGGATGCACTTCGTAGAAGTCAAGTGCATCCTATAATATCAACAATGCCCTTTGCTATTCCCACTCCAAATGAGGCACTTGATACGTTTGACTCGACTATTCCCAACATACCTTAAACCAAAGGCTAAATCCACTAAGGGAGGTGTACTTCTAAGGCCAGACTTAAGCCTAGATTTTCTATGGTTTTGCACTCATCCCAAAATTCTATATTTAGAGACTAACATCCAAAGGAGAACCTAAGGGAGCAAGGACTGCCTTGCTCCAAAGAGGACACTAAAGACCTTTAACATAAAACTCCTTAAGGTTTCAAATTCAAACATTTATTTTTAGAAGGAACTGCTAAGGGAACCTAACCACATGTTAAAATATTAATCATTCCCAAAAAACATTAAGAAATTCGATTCGATTAAGGAAGCACTAATTGCTCTTAAAAGACATTAGAGGGGTTTACTACACAAGTTCACTCTACAAAATTATAGAGTTCAAAATAATTTGCAAGAACTGCTACAAAAACCTCCTAAAGGTTATCTACTAAAATCTCTTTTCCTTTTCATTTTGTTTGACACAAAAATTCTACCAAAATCATTTACCAAAATCCTCTATTTTATTCAAAATTCTACCCAAAACAACCCACAATCAAGTGTCTCACCTTTCATTTGGAGTGGGGTATGAAAATATAAAGCTTTACAACAAGATAGTCTTATAAAACTCCCCGTTGTAAAACTTTCACTAAATTCGTCATACAAAACCATTTAAAATAAGTTCAAAGCCACTAATAAACTACTCCAAACAAAGCAAAACAATACTTCTTTCGATCAAAAATAATTTCTCTAAATCGGCGACATAAAGCGACTCATAGGAAAACTTCAGTAAAAGCAAGGGGAACTATCTCATAAAACTCTCCAAACATTAAAACAACTTACAAGACTCTTCAAAAGAAACTCAAATGATATTAGTTAATAACGGCGAATAAACAACCCCAATATCTAACAAAACTATGGATGAAAAACACAACTTAATTTCATAAGAAGGTATATAAAGAGACTTTACTCTATTCTATTTTTTTTTGTTTTGCAAATATAAATAAAACGGTGCATAAATACATTCTCCAGTAAATTCTTCTTAGCTAAGCAAACTTTCAACTCACAACGCATTAAAGAAACCTATGGAGATATAGATAGTTGCTTTTGAAAATTGCAAATGGAATTACAAAAAAAATATACACTAAATCATCTCACAGGCTATAATATAAACATACATGAAAACTCTCCAATAAACTTATATAACGACACTATCAAATCGAGTGTAAGTGGAATGATACAAATATAAGCATGCATAAAATCTCCTAATGAAATATTTAGTCATGTATGTGATAGCTTTCCATTCCCCAAAACAAACATAATCGATTCCACATTGCTTAAAGGTAGAGCTCAATGGAGAATTCACTAGTACCATGATGATTTAAAAGATTCAATGAGCCAAAACAGAAAAGAAGTTATAACATCTATTTTCCAATTCTATAAAGGAGGCTAAGATAACTTATTGCTCATCCACCTTTCAGTTTGCATCAAGTAAATATTATGACAACAAGTCAAGCCAAATGTATAACCCTTCCAACAAATTCATATAACTAGCATGAATAGGTATTTCGCATTAAGAAGTCGTTTCCAACATGTTATCCAATTCATCACATATAACTTTTATCGCCTCAAATACTTCCAAGATACTTTTATACAAGACAAGTTCTCATGACAAAAGATCCTTGGGCAAAGAGACGGCAATAAAACTTCCAAAACATACACTTTTTCTTACAAAATCAGCAAGAAAAACTTACACAAAAACTGCAGGGATTCTTACAATAAGGCAATGCAAGACTTACCCGAACTCCATAACGATTCTTACACAAAAACAGCCATTATATGTCCAAAATCTGCACTTTTTTTCCTTACAAAAACAGTAGAAAAAGGCTACAAAAGCTGCAGGAAACTTCGCAAATGAACGATGAAAGCTTCACCCAAATATCGTAGGATTTTTCATGTAAAACAGCAATAAAACCTCAAATTCTGCACTTGTTTCTTGTCAAAACAGTGGAAAAAGCTCTACCAAAAGCTGTAGGAAGTTCACGACAAAGCGATAACAAATCTACCCAAACGTCATAGGAATTCCTATATAAAAACAACAATAATATATCCAAAATCTGCACCTATTCGCTTACGAAAACAGTAGCCAAATCTCTAAAAAAAGCTGTAGGAATTTTGCATAGAACTAATATTTGCACCCATAGTCATTTATAAAAAGCTCGCATACACATTTCGTTGGCACTTATCACCCAAAAATTTCTCATGATCAGATATGTTCCAAACTTCATTTGCTTGCTTTGATCCAATCTTAAGCCACATACAAGTGAAAGGAAGAAAAGAAGCTCAACGAAAGTTACTTAATAGAAATCATGTGACCTCGCACCGAATCAAGTCGACTTCCCAAACTAACCATATTATTTCAAGAGAATTTATGAACAAATAACTATGAGAATGAGAAACTCTGCAACAGTTCAAACACTAGTCTCTCTTTCCAACATCATGAAATTCATAAGTTCTCAACAGTACTTTACCAAGGGCAATACTTTATATCACATGGATAAACTAAAGGCTAGATAAAATAAAGCATAGAGTATTAAGCTCCAATTTGAGGGGTGTAGCAATAACAACAAAAACCAACATGTATATCTATTGCTTACACATGTATCTTTCCTTAGTGAACACCACCAAAAAAAACAAAAAAAAACCTTGTATGCGTATTTCGGAGATCATGACACTTTATGATCTACTACAAATTTCCCATGAACTCAACCAATATGTGATTCAAACCATGATCAAGTGCGAATTCTAAATGCCAAGAAAATAATCACAAGAGAATTATCCACGTTTAGCAATAACCACCATTACTTCCCAAAAAGATTAAAACTCCATTTTGTAGTTAAATAAGTAGAACAAAACTATATAACCGGAAACGACAATGGATGCATCGTTAAACTACTAGTAACAAGCTACCTCAACCATAAGCCAATGAGTATATAGCCCTTCCTACTTACCGCTAGCAATAAGTCTTTAGGTCCAAGCGAGTAAGGCATGTTGTATAACAAGTTGACAAGAAATCGATTGCTCAAGCAAGAGAAGAAGCCATAAGACTAATGCACCATGAGTTGTACTTGCAACTTCAATCATTTTTCTCACAAGAAATTAAAGAAGAAACTAGAGGAGGCTTTAGCAAACGTAGCCATACATGACTTCTCACCAAAATAGAAAAGCAATGACATGCACTCTTTACACTAAATATGACCCTAAACATATTTGGTGAAGAAATTCTACTTGCAAACTTGAGTATCATGAGTAGCCATTAACTAAGCATCACAACCCTCCTCCTATGGCATTTAATCAAATATTTGAAGTGCAATGTTTGCAAAGCTATAAAACAAATCCATATAAGAAGGATTGTTCACACCTAAATCACAACTAGCACTCTCTAAACAACTCACCACAATCTTATCAAAATACATAAGATCATCACTTCATCAACAAGACATAGGCTTAAGGATCAAAAGAACAATTTAAAGAAATTTCATTCTCAGATTTTTGCAAAGGAATATCACAAATTCCTTTCCATCCACTAATGAAGAAGAAGAAAGAAGAAAGAAGAAAGAAAAAAAAAAGAAAAAAATGAAAAGAAGAAGAAAGAAGGAGAAGGAGGAAAAGAAAACTCACAAAGAGGGGTTTGATAGCTTCCGGTGTCGTTGCTGGTCGCACGAATGGAGGGAGACGGAGACCGGGGCTGGTTTGGACGTGGAGGTGCGACCGGAGCCCACGAGCAGGGGCGTCTGGCTGGTTCCGAACGAGAGCAAGGAAGGAAGGGAGCCGGGCTGGGTAGCGTCGGCTGGTCTTCGTGAGCGAGAGAGCACGAGAGGGAGAGGCGATCCCTCTTGGTTCGGTCCAAAACAGAGGAAGAAAGGGGGAGTTCGGCTCCTGGAACCCGAGAGAGTGCGATCGAGAGCGAGGGAGAGATCTCGGGATTGTGAAATCCAGAGAGAGAGAGCGGGAGCGAAGCGTGAGAGAGAGACCGAGAGGGAGCGGGAGAGAATGAGAGAGTCCCCCACGTAGTCGGGAGCTTTGCTCTGAGTAAGTCGAACCTATCGCTGAAGAAGGAAGCCCGCCAAATTGCCTCGTCCTACTCCAGCCTCCGAAATTTCCTTTTGCAGCTCCGCTCTCTGCTCAACGTCTGTCCGAGATACAGAAGATCGACTGAGGAGCGAGATTTTGGCTGAAACAACGATCTCGTTCGATCGTAGCCGTCGAGGCGATTTTTTTTTATTAAGGAAATGAATTCAAAATATGTGGAAAGTCAAATGGTTTTTAATGGGATCAAATTGGGCTGAATTAGATTAATTTGGGTTCAGACCAGGTTAGGCTTGAGTTCGAACTTGTCCCGATTTGAATCAAATTGGGCTCGAGCCGGCTCAATAAAATTAATCAAATGGAATTGAATTCAATTTAAATAAAATAGAGCGAGGCGCTACCAAAATAAAATGATCGAGTCTAATTGGACGTAGTTGGGTCTAATCCGACTCAAGTCGAGCCGATTCGAACTCGAATTAAACTCGACGAGACTCAATTAAATTGATCGAAGCTCCTCGAGGCTAATCGAATGAAAAACGAGGTCAACAAAGATATTAGCAAATTGATCTTGAGAGTTGACTGGGAGAACTAAAATGGTATTGGTGTTGATGTGATCGCTGATAAAATGATGATCCATTTTGATGTGCTTGGTCCGGGCATGAAAAACTGGATTATTTTCAAGAGCGGTTGCGGAGATGTTGTCACATAAGGGTTGGTGTGAAGACCGATATGTTGGAATCCTGAAGTGGTCGACGAAACCAGATTACCTCAGCAGTGGGTGTAGCGAGGGCTTTAATTGTATTCAGCTTTGGTGGAGGAGCGAGCAATGGTATGTTGTTTTTTAACTTGCCAAGAGATTAGGTTTGGACCTAGGAAGGTTCAATGGCCTATTACAAAGCGTCTTGTAACTGTATTGGTGGCCTAGTCAGCACGGGTCCTGCATATATTGGCTAAGCAAAGACCAAAATATTACAGTAGGAGGTAAGTAGCATAGGTCCTGGAATGCAAAGATCAAAATTTTGTGTGCCCTTGAGATATTGAAGCAGCCGTTTTAGGAGTTGAGTATGGGAATCAGAGGGGTACTGCATATATTGGCTAAGCTGGTTTACATAGAAACAAATACCTGGGCGAGTGATCGTTAAATACCATAATGATCGTATTATTCGTCTGTAGAGTGTTATTTCAATTGCATGTAGTGGAGTTTCGATGTCTATGATAGGTTTGAGTCGACAAGGAGTGGAGATGGGTTTACAGTGGAGCATGCCAGCTGAGTTGAGGATGAATTTTAGATAAATGGATTAAGAGAGAAATTGGAATGTGGGGGTGGTGGTGATTTGAATTCCAAGAAAGTTTGCTAGATCTCCTAAATTTTTTATTGAAGGTTGATGAGGAGTTCTATTATGGCTTAAGGTTGATTAGATGTGATTAGTATATCATCAACGTAAATGAGTAGGTATATATGGGTGGAGTGTTTGCAGTATGTGAATAAGGACATATCAGCTTTGCTCTGAGAGAATCCATTGTTGAGGAGGTGATTAGAGAAGGTAGTGAACCACTGTCGTCGGGATTGTTTAAGGTCGTAAATAGATTTATGTAAAAGGCAAACATGGTTAGGAAATTGCTTGTCTTGGAACCCATGGGGTTGGTCCATGTAGACTGTTTCGTTTAATTGACCGTGGAGAAAAGCATTGCTGTGTCGAGCTATTTGATGGACCAGTTGTTGGTGAAGGCTATGGTTAGAAGGACTCTTATGGAAGGTAGTTTGGCTACTGTGTTGAAGGTTTTAAGGTAGTTGAGGTCATATTCTTGATGGTGGCCTTGAGCTACTAAGCGAGATTTGAAGCGAGCTATGGAGCCATCTAAGTTAAATTTTGTATGGTAGGTCCATCAACAACCTAAGATATTTTGTTGGTGGGAGGGGGACAAACTTTGAGGTACCTTGGCGTTATAAGGCTAGGAATTCTTCATATATATATTTGTGCCAATGGGTATGTTTAATGGCTTATGTGAATGAAGTGGGATCGAGGATTGGTTGAAGGGAATGAGTGAGGGTTAGAAGTTGTTTGGGTTTGAGTGAACCAGTTTGAGAGTGGGTTACCATTAGGTGATGGGTTAGCGTAGACGGTGTGGGCTGGATTGGTGAGGGTGGTTGAATTGGAGGTATATGTGGAGGGTCTGAATGTATAGGGGAAGGGAGGTGGTCTATGTTTTGTGGCTAAGGTTATTCAGGTAGGATGACTTGGGTTGTTGGCGAACTAGTGAGTTGAGGGAAAGTGAGGGAAGTAGGAATCAGTATATGAGGTTGGTATGTATTTGGAGATGTTAGTGGAGGAGAGGTTGTGGTAGAGGTAGCACATGGGAACCTAGTTTCGTCAAAACTAACATATATAGATATAATAAGTTTGCTTGAGGAGTAGTTGAGACATTTGTAGCCTTTGTGCTTGTCAGAATAGCCAAGAAAGGTGCATAGTGCTGCTTTGGGTTCAAGCTTGTGGTGTTGGTGGGTGGGAAGAAATGGGTAGCATGCGCAACCGAAAATTTTGAGGTATGAATAGGATGGTTTTTGGTTGAAAAGTATTTGAAAAGGGGATTTGTGATTAGTGGTGGGAGAGGGCATGTGGTTTATTAGGTAGGTAGTTGTTAAAAGGGCTTCCAACCAGAGGTTAATGGGAAGTGAAGTTGCTTGCAAGAGTGTTCTTTTGATTTCAATGAGGTGGTGGTGTTTTTGTTCTACAAGTCCGTTTTTCTCCAGGGCATAGGGGCAGCCCATCTAATGACGAATGTCATGGACTTGGAGGAAATTATGGAAGTTATGATTTGTGTATTCAGTACCACCATCTGTTTCAAGTATTTTGAGTTTATAGGAAAATTGAGTTTCACTCAGATTTTTGAAATTTGTAAAATGATGTAACACTTCAGTTTTGCACTTCATAGAAAAATCCATGTAAATCTAGAAAAAAAAACATCTATGAAGAGTACATAATAAAGATAGCTTTGAACAAAGGAAATAGGGCTGAACCCCAAACTTCTAAGTGAAATACTTGTAGGGGTGATACACACTAGTAGAAGACTTAGAGAATGGGCGTTTGTGGCTTTTTGCTCATATAATGAGAACATAGAGACTTTATAAGAGGGATATTAAGTGATTTATTTGTCTTGGAGATTGTTGCTATTGTTTGCTGCTGTGGATGGCCAAGTTGATGATGCCAACAGAGAGTAGAGTCCTTGGATGTTATGAGAGCTGTGGTAGATGTGGGTGGTTGGAGTGGGTATAGTCCATTACAGTAGGGTCCTCAAAGAAAATGATGATTTGTATTCAGATCCTTGAGTGAGAAGTCGTATGAATCAAATAAAATTGAGAGATTGTTATCACAGATTAAGTTAAATGGAGAGTATGTTGTGAGATAGATACATAACGTTTAAGAGAGATGAAAGTTGTAACTTACGTGAAGGCATTGGAAGGAGGCTGCAGCTAGAATGAGCGATTGGCAGCATATTGCCATTGCTAACTATGATATAGTCTGAACCACGGTATGGTTTGGGATCTAAGATGTTGTCCAAGTGGGGGTGAGGTGAGATGAAGCCCCTTGACCCCTGAGTCAAGAAACTAGTCAGAGGTGTCTGGTTTGTTGGTGGTAGTAAATGTAGTGTAGGCAACAGGAGTATGAGAGATGTAGTTAGGGTTCATCATGTGCCAACATTTGGATGTTGAATGACCCCGTTTACCACATATTTGATAGACGATCAGGGAGGTATTGGGACGGCTCTCTTGAGTTTGTTATTGGGAAGTGGCATGGATGACTACGAACATCCTCTGACTCTATAACTGCTACCGCGGGCTGAGTAAAGAGTTAACTTTGCATCTGCTAGAGAGGTGTATCTAGTAGATTCATCTGAAAGGTTAGTTTCCTCACTTATAAGTAAGGAGTATAGATTATCTAGGATCAGTGGATGAAGTTTGGTGCGAATTGAGGTTTTGAAGGCTTGATATTATGAAGGTAAGCCGTTAAGGGTATATAGGATAATACCCTCAATGTAGACTGAGGAACCAGAAGTGGCTCTGTGATCGACAAGTGTTTTGATCTCAGTGAGATACTGAGACATGTTCATATTGGACATTGAAATGTTGTGAAGCTAATTTTTAAGCTGAATCACCCTGGATCTGTTAGAATCTTATAGTCGGTGTTCTATAGTGAGCCATATATCACAGCTAGACTCTAGGTGTAGAATGTAGGGGAGTACAGAGGAAGTAATGGTGGAACAAAGAGCGGAGGCTAAGTTTTGGTCTATAAGAAGTCATTGATTGTAGGCTGGGTTAATTGTAAAAATGCCATCTTCACTGATGTGAAGACGAGGAGGGGATGAATTAGATCCATCAAGATATGAAACAAAGTCGTTTGCTCTAAAGAGATTTAAGATTGAGGAACGCCATGTAGAATAGTTATTTGTGGAGAGGGGAAGGGGAACAAGGTTTTTTTATATTGGAAATGAAAATTTTGAGAGAGGAGGGTATTTGGTGGTCGGTGGAAGCGGGTTGAGTTTCGAAAGTATTGAGGTGAGAAGTTGCTGATGGTTGCATCTGAAAACTATGTCGTTAGGCTAAAAAGGACTCTGATATCATGAAAATAGAAGTCTGCATGTAATAATCTGCAGATAATGAGAGTGTATTTTCATTGTGAATACATTCCTGGAGATAAAGTGTAAAGATAGCTTTTACTCAAAGAAAATTAACATGCATCTTACATCACTGTTCATGTATATATATCATAAAGAAGACAGGCTTTATATGTGTCAGTTATTATCACTTTACACTTGCAGTCTAAGGATTGATTGGGTAGTTTTATTTGGACATCATGTGTTTTTTTTTTTTTTTTGCTGCTCCACTACTTCGGTTTTTTCATGTGGTGTTATTACCCTAGCTTCCTCCGCTCTCCATCTTCGGGGTTTGTCTCTCCAAATCTCCTAAACTTCTTTAACCTTTCTTCTTATCGACATTTGCTCGACTCGCGGGTTTATTTCTCCAATTATTTCGGTATTTTCAACTTCTAAAGTGTTTCCTCACTTGGTCTTCTGAACTTCTAACATTTTTTACTCTTTGGAAGATGAAATTAACCATCTAAAACCTCTCAACAAATGAAAGTTCGGCCAAAAGAGTAAACCCTAACCGTCGCATTTTCTCCATTATATATAATTGGCAAAACTATTCTCACATGTTTTTCCTTTAGACCTTTTAGTGTTTTGCAATTCATTTCTGGGTCTCTACTCTTATGACTTCAAAGGATCTCTACTATTTCGGCTTCAAAGATAGATAAAGGATTTTGAATACTATTTTATTTGTGACTGAAATTTACTTTTTAAGTAATATTGCTTTTGTCTTCTGCAATAAAATTACTTTATTTTCTTTGGATCATTTTTTTCTTGTTTGGCATACCATATATGTTGATGGGCTAAATTGAATAGTCTAAGGCATTCTTTAGTTGGTTAGTTCTATAATTGGCTTTGTCAATCCTCACATGTCTTAATATAGTTAAATTTGATTTATTATTTTTTTGCTCAAGCTCTAACAAAGAGACACACTTAGTTGGTTCTTATCATATGGGTTCCATCAAAACTTATGATTTTTTTAAATTTTTGAAATATTCATTGTAGTTTAGTCCTTTTTATGAAGGATGCAGTTTTAAATTTATTTTAAGCATATCTCTTAATCTTAAAGTTTTATAAATAAGATGCTCAAATACTCTATTGAATAATTAATTATCCCCTAATTTTTATTTTTTTCTAATCTCTTTACACTTGAACCTGTGGAGTGGTCATACTATAAACTTAATTATCTTTCTTTTGTTGCTAACTTCTAAGTTTATTTTTCAGCTCCTTTCTCATGTAGGCTAGGGGCTCCATACTTGTTGCATCAAGCCCTGAAATTCTCACTCGTCCGAAGAAGGTAAAGCTGATAACCTCGACCTTCTATTTCTCGCATGATGTGCTCCCTCAGTGGAAGAAATTTTATTTGCTTCAATATTAGGATTTTAATTGTAAGGCATTACAAATGTTGCTATATATTCTTTTCTTTTATGACTAATCATGTCGTAGATTAGTGATGCATACAATAAATTTAGACTAAAAGATATGAAGATTTTTTCTTAAAAGAGAACAAACTTATTTCCAATTTATTTAAATTGGCATAGGCATTTTAGAGCAAGGATCAATTTATTAGTATCTATTTCTAGCTTTCAACATGAGGAGAAATCTTCTGCAAATATTTTTAATTAGTGGCTTTGTTTTAAGTTAACATATTCAGCTTTTGAAACATCTTTTTTGGTTAATTCCTTTTCTTCTACTTAAAGTAGCGGCATAATTTACAATTCTTGGAACATCTCTTAATGTGAAATGTCAAGCACATGAGTCATATAGGGGCTTATTGAGCACCATGTACTAACAGACTGATGAGTTTGTGTGATTCTTGAAGATAATTGTTGAACTGTGGGTTAGTCTCTTCATGTAGAAGTTACCATAGGCATCTTAGCACCTATAATATAAGTCGACAAAGAGAATACCATACTAAAACTACTTCAGATTAGTGTTTAGATGGAGATATTCATAGTCATGATTTGGTACATTTTGATTCTGTTTATCAAACTATATTTTCATTTTGTACTAATAACGCTTATATTGCATTTATGGTATTTCTTTGGAGTTCTTAAGATCTCTATAACAATGTATTGTTCGACGATTCCGCCATTCAGTGTTACTGCTATTGATGTCTCCTCATTAATTTATTTAAAGCCGAAGAGCTTTTGGGCTTTTAACATTTCTCAAATCTTTTTTTTTAGGTTCATTTTTTCTTTGTTTGGTGTTGCATATTTGGTGAATAAAATGTCTAAAGTTGGTCTTGCACATGTATTTTTTGCTAATATTATTTTAAGGAAAATATATATTATTTCCTAATATTATTAATAATTATAATTAATTATAGAAATAAAGTTTATAATTTTTATTGAATAAAATATAATTAAAATATTCATTATATGAATTTTTATTTTAAATTTTTTATTCACGTGCATTTAATGTACATGCAATAAAACTAGTATAAGAAAATATAATCTCATCCCAGACCTCTACATAATGCCTAATTATTAGGACATCGATCAGGTTACAAAAGTTTTTATAAATTTTTTTACAAACATTTTCCACTTTCTAATAACTAAGCATTACATAGTTATCACACAAACATGCATATAGAGAATAGAAATGAGAATTTTTTTTTCTTAATTTTTTAAGAACCACAAGTTTTTATAGAAGATTGAACCAAGCGATTCAAGTTAGTTTAGTATAATGATGACAAATGAGTAAAAATGAATGTACCAAAATTTTCCTTATATATATATATATATATATATATATATATATATATATATATATATATATATATATATATATATATATATATATATATATATATATATATATATATATAACTCAATCTATAGATCTCTCCCTTTTAAATTATCTTGTATCCTCCATAGCTATGACGAAAGTGTACTCTTAAGTTTTCAACTCATGTTGATTGATCTTTGATCATGTCTTTGGGCTTAGGTCCTATTCATTATAGATATTGCTATGCTATTTTTATTCGCCTTCAACCTTGCTTGATAGTCTAAAGTTTCAAAACTTTCTCCCTTTTGCATCCCCTAGAGTTGTAAAAAATATTCTACCTCCATGTTGACCCAACTTTTGACCTAAGGGTAATCCAACCCTAGTCGTCCCTAGCTTAAACGCATGGTTACAAGTTCGAGATTGATTAAGCTCTATGCCAACTCATTGCCTTCCTAATATAGCATGCCACTGGACACACCCACTCTAACTTAAAAATCTTGGTATCTTTAAGCATTCAACTCTACGTAACCCAGAGCTTGACCAAGGTGGTCTTAGCAGACCTGAGGGGATTCCTTGCCCATATTGGGCCTTGTTGACCCATTAGGTAAACCTGGCTCATGTGACCATAGAGCTCAGTGTTAAAAACCTAAAAGAATTTTATCACAATTGCTTGAAGAAATTGGCTCATGTGATCTTACCTAGAGATTATTTTGACCTCAGGCTAATCCTAAGTGAACGCAACTCGGTTTATTAGTGTCAAAAGACCTTGGACTCACCAAAACTACCTATTTAGCTTATCTATTTACCTAACATATTAAACTAGTCTAGCTTAAGTTGGTCCAATGGTGCCTAAATGAACTAATTTGAACCCTTAACAAAAATTGGTTAGTTGAAGCCTAGGCCATGTTTTAATTACCCTATCTAAGAATGTTCCCTATGGCATAACTAGAGCCTAGATGGCTAACCAAAACTATAATAGCATAACCAAGGCCTAAGTTGAAGTACACACATATAAGCCATTGAGCATAGTTGAGCTCAATGTGTCTTATCTAATGTCATAGTATGTAGGGGTGTCAATATAAAACACGACATGAAATACGACGCGGAAATTCCGGGTTATAATTAGCCCGTTTGAGAAATGGGTCGGGTCGGGTCAAATAATATCGAGTCAGTTCTGGGTTAGACCCAAACCCGACCCGCAACCCAATTTTAACACCCCTTAGTATGTTTCCTTTAAGTGTCTTGTGCCCTTAAGGGGTTATCCAAGCTGATATTACGCCAAGCTGAATCAACACAAATAGATTCAAGCTAAGGGAAACAGAAGATTGCAAACCTTATACTTGACCTTAAGGGCTCAAATCACGTTTGTATAAACGTTTTGATCTATGATTGATGAAATATGAAGCAGCCATGGAGAACTCAAATTGAGCAAGTGCCGTGTTGGGACCATGTTGGAGTCATATAATGATTACGTAGAATGCAAGTTGGTTGTGGTGACTTTATGGATTAATTCAACTTATTAAGAAGTAAAATCAAATCTATGACACTTAGATAGATGAGCAAAGAAGGTAGAACTAACCAATAGGCGACATAAATATGTGTATTGAAATTGATTGGGTCGAAGCATGGTGACCCAAAAGCATTAAGCCTAATATGTGTCGTAGGACTTGATATGTCACTCAAAATTGTCTTGATCGTGTGCAAATATAATCTCAAGGTACATTTGAATTCCAATATCAGCAAACTTATAGTTAAAATACGTCTCGAAGAGACCAACCCAACGACACTAAAATCGGTCCAATCCGAGCCCAAATGGCTCTAAATCAGAGCCCCGAAGCTTATTTGGAAGGTTCAAAGCCTAATTTGGATGGGCAAACAATATCCAAATATAACATGCTTATAATTGAATCGAGCGACTCGACGAGAAGAATCAAACAAGCATAAGATAGCTTAATTCTGGCATCATTTTGGCATAAAACTGCTTGAAAAATATTTTATTATAGAGAGGATCAGTATAGGTTGTCCGATGGAGCACTCCAAATCTACCTCAATCTTCACAATATTTACAGGCATGCCACTCTCAGAAATTCATCATTGATGATTAATTTATCCAAGATTATTTGTCATAGTGTTACTCCAAAATGTTAATATGTATAGAAGTGTTTAAAAAATTCACTAATGATATTTGACCTATTTGGATTTATTTGTCAAAGTATTGCTTGATAATATTAAAAAGTGTGAAAGGGGTTGAAATAAGTTCCCCTAGGATTGATCATCCTATGATTAAGATACAATGATAGTTGCATTATTCTAGAATTAGGGGCAAATGTTTCTCTTTCTTAGACCTTTCTTTGAAGTCATAGGTGCAATCATGTTCAAAGAAGAGTATACCAATCATAAAAATTTTAAGAAAAAAAAAATTATGATTTATTATTCTAATTAAAATAATAATATATTATTATTGTGAGGCAATTCAAGGAAAATAAAAGCTACGTAATAGTTTTCTTGCTATGAGCTCCAGAAAATAATTATGAAGAATCTTACCTAAGTCCAAGGTGACATCTTTTCTTGAGTATTCTTGAACTTGAATATGTCAAGTTTGACCATAATTATTGTAACAACTTAAAATATGAAAAAATTATTTTAAAATAAAAAATTTAAATTTTTGTTTGAACTGGAGCGCTTCAGCGTTGTATTTTATAGCATTACGATGCTAGGTTTGAGAATATCGTGTCATTAGAAATCACTGCTGCAGCATTGAAGCATCTGTTCTATAGTAATTCTAAATTTAATATGCAGCGCTGCAACACCAGATTTGAGTGCTATGGTGCTAAGCCATTATAATTTTTTTTCTTCTAAATCCTAAGCATTAAGCCACCACCACCTTATCCCTTCTCCATTTTGCTTAGCTTGCTCAGGAAGGAAAGGGAAGAGAAGGAAGAAGATGAGAGGAAAGCAAAAAAAGAAAGGGGACTTTCAGGGCTTTTATGTCCATCGTTTCTGTTGGAAAAATTGTTCTACTCGTAGTAAGTAACATTTACTCTACACTTGTTTTTAATGATTCAGAGTTTGGTGTATTTCTTCTCCTAAAAGTGATAAAATACTTATATCTCTCATTTAAGTGAATTTTCATTGCATAACTTTTGATATGTTATAGATTTCGTCAATATAAGCAATTTGACTGGAATATTTATGAATTTCACTCGGTAAAAAGATATTTACTAATTTCTAAAAATATTACATATTTTATGTATTTTCCTGTATTTCATACTTCATTATATTTATAGATGAAATGATATTATTGTTATATAAAGAATGCAATATTTACATGTAAGAAAGGAAGGCTGACCGCGAATACATTAATTAATATGGGTTGACTGTTAAAATATAATACTCTTTGTTGGAGAGTGGGCCAACGAGTTTTTCTTTAAAGATGGTTTATGGTGTTATCCTGTTTGTAGCTTGCAGTTGATTGATCGAATTACACCAACAGATAGAGGATGACCATTCTTAAATAAATATTAAAAGCCACCTGTGAAAATAAATGATAAATAAAAAATGGAAGATAAGATATGATTTAATATATGGATATATATGATAGATAATATATGAAAGGATGGAAACACCACATTAAAACTGGATGTTATACATTGCTAAATCCTATATTAATACATGTATACATTGATAGTATTGATAGATATATCATATGACATTGATGTGTGTGACTGTGATCAAGCAACAACAATTTGATAGTGGTGGTTAGGCAATAGTCTGACAACGATGACCCAATAGTGGTCTAATGGAGACAGTCATTTAGCGAAGGTCGGGTGACGGAGATCAAACAATAATCCAACAATTGCAGTTGGGCAATCATCTAATTGTAGTGGTTCTCTCTGGAGTCTTTAGCCATGGTTCTCCTTGATGCAGAGAGATGACTATTTATAGATTTTCTAGAGTGTGAAACCCCATAATGAAAAAGAAATTTACAACTCTACGAACAGGTCATATTGATTCTCTTGATTATAGAGCATTCATTTAGCATTTAAGTGCTTTATTATAAAATTACACAATCCTGGGCATGTTGGATTTGTCTCATCGCGATGCTCGATGTGACTAAAAGCATGCCAGATTTTGAGTTCATTTATTCCTACAATTAAAATTTTGAAGTTTTTAACTATGTTTCGAGCTCTTGATCTGAGTTTATTTTGACTTGGATTGGATCGTATTTGGAGTCAATGAATTTCTCATCAAGACTTCTATTTTGAATATAACTTTGCTAAAATCAGATTTCAATTGGTTCTCAATTTATTTTAAGAAGTTTTTAATTTAAATATAAGTGGTTCTCAATTTTTTCTAAGAAGTTTTAAATTTAAATATAAATTGAGATTCATACCCAATTAAGATGATTTTCAATGACATAAAAATTGATATTAAAAAAAAAAATAGATTTAGCAAAAATTTCCTCTTATTATTTTCTCTTATTGTCAAGATACTAAATATTTGGTTGGGATCCTTTTTTTTTTCCTTTAATTTTTAAAATATTCTTTTTTAGTGTATTTTTTTATTTTTTTATAAACAGAAAATTTTTTTAAAAAAAAATATTTAAATTAACTTTAGATATTTTAAGTATTTTTAAAAACATTTACCACCACTTCTAGCTAGCACCTATAACTATCACCTCTAGGTATCGCTAACCACTATCCAGTAGCCTATGGCTTGCCCCTCTAGTCATCACCATCGACCGCAACGAGTGGCTAGCATTGGTCACTAGCAACTACCATTTTTATCCATCAGTGGCCAATATTAGAGAAAATACATTATTTATTTTGAGAATTATCACCCAATCAATTTAAATCACAAAAATTTTCAAAAATTATTGTCAAAATTAATTAAAAAACTTTATCAAATTTAAAATATATATTTAAACATTATCACTAAAATGATCATACTAGATTTAAAATCCATAAATTTGCTTTAAGCAAAATATGATATTAATTATTTAAAAAATGTATTTATTTTAAAATAAATTAAAAAAATTTAGCCCTATTTTAACTTAGGCGATACTGACCACATACATACACTTTTCTCACATTTCTTTAAAAAATCAGCACATTGTAACATTATAAGAACATTGTAAGAAGAAAAATAAAAAGCATAAATCAAAGTGACTGACACACCACACGACCAATAACTCTTCTTTTTTTGTTAGCGTCAGATGGATGCCCACTTTTGACGTCAGTGCAATGATGTCATCGTTTAAACGGCAACGTCATCAAAACAAACGATGATCGCATCGAATCCGTCACCGTTTTCTCCCACCTATAAAACGAAACGGAATGCGCCGTGATAAAGCAGCACAATAGGATGGACACAGAAAACCAGAAGAAAAAACGTCGGGGAAACGTCTCTGACGGTAACGGAGAGTCGACGAGACAAACACGACCGAGGAGCGAGGAAAGGGCGGTTTTGGAGGACGAGGTGAAGGAATTCTGCGAGATCCTTCATCGTATTCGCGATGCCACCGGTTGCGGTGGGCGGCTTACCGGTGACCGGACCGCGGTAGGGGGGAAGGAAGGGTTGGGGAGGTGGCGGCCAACGTTCATGTTAGAGGATTTCGAGGAGGCGGCGGTGGCGGGTAATGAGATTTCGAGTGGCGAAGCGTTGCCCGTCGAGAAGGAGGCCGTGCGCATCGATTTGAACGCCGAGCCGGAGGCGGAGGGATCGACGGAAATGGAGTGTATGAAGCTATTTTGATTTTTTTTTTTAAGGTGGAGCTTCAAATTTTGTAAATTTATATGTAATTAATATAATTTAAAATATTATATTTAATATTAATTTTGATATAAATATAATAAAATTGAAGCTCACTTAAATGTATTGAAATATCTAATCAAAAAAAAAAAAGTTAGGATATTATTGTCAAGATGAGATTTGAAATTTTTAGATCTATTTTGAGATAAATATAATATAATTTTTTTATATATTATATTTATCTGAAAATAAGTCGAATGATTTCAAAGCACATCTTGATTCGTCTTTATTCAGACATATCTTGATGATGATTTTTTTAGTAACCAGTCAAACTAATGGGCAATGGCCCGTTGCCCGGGGCAGCTTGGTGTTAATATTTAAATTAATTTTTTTAATGAAGTTTTATTGTAAGATGGAAAGGAGGAAATGAATTTTTATTTTTTTATATTTATTTATTTGTAGTGGGAATTACTTTTTCTTTATCTTATTATAGTATAAAAAGGGAAAAATATAAGGGAAAACTTAGGGTGTAATTTGAATAGTATTTTCATAGAATATGGCATTTTTGTTTTTATGATCTTGAATACCATCCTAAGAAAAATAATATTATGGCGTCTTAATATGTTGTTAATCATGATTATGCAAATTAGTTTATATGTGCTAATTAGTTTATAAATTTTTATAAATATCTTTAAATTTTATTAGTTTAATTTGAAAATTAATATGAATGTTAATTTCAATATTTTATGATGCCATAGTTAGAAACTTACAAGTGCAAATATCTTAAAATTTTAATAGTGTCTTTAAGGTAAATATTATAGTCTTCAAAAGAAAAAATTTTGGTACATTAAGAATCAAAGATAAATTAATCAATTATTTGAACTTAAATACCACGTGTCATGTTTTTTGAAGGGGTTATGATGGCAACAAAGGTTATAAATGTAATATTTAAGAGTTGCTAGAGAAATCTTCAGACCACAAAGGTTATAAATGTAATATTCAACAGTTGCTAAAGAGTAATTTCCACTTGTTTGCGAAAAAAAAAAGTTGTGAAAAAAAATAGTTACTATATGTTAAAAGTTCATTCTACATAAGATAGATTAATTTTAGTTTAACTATAATCTCCATAATGTTAAGATCAAAATTTATTTAGATATGAGGTCTAGAATTTTAATAGGTGCAAGTTCTTATGGTTAATTATCGCATTCCTCTTTGAAATCTCAAATAAATCTAAGTGAATATATATAAATTTTGATTGAACTTAATTTTAATTAATTTAGTAGGCTTGTTAGCATGGGAGCTTACCCAAATGTGATTTGAGTTAAACAATTTAACTTGCTTTGTGTAGCCCTTTTAAATTTAATAGAAATATTTAAATTTGATAGCCTTGTTTGTAGAAATTATCAAATAGATTGAAATCTATAGAAAAAAAATTGTCAGAAAGAGGCTTTTTCCTTGATTGATCTAGTATTTTTTCCTATAGTCTAGTATTTATCAACCTAGCAATCAACTTACAACATTTAGCATTTTGTGCTTTACCTTTTTTTTTTTTTTTTATGTTACTGAGAGAATATTGAATTACATCAGTCTATCATATTCCTTTGGATTCATTCAATTCAAACCATGAAAATATTTATTTGCTATACTCAGAAATGTCATTATTTGTCACTATGAAAACAGTATTGTCATTCTTTAACTTTTGATTATAATGTCGCATTTTTCACTGATGGATTTTCTTGTAAAATTTTCAAATAAGATTTTTGTTTTGAAAATGGCCAAATTGTATACTTCGAGTCTTGATTATGAGTGTTGCAACTTTTGCAAATTTATAATTTCTTATGTAATCAAAGTTGGATTAAATGGAGTCTAGGCATAGAATAACTTGCCTTGGCATATGCTTATTGGTTAGTTAATTATTACTTTACAGTGAAAATTAAGTGAAAATTAATGGCGGTCACCATTAATGATAATTTTGATTAACAATTATAATGTACTATAATAGGTGGTGCATCAAGACTAAGCTAGTGATGATCAACGAGCAATAACTGAAAATGAAAATTTGGAGGATTATTTTCATTTGGTTGGATCCAAAAAAAACATGCATTAATATTTGTACTTTTTTTATGAGTCAGCTCATTTCCTTGAGTAAAGGATTTTGAGATAGGGGTGTCAATTCGAGTCAATGGGTCGGGTTGTGGTCGAACCCAACTTGACTTGACCATAAACGGGTTGACACTAACCCGACCCGTTTTTGCTAATGGGTCAAGATTGTCAACCCAGACCCGTCTCGTGCGGGTTATCAGGTTGACCCGACCCTACCCGCGAGGGCTAGAAATCACTGGAGCCATCTATGGCAGGACGAATAGTGGCATCTTTACTATTGGACGGTGGCACTCAGCAGCAGCAGCTTGGACAGTCGGACTCGACCAGATGTCGGCGGCAGCTCGGACTCAACATAGATGTGATGGAAAACAAGACACATACACATATGCGGGTTATCGGGTTACGCGCTGAAACTTAACCTGACACGAGTGATCGATGCAATGACTCACGACGCTAAATCAAGTGACACGACGACTCACGCTGACGCATGACTGGCAATAAACGGGTCAACCCGGGTTGGTTTTGGGTTTTCGGGTCGACCCGATTTAACAAATGGGTTAGAATTACAAACAAGAACCTGATATGTATGATAAATGAGTTGACCATAACCCATAATTTTTCGGGTCAGGTTTGGGTCAAGTTTCGAGTCTTGTAAGATTTTGACACCCCCTGCTTTGAGATATAAAATTTATAGAAAAAAGGATTATCATAAATGCAATAGCTTTAAGAAGAATACATCTTCATCGACAAATTAAGTGCAAATTAATTATTGAACTATGATATCATAAGAGTTCGCTAGCATAGTGCTTGTAGAAGGGCAAAGCCATAGTACCAAACTAGTGAGAAAGGCTAGTTATACTCACTTTTAAAAACAACTTCAACTCTACAATTAGACATCAGAGAGTGGGGAATGCTAGTTATACTCATTTTTACAACAACTTCGGATCTACAACGAGGCATTAGAGAAATCTTATTTTTAGGCTATCTAATTTAGTTCATAATCCTTATAATATCCCATAAATTACTAAATGAGCAATAAACTCCTTCATATACACCATCAAAAGGTCATAAATTGCATGTGATGGTTCATTCCCATGCTTGGCAAGTTGGCATCATACAGAAAAATATATGTAATAATAAGGATACAAGTTCACTATTCATCCAAATGGTACGTTCTACTTCATTAATCACTAGTAACTACATTTAAAACCATTGTATGCAGGTTAGTTGTCTTTAAGAGAGGTATAAGATTCTAAAGGGAAATTGAAGTAGTGATAACATTACTTTTATAATGATTCTTTCTTTTTCATCCTAAATTGACTAATATTCTAAAACTCTACATGACAAAGCATGGTTGTATGTTCATCAAATGCATGTAAATGATCCATAGAATACTACCCAATGCATAAATTATCATCCCTAACAATATATGTGATTTGATTCTTGGGTTTGGGTCCTATAGTAGTTGTTATTATTTTATAGCTTGTACATTAAACTTAATTTTTATGATTGATATATCAGCAAAAAATTATCTTGATCATGCACGAATCACAGAGCAAAAAGCTAGTTGGAAATTTCAAGGATTAAATTCAGGAGCATCTGCACTCCGATTTCAGCAAGCTTATAGTCAAACTGAGCGTCTCGGAGGCACGAACCCAATGACACCAAACTCAACCCAATCCAAACCCAAATGAGTCTGAATCAAAGACCCAAAGCGTTGTTTGAAGATTCGAACCACAATTTGAGTTACCAAACGGTCTCCGATTTTCACGAGCTTATACTCGAATCGAACGTCTCGACGAGACGAATCCAACGAGCACAAAATCGCTGAATTCTGATGTCATCAAGGCTTTCAAATGTTCAACGAACGGTCAATGATCAAGAGATTCAATATCTACCGTCCATTCAAACCACTCCCGATTCGCCCTCGATCTCACACCTATTTATAAGTCATGCCACTCCAGAAAAACTATAAATAGAGCCCTCATTCTTCACAAGAGGGCTCAAGTGAAGTGAAGTGAAGTGAAGAGAAGAGGAGAAGGAAGGGAGGAATTTGGGAGCTCTCTTGCCACTGACCACCGCCGGAGTTCCTACCGACCACCGCCGGAGTTCCTGCCGACCACCGCCGGGGTTCCTGCCAACCACCGCCGGTTTTCCTGCCAACCACCGCCGGAGTTCCTGCCGACCACCGTCGGAGTTCCTGCCGACCACCGCCGGGGTTCCTGCCAACCATCGCCGGGGTTCCTGCCAACCACCGCCGGTTTTCCTGCCAATCACCGCCGGTTTTCCTGCCAACCACCGCCGAGTTTTCTTACCGACCACGTCAGTTTTCCTGCCAACCATCGCCTGAGTTTTTCTATTGATCGTCGCTGGAGCTTTTCCCAACCACTGCCTTATTTTTGTCGGTCCATCAATCATCATCAGATTTTTGTCTATTATTAACTTGCTGTAATTCTAGCATCTCCAAGTAAAGGAGCGAATCAAATATTGTAACCAATCCAGATATAGTGGAAATTTCTCATCTGGGCTAGGCTCCGTGGTTTTTCCCTTTTCGGGTTTTCCACGTAAAAAAGTTTCTGGTGTTTCTCTCCCTTAATTATCTGTTGGTGTGCTGGATATACGTATATTGTTAAGACGTTATATTTTTACTCTACCGCTGCGTATATTCCAGTCCGCATCAGTTTGGAGCTGTCTGTGGGAAAGCTTTCCCAATATTTCTTCAATGGCTGATCGAAGTAATACCAGCAATAGATTTTCTCGCTCAAATACGCATCGAACTAGATTCCCATCTGGCAATCATGGACGTCGTAATTATCAGAGGGAAGGGCCTTCTTCCTTGGAAAATCGAATTCGTAGGATGGAGGAACAACAGGCAAGGATCCTCGAAATATTGGAGGAGGTAGGCCAGCAAAGGATGCCGTCTCAAAATGATGAACCTCCTCTCCATCATCACCAACAAAATGATATGGACCAGCAATTTGAAAATGTTCATCAAACTCATGCTCCTCCTCCGCAATATAATCCGGAAGTAGATGATGCTGCTAGTTCAACACATCCTGCACCTAGAGCCCATCAGATGCAAAATCTTCAACATGCTCTAGATACTCCTCGCGATGTCATAAGAGATGAATTACGACGACTGGTCCAAGAAGAATTCCCAATACGGGAAAGGAATCATTTCAATATATAGCAAAGCTTTCAAGAATCTTCTCCGCTAACATATGAAATTCTTATACACCCTATTCCAACAGGGTTTAAGCTACCAAACATTGATTCATACGATGGGTCATCTGATCCCTATGAACACGTTGATCATTATCGAACAATTATGTATATACATCGAGCTTCTGATGCCCTTCTTTGTCAAGTTTTTCCTGCCACCCTAAAGGGCCAAGCTCGCACTTGGTTCTATGCTCTCCCTAGAAATACAATCCATCGTTTTTCTCATCTTGCAAAACTCTTTGTCGAACAGTTTGTTGTTAATCGAAGGATTATTAAAGATTCATCAGATCTCTCTGGAATCCGTCAGAATGAAGGAGAATCTTTGAAAGACTATTTTCAAAGATTTTCTTCTAAAGCTCGACAAATCCCAGGAGTGGATCCTGAGTTACTACGAGGTGTTTTTCTTGGAGGGTTGCGCTCTGGACCTTTTTACTCTTCATTAATGCGAGAAACAGTTCATTCTTATGCTGACTTAATTCACAGAGTAGAAGCTCAAATTACGGCCGATGAGGCTATAAATGCTCATCGAAAATAATTTGAACAGCCTTCTAATAAGAGAAAGAATGGGCACGAAGCTGGAGCTGGAGCCCAAAAGTCTCAGAAGAGGAATCAAGATCTTCCACCACGGCCCCCTCAGCAAAATTGGGATTACAGGCCAAAGAAGGAGTACACTCCGTTGAATACAACTCGTGTTAATATTCTTATGGCTATACAACATGAGCAAACTATTAAATGGCCCCAACCGCTAAAGCCAAATTCTGGAAATCAAGATTATTATTGTCACTTTCATCGAAGCCGCGGACATACAACTGAATCCTGTAGACAATTGAAGGAAGAAATTGAAAGGCTAATTCAACAGGGATATCTTCGTCAATTCACTCAAAATCCACCTGTTCAAAAAGAGGCTAATCCTGCTGGGGGCAGAACCAATAGCAGCATCATTAACAGCAACAAAGGCAACAACATACAAATTGTCAGATAGTTGGAGAAATTGAAACTATTGCAGGGGGGCCTTAATATCCTCTCAAATCCTACTCACCAGCCCAGAGGAACCAACTCTAAAGAAGGCACGATTTGATCACTCCATCACATTTGGAGATTCTGACTTAGAAGGGATTCATACTCCGCACCAAGACCCACTTGTCATTAATGCTGGTATTGGAGATCTATGTTATAATGTTAAAAGAATCTTAATCGATAATGGGAGTTCTGTTGATGTCCTATTTTACTCAACTTTTCTTAGTATAGGGTTAGCTAGAGAGAAGCTTCAACCTGCTGCTGGACCATTGTATGGATTTGATAATCATCCAGTAGGAGTAGAAGGAACAATTACGCTCCCTGTCACAATGGGGGAATTTCCTCGACAAGTTACTCATTTAGTTCAATTTATTGTGGTTAAGTCAGAATCGGCATATAATGTTATCTTTGGGCGACCTTTGTAATCAATTTTTAAAGCTATCGCTTCAGTACCTCATCTGAAGATGAAATTCCCAACTCCAGCAGGGATTGGAGAAGTGTGAGGAAATTAGGGGTACAAACGAGTCGAGTCAAGCTCGAGTCATAGGTGGTTCGAGCCTGGCTCGTTAATGATATTGTTGGCTCGAACTCGAGCTTGAGCTCGACTCGAGAGACCGATTCCTGGCTCGAATCCGACTCGTTAGCCCGAGCTTGAAAGGTTGGCTCGAGCTCGACTCGATTGTTGGCTCGATAATCTGCTCGTAGTTCTAAAGATCTACTGAAACAAAGTGCATTCGAGTGGAAATTGATTTATCTAACGATATAGAAGTAAGCGTTGAAAATCTTCCATCTTATCCAGGACTACAAATTCCTATTGTTGATTTTAATCCTAATATTCGGGATGAAGTTCGAAGACTGTATTTACAACGAGGTCCATTTCAACCGCGTAGTCATGATTTTCCAAAAAACTAAATTCGGGATGAAAGACAGAAGATTTAATCCTGCTTGGTTTGAGCCAGAATTCAGATTGGCTAGAGTATACCATAAGCAAAGACAAATCATACTGTCTTTATTGTTATCTATTTAGAAAACCAGGTAGAGGCAATGAAGATGAAGAAGCTTTTAATAAAAATGGATTTTCAAATTGGAAGAAAACAAACAAATTTGATCTTCATGTAGGAGGTCATAATAGTGCGCATAATAATGCTAGACGTAGTTCTGAAGATCTACTGAAACAAAGTCAACATATTGGATTTGTGTTCCAAAAGCAAACAGATCAAACTACAAAATTACATTAAATTTACCAAATTACAAAATTACTTCATGTTAAGAGATAAACAATCTATGAATAATTATCTGCTGCTAATATATGTGAATAGATTACAAAATTACTTCTCGTTAACAAATTTGAAGAAAAATAAAAAAACCTAAATAAAGAATCATCTAACCATTGATTAAAAGAATTTAAGACAGAAAAACATAAATAAATTGATTAAAATCTACTTTCAGTAACAAATCATCGGCTACCTCTCCCTTTGAATTTGAATCTTCACTTTCAAGTTTCAACAGCAGTTCTCCTAAACATATATTATGGATCTGAAGAAAAAAAAAAACTCAAATAAAATTTCACATCACCCAACATAAACGGATCATACAAAAAAAAAGAACTTCAGTATAAAAAAAATGCAGAGAAAGAAAAAAGAAAGAAAAATAGAGCAAAACTAAAGAGAACTTCAGTAGAACAGCAGAACTTCAGTAGAACAGTAGAACTTCAGTAGAAAAAAATAGAGCAAAAATGAAATAGATTTGAGAACTTCAGTAGAACGGCAGAGCTTCAGTAGGAAAAAAAAAACGCAGAGAAAGAACTTCAGAACGACATTATTTATAGATTTGAGAACTTCAGTAGAACGGCAGAGCTTCAGTAGGAAAAAAAACACAGAGAAAGAAAAAAGAAAGAACTTCAGAAGAAAACTTACAACTCTCTCTTGACGAACGGTTTAAAGCGTCTTGCTTGAGCTGTTGAGCACCAGTAGAACGGCAGATGAAGAAGAAGGCAAGCCCTAGCTCTTCCAACAGCGGCACAGCGCCGCACTCCACGCGAAATGAAATAGACCGGCTCTACACTCTGAAACTTTCAATAGGATTTATTTTCTTTCGTCTCGTGATGAGCCCGGTTCAATTTTTGCCCGGTCCGCATGGCAGAGCCGCACCGAAATTTAAATTTCGGAAATCTGAAATTATACCGTATTCCTGATTCCGTGGTTCCGCACTTCCGAGTTCCGCCACTCCGACATTTAATCGAGCCGGCTCGACGAGCATTCGAGCCGAACGAAACTTGTATCGAACTCGAGCTCGATAATACACCGAGCTCGAAATTTTGCTCGAGCTCGAGCTCGATACTCAAAAAGCTCGACTCGCGAGCTCGTTAATGAGTCGAGCTCGAGTCGGCTCGCGAGTCGGCTTGACTCAGTTGCACCCCTAGAGGAAATCAATAGGAGGCACAATCTTGCTATCTCAGACAGGCTCAACCTCGCCCATCTGTTACTTTAAGCATTGAAAATTTTGATTTGCAAAATGAAGATGACCTTTATAGAGCTTCCCCAGTAGAGGATTTAATTTGTGTCTCTATATCAAAAAAAGATCCACTTAGAACGGTGCAGATCGGGTCTTTACTTTCTGATGAAGAAAAGATACAATATACAAATTTTTTACGAACAAATCAAGATATTTTTGCATGGAGTTCGGCAGATATGCCTGGTATTGACCCACATATTATTATGCATTCTCTCAGGATAAATCATACGTTTAAACCAATCATCCAAAAGAAGAGAAATTTTCCACCAGATCGCCAAAAAGCTATAGAGCAAGAAGTAGATAAGCTTTTGAAAGCTGAATTCATAAGAGAAGTATATTATCTAACTTGGCTTGCTAATGTCGTGATGGTTAAAAAAGCTAGTGGGGCATGGAGGATGTGCGTGGATTACACAGATCTCAATAAGGCTTGCCCAAAGGATAGTTTCCCACTTCCTCGTATTGATTAATTAGTTGATGCAACGTCAGGACATCAAATGTTAAGTTTCATGGATGCATACTCTGGATATAATCAAATAAGAATGGATCATGTAGATGATGAAGCAACTGCTTTTCAAACTGATAAGGGGCTATATTGCTATAAGGTCATGCCCTTCGGACTCAAAAATGCTGGGGTGACTTATCAACGCCTCATGAATAAAGTTTTTAAAGACCTCATAGGTCGTTCAATGGAGATATATATAGATGGTATGTTGGTTAAAACTCTTGAAAGTAAAAAACATATTTTTGATCTAGAGCAATGCTTTAGCCTACTTCGACATTACAACATATGACTCAACCCTGCAAAATGTGCTTTTGGAGTCACATCTGAAAAATTCTTGGGATTCATGGTTACTCATAGAGGTATAGAAGCTAACCTTGAAAAAATCAAAGCTTTAAGAGATATGGTGCCCCCAAGGAATATAAAAGAAGTTCAACGTCTGAATGGAAGAATAGCTGTCTTATCTCGTTTCTTGGCCCATTCAGGAGATAAATATTTGTCTTTCTTCAAAATACTAAGAAATGCCCAAAATAAAAGATTTCAATGGACAGATGAATGTCAAGCAGCTTTTGAACAACTTCGAACTTATTTGGCTTCACCCCCTCTTCTGTTAAAACCAATGCAAGGAGAAAAGTTATATTTATATCTAGCTGTCTCTTCGAATGCCATAAGCTCAGTGCTAGTCTGAGAAGAAAATGCTATTCAACGACCAGTATACTATGTCAGTAAAATTCTTTCTGAGACTGAGGGACGCTACCCATTAGCCGACAAGACAGCTTTGGCGTTAGTATTTTCTGCTAGAAAATTAAGGCCATATTTTCAAGCTCATATAATTGGGGTTTACACAAATCTTCCGTTATGGAGTATCCTTCAAAAACCCGAAGCTTCGGGAAGGTTAATTAAATGGTCAATAGAACTAGGAGAGTTTGACATCCACTTCTTACCCTGACCAGATATCAAATCACAAGTCTTGGCAGATTTTGTGGTCGAATGTACTGTTCCGATTTCCGATGAAACACCAATCCAGCTTTTCTCTTCTCCTTGTTGGACATTATATGTTGATGGAGCTTCTGGAAGCTCTGGGGCAGGGGCTGGAATTTTGTTAATCTCTCCTCATCATACCACTATTGAATATGGGCTGCGTCTAAAGTTTCCTGCAACTAATAATGTCGCTGAGAATGAAGCTCTTATTGCCGGGCTGAGGCTAGCTATAGAATGTGAAGTATAAAATTTAATAGTACATTCTGACTCGCAACTTGTAGTCTCTCAAGTAAGAGGAGAATTTGAGGCTCAAAATCAACAATTAGCACAATATTGTGATATGGTGAAGTCGCTTCTCAACCGCATAGAGAAATTTGAAATTATTCATATACCTCGGGAACAAAACACTCGTGCATATACTCTTTCGAAACTCGCTACATCACTAAATGGTGATCTTTTCAAGAGAAAATATATCGAAGAAGTACACTTTCCTAGCATCGAAGGACCATGGGTTATACAATCAATCGACAAGCCAAAGGAGCTTTCTTGGATTGATCCTATACTATCTTTCCTACAAGAAGGAGTGATACCTGAAGATCCAACAACTGCAATACGACTCCGAAGGCAAGCAGCTAATTTTACTGTCATTGGTGGAGAATTATATAAACAAGCCTTTAGCGGGCCATATCTTAAATGCCTTCCACCTTCAGAGGTCGATTATGCATTACGAGAAGTTCATTCAGGTATATGCGGGGAACATCTTGGAGGAAGAGCATTGGCCAACAAAATCCTAAGACAAGGATTCTACTGGCCGACAATAAAGCAGGATGCACTGGAGTTCACTCAGAAGTGTAACAATTGTCAATTACACTCCAATCTCACGCATTTACCAGCCATTGAACTTTCGTCATTTCAGAGCCCTTGGCCTTTCGCTCATTGGGGGATCGATATAATGGGACATTTTCCAATAGCTACCGGACAGCGAAAATTTATCATCTTGGCAGTGGACTACTTCACCAAGTGGGTGGAGGCCGAAGCCCTTGCAAAAATTACAGAAGCAAATGCAAAACAATTCGTATGGAAGAATATTATTTGTCATTTTGGCATTCCTCCAAAAATCATCACTGACAATGGAACCCAATTCACTGGAAAAATCTTCACAATATTTTGCAAAGACCTCCTCCATATACAACTGGTGCATACAGGTGTGGCTCATCCTCAAGCAAATGGACAAAAGGAGGTTACAAATAGAACTATGCTTAAAGGGCTAAAAACACGTCTTGAAAAGGCTGGGGGGCAATGGGTTGATGAGCTACCAAATGTTCTTTGGGCTTACCGCACTACTGCTAGAACTCCAACAGGAGAAACTCCATACAACCTCTGCTTTGGCACGGAAGCAATCATCCCGGTTGATATTGGAGTCCCGAGCCTCAGGGTTCAGACTTTCAACTTTAACAATAACGAAGAAAAACTCCGAGACAATTTGGATTTTCTTTCCGAGACAAGAGACATGGCATCCCTTAAAATTGCGGCATATCATCAACGAATAGCTCACCACTACAATCGAAAGGTGAAACCCCTATGCATCTCAGTCGGAGATCTAGTTCTGCGAAGTCTTGAAGCAGCTGGAAAGGGCCCCAACGTAACAAGCTATCACCATTATGGGAAGGCCCTTATATGGTGGCATCCATGGTCAAACCTGGAACATTCAAGTTAAAAGATGGTGACGGAAAAATGCTGCCCCGTACTTGGAATATCGGAAATCTCCGCAAATATTATCAGTAGTTATTAATAAAACTATTTTCTAATTGAACTATTATGTAGCATTTCTATTTCCATCATGAAATCTTGTAATATCTTTTATATAGTAAAGCTTTGCTTGATCAAGATCATTTATGTCCTCTTCTTTAAATAGGAGAATATAGGTGACCCTAAAATAAAATATTAAGCATAGCATTGATTTGAGAAAAACACTATATTCATTGTATCTCAATCAACAGACAATCAATCCCAGGGGGATTCGATCCAACCTCATCCACACAAGTTAATGTCATCAAGCTATGCTTTGACAACACAACTTTGGATAGGTTTAATATCCTAAGAAGATATATATCATCATTTTCAAATTTTTATGATCAATCTTATAGGGATTCGATCCAACCTCATCCACATAAGCTAATATCATCAAGCTATGCTTTGACAACACAACTTTGGATAGGTTTAATATCCTAAGAGGATATATATCATCATTTTCAAATTTTTATGATCAATTTTATAGGGATTCGATCCAACCTCATCCACACAAGTTAATGTCATCAAGCGATGCTTTGACAACACAACTTTGGATAGGTTTAACATCTTAAGAGGATATATATCATCATTTTCAAATTTTTATGATCAATCTTATAGGGATTCGATCCAACCTCATCCACACAAGTTAATGTCATCAAGCGATACTTTGACAACACAACTTTGGATAGGTTTAACATCCTAAGAGGATATATATCATCATTTTCAAATTCTTATGATCAATCTTATTGGAATTCGATCCAACCTCATCCACTTTGGTTAATGTCATCAAGCAATGCTTTGACAACACAACCTTGGATAGGTTTAACATCCTAAAAGGATGTCTCTTATTATATATATATATATATATATATATATATATATATATATATATATATATATATATATATATATATATATATATATATATATATATATATATATAACTAAATGAATCATAAATTCTTAAGAAAATTATAAACTTTAATATTTCATAAAATCAATATATAGACCAGAGGATACATCTCTAGAAACAAGATGGATATATAAAATTTTTAAGAAAATAGATGAAATACAACCTGTAATAAACATCTTATGCAATATCATCATCATCGCTGAAAAGAACCTTTTCTAGTTCACTTTCAATATCTTCATCGCTCGAGTCTCGAGAAGAATCCTCATATGCTTGACTTGGGTTAAGCCCTTCAATATCAACCCCAGTCTTACGGTTAACCAACCGAATACCTTTCAGGAAACAACGAGTAAAGCCTTCTTCGAGATTCTGACGCTTCAGATCCTTTACTTCAATATCAAATAATTTTTCATAAGCCTCTTGAGCACGACTTTGAATCTCTTTATGATAAATTGCAGACTTCTTGAATTCTTCAATGGCCTTCAATGATGTGGCTTCAATATCTAAAGTGATCATTTCTTTTTGTTGAAGATGATCTTATAACTTATTGTTCTCTTTCTCAAGAGTTTTCTTCTCTAATGCAAGTATTTTCAAAGCTTCTTTTTGCTGGTTAATTTCTGCATGAGCCTCAATCAACTCATGGCGAGAAAGGTCAGCTTCTCGATTTTGAAAAGAGAGAGATGTGGATATTGTTGCCAATTCAGTTCTACATTCTGTCAATTGGCTCTCCAAGGATGATATTTCTTTAATCTTTGCATCCAATCTTCGTTTATAATCTCCTTGTAAATATTTAACTTTTACAAATTCATCATTCCAATTATTCAAAATTGATTCAAATCGGGATTCCATATCCATCTTTTGAATCATCTGCGATAAAAAATTTAATTATGTTAATAATAATAATAATAATAATAATAATAATAATAATAATAATAATAATAATAATAAAGAAGAGGAAAGAGATTACTCACGATTTCATTAGCATGTCGTCGCCCGCTACAAGTATGCTTCAATACATCTTTTGGGATATGTATTCTTTAGGATCGAGCTTCAATATCTGAATCAAGAGAAATTGTATCGATAATCAGGAAAAGTGCAGCTTCCTTGCTTCCCACATCATCTCTCGGTGGGATCGCTTTATCATTTATTTTCCTCTTCTTTAGGTGGGAAGAGTCAGTTACTCTTTGACCTTCTGAAGGTTGGCTTGCTGGACGCTTAAGAGCGGTAGAAGTTATTTCACGAACCTTCTCAGATTTTTCAACCGAATTGCATGGGATCTTCCTGCCTGAATGGAAAGGCCAACTTTAAAAAGAGATTCCTCTGTCACACATCAACTAATATAACGTAGTTCCTGTTGAAGACTTTCCATATCAGGAAAATTCAAAATTCTCAAAATATCTTCATCTCCTACATGTAAAGAGCTTTGCAACTCTTTCAATTTATCCCATTTTTCAGGAAGACCCCACTCATTCTTCACAAAAAAGAATGAGTTACACCAATTTTTTGAAGGGTCCCTCGTTACAAAATCCAACCATTTCTTATTGGCTCGGCACGAAATCCGGCCATAAGAATCACTTGTAAATTTACACATTTTTGACAGATGTTCTACGGTTAGAGACGCTCCACGTTCTCTAAAAAATACTGTCAAACCCATTATAATTGTTATCGCTCTACATAAAAATTGGGGTAAAGCAACGCCGCATGCTTTGAAAATTTCAAGTAACTCGGGTGCTGGAGGAAATCTCAAACCAGCACGCATCATCATTTCATATATTGCTACAAATCCTTGTGGAAGGGCATGTGCCCTGTCGGTTCTCTTTGGAGTAATAATCAACACCTCATTCGGCACATGAAATTTCTTGCGAATTGCTGCCAAGCTATCAGAAGTAATAATGGATGCGACATCATCAGATCTCCTCCTATCACCATCATGAGCAGAAGGAATAATTTTTGAGGCATCTGTCAATCCTTCACCTAAAGAAATTTAGTTTTTGATGAAATAATATATCAAGACTCTTGAGCAATGAAAAGCAAAATATTATTACCAGAAGTATTCTCCGGATTTTTGAACGAAGTCCTCTTTGATTTTGTATCCAAGGATCTTCGTTGATTGTTAAATATGGGATTGTCGGCCATAATTGTCTCCAAATTTGAAAAAGACTAACAAATGCCAACACCCTCCAAGCTACCAATCCAAAGAAAATTTTGGACCGGCACAAGAGAGCTAGGCTTTGATCGCCACCAATGTTCGCTTTGATCTCCACCTACACTCCCCGAGCTACCAATCCAGAGGAATGCTAGGACCGGCACAAGAGAGTAAGATTTTGATCGCCGCTAACAATCTCCGAGCTATCAATCCAAAAGGAGGGCTCGGAATGACACAAGAGATTGTGATTTTCCTCCACCTCCTAAAGGGGTATTTATAGGAAGAAAGGTGGGGTAGATGAAAAGTCATTCCATAAAATTCTTAAAAATTTTATTAGAATTTGAAAGGTTAAAATTAAATGTAAAATGAAATAATAATAATTACAATTATATATTGAATGCATCGAGAAGGCACTATGCCGAAACCTTGAAAATGGCTTGAACGGTTGGTTTAAAACAATTACTATACACGTTAGTTATTCATTACTATACACGTTATAGTTATTCATGACTATACACGTCATCTCAATCTAGTATTGGATTGGTCTAAAACAATTTAACATTAATGATTAACTTCTCAAAAGTTATAATAAGCAGGAAATCTTTAATTAATTAATAATAGTACAAATATATAAATAATATTATAAATTATGCCTAGTATTTATGTTGATTCAGGTGATATCATTGAATATCAACTTATTTTATAAATCAGTTTATTCAATATATATATATATATATATATATATATATACTCCTATATAATTTATATATATATACTCCTATATAATTTATTCAATAGGAGTATAATAATAACCTATTAAGCAAAAACAAGGTAAAAGTCCAATTTATTTTAAGCTAAACATCATAATAAAATTTAGCAGTCACAAGCAACTATGAAATGTGCAAATATATATTTTCGGACTTTATAAGATTCGACATCCGAAAATAGGGGGGCAACTGATATATTAGTAAAAAATTATCTTGATCATGCACGAATCTCAGAGCAAAAAGCTAGTTGGAACTTTCAAGGATTAAATTCAGGAGCATCTGCACTCCGATTTCAGCAAGCTTATAGTCAAACTGAGCGTCTCGGAGGCACGAACCCAATGACACCAAACTCAACCCAATCCGAACCCAAATGAGTCTGAATCAAAGACCCAAAGCGCTGTTGGAAGATTCGAACCACAATTTGAGTTACCAAACGATCTCCGATTTTCACGAGCTTATACTCGAATCGAACGTCTCGACGAGATGAATCCAACGAGCTCAAAATCGCTGAATTCCAACGTCATCAAGGCTTTCAAATGTTCAACGAACGGTCAATGATCAAGAGATTCAATATCTACCGTCCATTCAAACCACTCCCGACCCTTGATCTCACACCTATTTACAAGCCATGCCACTCCAGAAAAACTATAAATAGAGCCCTCATTCTTCACAAGAGGGCTCAAGTGAAGTGAAGTGAAGTGAAGTGAAGAGAAGAGGAGAAGGAAGGGAGGAATTTGGGAGCTCTCTTGCCACTGACCACCGCCGGAGTTCCTGCCGACCACCGCCGGAGTTCCTGCCGACCACCGCCGGAGTTCCTGCCAACCATCGCCGGTTTTCCTGCCAACCACCGCCGGAGTTCGTGCCAACCATCGCCGGGTTTTCTTACCGACCACGTCAGTTTTCCTGCCAACCATCGCCTGAGTTTTTCTATTAACCGTCGCTGGAGCTTTTCCCAACCACTGCCTTATTTTGGTCGGTCCTTCAATCATCATCAGATTTTTGTCTATTATTAACTTGCTGTAATTCTAGCATCTCCAAGTAAAGGAGCGAATCAAATGTTGTAACCAATCCAGATATAGTGGAAATTTCTCATCTGGGCTAGGCCCCGTGGTTTTTCCCTTTTCGGGTTTTCCACGTAAAAAAGTTTCTGGTGTTTCTCTCCCTTAATTATCTGTTGGTGTGCTGGATATACGTATATTGTTAAGACGTTATATTTTTACTCTACCGCTGCGTATATTCCAGTCCGCATCAATGATCTTATTGAATAGTACCATAATAAGATAGAGGGTTGAGTTTTTAGCTAGAAGCTTATGAATGGAATTCATGGAATTTCACAAATATTATTATGGGATTGAATTCATGGAATTGAGCTATAAGAACTTAGAAGTGGCTTTAAATGAAAGAAAGGCACTTGATTAAAACTCTTCACTAGGAATATATGAAGGTTGAGTTAGGTGTTTATATATATATATATATATATATATATATATATATATATATATATATATATATATATATATATATATATATATATATATATATATATATATATATATATATATATATATATATATATATATATATATATATATATATATATATTGAGAGAGAGATTAGCTAATTTACGGAAGCTTAGAAAAGAGCTAAGAGTAAGTTTTAAGGGAAAAAAATTATTTGGAGGAAGAATTTAAAAGTTCAATATTTTTAGATGTAGGTGGCATTTTCCTTACCATGGACAATCATGCTTTCCATCTTTTTTTTATGTTATATTTATGTAAACTTTATTACACGCACAAAAAGAATCTTATAGATTAAATGAAATGTGTATAAATATCTACATGTTATTGTTTAGATACATACATCTGATCAATAATACTGCACAATTTTTATAGACATGTTGCCTATGCACACTTTATGTTTCATGATTCTTAATTTATGTTATGATGAGATGGATGCTATGATTATACATGAATGAATGATATGCATATTTGAAACCAAAAGATGTATATGAAATGCTTGCATAACATAATGATGAAATCCATAGGTTGATGAAGGGAGGGCTCATATATTAGATTATGGTTTTACCCCAAACCACATAAAAGTTGATCAAATAAATGAGACTATAGTCCAATCTTAGGAATATAGATTATATTTGTGTTAATAGTGAGATTATCCTCCAATGATAATATTTTAATTTTAAATAACATTATAGCTATAAAAAATCCAAACTTATTAGTAATTTGGACTAAGCAATCTTAGATAATTTTAAATAAAAACCATTTTTTAAGCATGTTTCTTTCTTTTATGAGAGTAACTCAAATGATTATCATAATAAATTATCCATTAAGTATTCCAAAACTCAACAAATACAAAATAAAAAATAATATTAAGTAAATAAAAAGAATGAAAATTAAAATTTCATATAATATTTTTGTTGTTGAAATAGAACCTGTGTAAAACATTTGCCAATGATTTTTCACTATGACTTTCTGAATATTTGCTCTAGATTTTGCAAGAAAATATCTAGAAAATTTAGAGATTTTAACAAGCAAGATTTTTGGAGTTTTTAATGTGATTTCAACCTTTATAATGGGAATATTTATAAGCCAAAAAATTAGATTAAAAACCTCTCACAATGTAATGTCTCCAAGAGAATAAACAAAGGAAGAATATTGATATATTTCTCTAATTTATTTTATAAGCAAAAAATGAATTTCCTTAAAAATTCGGATTTAAATTTTGATATAGCTCTCTAATTTATTTTATCCTTCTAATTAACTAATGAAACAGTACACTAATATCTTGATTTAATATTTCATTCATTCAATCAACTAGTTGATAAACCAAATGGTAATGATGATTCATTCGACCAAATGCAAAATTTCTCAGGAGTTTCATTTGCAGGTCAACATTTGTCTCAACCCAATAAAATGCCTAAAGAGAAAGAAAAGATAAGATAAACACTAACTCTAAGACCAAACCTACTCAAACAAACTAAAGCATCTCCATCATGCCTTAATGTTCATATTCCATGACAGAGAGAACTTCTTCCCCAGAGGTAATGCCAACCCAGTCACGTCAATCATCAAGCTCTTCCCATTTGTTCTTCCATCCAGCTTCCCCAAATCCACTGAAGAAGCATCAGTGAAATGAACACCAGACAAATCTGAAACTCTTTCTCCATCTACCTCAATCTCCATTCCTTCACCTATACCTTCCAGCCCAAGAACAGTAATCTTCTCAATCAACAACTTCTCATCCAAGCTGAACTTCTCCATTTCCACCTCTGACCAGACCTTCACAGTCTTCCCTTCAATGCTTGCATAGAACTCAACATACGTTGCCTCCCCATCAACAAGCTTCATCTCAGGTCGCTCGTCGTCATCAACATAAACCTTGCCTTTGGCATCACTGTGGGTTGCACTGAAGGGGAAAGCTACAACAAGGGTGAAAGGAGTTGTTCTCGCCTCCTTGGTGAGCATTCCTCCACGCTGCATTGGTAGAATGGTGTTTTGATACAAATGCACATTGATCTCATTGAGAGGAGCATTGAGGGTAACATATTTGTCATCCTTTGAGATCACGGCCTTCGTTGTGTCAAACAGATTATACCAAGTTCCAGGAGGAAAAATGGCATCCACTGAGGTTGCCCCTTGCTTTAAAACTGGAGAAACCATCACACTGCTCCCTAGCAGAAACTGAGTGCTCAAACCATAGGATGCAGTGAAATTAGGAAAGGAGAAGAACACTGGCCTCGCCAGCGGTGCGCCATAGATGTGAGCTTCGTAGCTCAAAGTGTAAAGATATGGAAGTAACTTGTACCGTAGGCCTAACGCATTTCGAGCAGACTTTGCAACAGACTCCCATTGGTAGAGCTCCTGTCGAGGTGAGGCTAAATTAGCATGGTCTCTTGAGAATGGATAGAAAGCACCGAGCTCTATCCATCTGTTGCAGAGCTCTTCAGTTGGAGCTGGGTAGAATCCACAAATGTCAGCACCAACCATTGGCATGCCAAAAAAACCAAAATTCAATATTGTTGAGATTGAGTATCTGAGATCCTCCCAAGTGCCCTTGTTGTCCCCAGTCCAGTGAGCTGCATAAGCTCCTGATCCCACGAAACTCGAGCGGGAGAGAACGAACGGCCTCTTTCCCTCCAGTTTCAGGAGGCCCTTGTTAGTTGCAATGGATTGAGAGAAACCATAAAGGCTGTGAGCGTTGTACTCCATGACTCCATTGTAATGCACTGCACTTGGAGCTATGGTTTTGAATTCAAGTGGAGCTTGAATTCCAGATGCATTTATCTTGTAAGGAGGATCATCCCATCTTGTCTTTGTTATATTCACGCAATCCAAGCAACAGACCCATGGAGTAGTGGTTAAGGGACATGAATGTGTAGTTGGAATCTTGCATTTTCCAGTGCAAAAATTTGAAACTTCATTCATGTCGATCCAGAGGCCATCTACAGGTACTAGTTTGTGAAATCTGGCGATCTCATCAACCCACCATGATACACCGCTTGGGTTCAGGAAGTCAGGGAAGTAAACAGGTCCGGGCCAGACTTGTGCTAGATAGGGCTCCCCTTCATACTTGATGAAAATATCTTGAGCCAGCCCCCTTAGATAAACACCATAGGTTAAATTGACATTAATACCTGGATCAACAATGACTACATATTTCATGCCCTTTGAGTGAATTTTGTCAAGGAATGCTAACAGCTTGGGGCGAGGGAAATTGACAGCACTAAGTGTGAAATCTTTTCTAGCATCCATATGATCATCATCATTCCATATTACATCAAGTGGTATTTGGGCATTGTTATAGCCTTCAACAACCCCTTCAACAACAGAGAGATTGTGGTAACCCCACCTGCATTGGTGGAATCCTGAAGAAACAAAAGCAACAATGAAAGGTAAGAAACCTTGTATTAGTAATAATGGAAAAGAATGAACTAATAAAAGGAAATGCAATCCTCAGGTAATAAATCTATAAAAGTAATGATCAAAGGTGTTTTGAAGCTGTGAAAAGCCTTCATAGTTTAGTGAATGCAAGTTGTAAGAATCAAGTTTGCTATAATACAGTTGATCCCTTGCCACAACAAATAAAATTGACGATTAAGTTGGATAATTTGCGAGCTCAAGATGGTATCCACCATTTATTTTCCATCAAATGGTTCAAAAAAAGCAATTTATGGTATAGTTTCTCAGACATAAAGGTATTCTTCTAAATTCTTAATTATAAAGCAAATTGAGCTTGTGCCTGAGAAGAAATGTTAAAATTTTAATTTTCATTGCTGGTAACAACTTTAGAGGCTTAAGCTATTATGTTTTGACGTTTTAATGTGTTCGCTACAATTCAGGCAAATGATACAAAATACTTTTGCAAGTCCAACTTGTTATTACATTTGGGATTGATTTCACAAGAATATAGATTAATTTGCGGCAAGAGTCCATGATCATATCAAGGCCTTTCCACTTGATCAGCAAAAACAGGTGAAATACGTAAAATTCACCTGCTCACTTTCTTTGGGTGATATCATTCTAAGAAATTTTAGGAGCGTTAAGAGTGACATCATTCTAAGGAAAAAAAAAAAAAAAGAAATCTAAAATATTCATCCAGTAAGTTCTTCTTTGAGTGTCTCCATTTGGTATCATCTTTCTTTAAATCTCTTTAAACTTTTGAAACTAGTTCTCTAATGCACATCTTACCATTTTTATAAGAGATTGTATTGTTGAATTAGTTAGGTGATAGCAATAGAATAATTTCTAAAGTTCAAGGAATTTAGACATGGTTTTAATTGTAAACCATAGGCTCGTGCCAAGTGGAATTTTGGGGATTTCGTAAAGCTCAAGTAGTGAGGTGTGCTTGCTATAAATTAAGTAGTGGAGCCCTACCGTTTAAGCAAGATTGGATAAGGATTTCCTCACCTACTCAAGGGAGTGAAGGAATTAGACTTGTGATTTCAAATCCATTTAGTGGAATCCTAATCCAAGTGAAAATCAGGCATGGATGTAGGCCAACTAAGTTATGAACCACCTAATAATTCTTTTGTATCAAATTTGCTCTTTAGCTTTGTTGCGGGCTAGAATATACGCGGCGATAGACTTAGAATACTACGTCTTAGCGTTACACGAATATCCCGCTCACACACAGAAAACATAAGAATTTTACGTGGAAAAAAAGCCCTAAAAAAGGGAAAAACCACGGGGCCTAGCACAGTTGAAAATGATTCCACTAGAATTTGAGTCGATTACAATGGACTAACTCGCCTCTGAGGGCGATCAGATTACAAGTAACAATGGTACGATAGAAATCCGAGTGTCAGGTGATGGTTTGACAGAGCTTTGGGGCTCAGATGATGGTCTGGCAGAAGTCTGGGCCTAAGGTGATGAGATGACGAAGGCGAGGGCCTCAGATGGAGGTCTGACGAAGGTGAAGGCCTTTGGCAGTTGTCCGGCAAAGCTGAGGGCCTCCGATGGTGGTCCAGCGAAGGTGAGGGCCTTTGGCGATGGTCCGGCGAAGGTGAGGGCCTCCGGCGGTGGTCCGGCAAAGGTGAGGGCCTCAAGTAGTGATCCGGCGAATGTGAGGGCCTCCGGCAGTGGTCCGGCGAATGTGAGGGCCACAGGTGGTGGTCCGGTGAAGGTGAGGGCGTCCGGCGATGGTCCGGCGAAGGTGAGGGCCTCCGGCGGTGGTCCGAAGAAGGTGAGGGCATTAGGTGGTGGTCCGGCGAAGCTCCGGCGGTGGTCCGACGAAGCTCTAGCGGTGGAGCGGCAGTGGTCCGGCGCGATTACGGTGGTGGACTGGTGGTGGTCCGGCGAAACTCCGATGGTGGTCAAGGAGGAGCTTCTTCCTTCTCTCTTGTCTCCTTCTCTCTCTTGCTTGGGTCCTTTTTCAAGAGAAATAAGGGGTCTATTTATAGATTTCTGGAGTGGCATGGCTCGTAAATAGGTGAGAGATCAAGGGTAAATGGGGAGTGGTTGGATGGACGGCCGATATTGAATCTCTTGATCATGGGCTATTCATCAGACATTTGGAGGCCTTAATGATTTCGGAATTCAGTGATCTTGGCTCATTGGATTCGTCTCATCGAGCCGCTCGATTTGACTATAAGGTCATCATATTTGGAAACCGTTTGGTAACTCAAACAGTGGTACGAAGCTTCCAACAGCGCTTCGGGTCCTTGATTTGGGCTTATTTGGGCTCGGATTGAGTCGAATTTGGTGTCGTTGGGTTCGTATTTCCGAGACGCTCAGTTTGACTATAAGTTTGCTAAAATCAGAGTTCAGGTGATCCTGAATTTAATTTTTGAAGTTTCCGGCTTGCTTTTGGCTCGAGATTAGTGCCCGATCAAGATAATTTTTTTATGACATATTAGTTGCCCCCCCTATTTTCGAACATCAAAGCTCCAGAAGACCGAAACTACTTGTTCCGACATTTTGCATTGGCCGAATCGCAAAAATTGCGTTCAAAAAATTATGATCTTACTCAAACTTGATCATAGAGACCCCATTGAGCTCCGAAAGTGTTAAAATTGAGTTTGGAACGTCGAAAAACGTATCCGGGAACCCCAAAAACGTCGAAATTGGACCGTCCGGGCCAAAAATCGAGCCTGGACACGTGTAGGCAGCCGAACCGGCCGGCCGGCCGTCCGCTGTTTGCCGCCACCGCCGCCGGCGATGCCCTGCCGCGCGAGGTTAACGCAGCCAGTAGTTGTCGGCTGCAGTTAGTTCATTTTTTTTTTTTTTTTGAGCGGTTTTTGCATAAACCGCCCAACCACTCGGGCAGTTTTTCAAAACCACCCTTTTTTTTTGACAAGAGAGGAGTTTTTTTTTCATAACTCCCCTAACTCCCATAACTCCCTCCTCTTACTATAAATACCCCCCCTGAGGCATGAAAAATTCACACATTCTCTTCCCCCTCTATTCTTACAATTGAGGTTTTCCCTTGGTCCTCCAAGGCCCCTCTCTTTGCAAGGAAGTCCAGAGATCCCCTCTTTCTCCCTCTATTCTTACAATTGAGGCTTTCCATTAGTCCTTCAAGGCCCCTCTCTTTGCAAGGAAGTCCGGAGATCCACTTTATTTCCCCCAACACCCTTAGGAGAAATGTCAGGTGATAGCCTTCCACCGAGAGATTCTGAGATCCGGGGTGACCCTATCTCACTGTATGATTGCGAGCGAAGGCCAAATAAGGAAGCGAGGGTAGATGAGACAGCGTCGACTATTACAAGTGACTTCCTGGTTCTTTTCCACAAGAATTTCCACTTCCAGAATGATGTGAAGACGATTGTCCCTAAGAGGTCTGATCGGGCTAGCCTTCCTCCTCCCGGGTACTTGACCGTTTCTGAGACCCACCTGCGAGCGGGGTTACGCTTTCCATCTCTTGCTGAGTTGATCGAAGTTTTACGGCAATATGGGGTAAACCTATCCCAATTTTCATTCAGAGTGATGTCGGTGACTGTGGGGTTGATTGTGCATTTAGGGATCGAGGAGCTACTCTGACGCCTGAGCACCTTTCACGGATGGGTCGATTTACTAGTGGCACGCATGGGCATGTATTCTTCAGATCCAAAATTGTTGGATGTGCGTACCCGTGATCCTTCAAAGAACTGGGCCAGTGCATTTTTCTTTGTGAAAAATGATTGGGGCCTAATAGAGAAGTGGGGGAATATGAAGGATCTGCCATCCCTTTTCATGTCGGGGAAGAAAACATAATGAGGATCCTGAAGGTTCCTAACATTGAACATCTTCTATTTGAGGTTCGTCATATGAGTATGTACACCAAGGAAGAGTTCTTGTTCAAAGTTGGGCTGTCGTTCCACGCTGGAAGGTCTGATGCAAGGATGTTGAAGCCGACTTCCAAGGTTCCCGAGCCCCCTGCCCTAGCTTCAAAGGTGGCTCCTAAACGTTCAGCAAGAGGTGAAGACCCCCAGGTTTTGAAGAAAAAGAGGTTAGAGTGGACTGCGACAGATACCTACAAAGCTCTACCCGACTCTTCCCCAGCCAAGTTCCATATCCCTGAGGATATTTTGAACCATCAATGTATCGGACGCCGTAAAACTGATGACTTGGTGAGTAACATTTTTCCAATGCCTTTTCTCTTTTGGTTTTAAGGTGGATTCTAATACATTCCTTATTTCAGTGGTCGCGCCTTGGGACTGAGCTTACCGATACTCTGAACAACTGGAACAGTGAATTTGTGAAGATCAAATATCTTCAAGGTGAGCTCAAGCGGAAGTACGATCATAAGACCAAGGAGGCAAAGGTGTTTGAAGAGGAGTTAAGCGAGGCAGGACTGAGTTGGCCAACACAATGCACTCTATATCACTTCAAAATCGACAGGCAGATCGGCATCAAATAGATCTGGCGGAGGCTCAAGAGACAATCACCCGGCTTTTAAAGGATCAAAAGGCCTCTGAAGAGAAGATAGTGTCGCTTGAGGCAAAGGATAAGAGGTCCTAGTCTCTTATAACTGAGAAGGATGCTACTTTGTCTGGCTCAGAACCTTCAAGAGTCATTCAAGATTTCAAGAAGTTCATAGCTTTCAAGACCATCATTCAGGATAACGTTCAGGAGGCTAGAGACCATATCTTTGATATAGAAGTGAAGGCCTTGGAGCAGCAGTGTACTGATGATGGATTTATCCGAGGCTTTTTTAAGGGAGTTCGCCTGATACAGCGGAAGACTGGAGTTCAAGTCGAAGGTGTGACCCCTAGCCAGGCTTCAGATGACTTTCCTTCATATTCTGATGGCGACGAGGTAGAGAGTGAGCTACAGAAAGTCCTTGATCTTGATGTGGATGATGAGATTGTAGATATTGAGTAACATTTTTATTTTCTATTATTTGTACTGCTTTATTTTTCTTAGCGATTATGATGTATCAGATGTTTGTATTTATATATGTAATCTTCTGTGATTTAATAGAAAATTATTGATATGAACATTTCAGTGCACTTATTCAATTTAGTGAATTATATTTCTGCTTGTTTAAGATTTTTGATTTATCTGAGGCTCTTAGTAAATGTGTTTCAACCTGTGTAGAAAAGGTTAGAAGAATCCACTAAGGATGTGTGATCTATCTGAGGCTGTTTGCTAGACTTTTGTCGATGGCGTTAACCTGTGTGGAAGAGTTCGAAAGGATCCGCCAAGGTTGTATGTCAGAGCCCTGCTCGATGACGTTAACCTGTGTGGAAGAGGTCGAGAGAATCCAACAATGATGTGTGATCTATTTGAGGCAGTTTGCCAGAGTTTTTTTGATGGCGTTAACTTCTGTGGAAGAGATCGAAAGGATCCACCAAGGATGTAAGACATATCCAAGGTTGTATGTCAGAGCCCTGCTCGATGACGTTAACCTGTGTGAAAGAGGTTGAGAGAATCCATCAAGGACGTGCGATCTATCCAAGGTTGTTTGCCAGAGCTTTCTCGATGGCGTTAACCTGTGTGGAAGAGATCGAATCAAATCCCCCTGGGATTGATCATCCAATGATTGAGGTGCAACAGAGAGTGCGTATGCCTCAAATTAAGGCTATAATAATTAAGTGACACCCACCTAGGGTGTTTGACCTATCCGAGGTTATTGATTAAAGCATTGTCTAATACTTTTTAACCTGTGTGGAAGAGGTCAGATCGAATCCCCCTGGGATTGATCATCTAGTGACTGAGCTATAATAATGATTGTGTTGCTCGAATCAAGGATCTCAAGATTGAAATTCACAGCTTGTGTGAGTCTATCAATATAATTTTACTTGAAGAAGATAATAATATAATTCAACGAAGAAACATAGTCACATTGTGTTAAACAAAGGCATAGTTCCCTAAGATAACTTAGGGATGAAATAGCTACAAACAACATCGTTCAGAACTGAAGACATACAACACTGAAGGCACACAATACTAAAGACATATAATACTTAAAACGAGTAGCACTACTATGCTCTACTGATAGTACTTGCAAAGATTGTCCACATTCCAGGTTCAAGGAAGCATTTTTCCCTCAGCATCCTTCAATTTGAAAGTCTTGGGTTTCACCACAGCTGCTACTAAATATGGACCCTCCTAGAGGGGGGAGAGTTTATTGCGTTGGAGGCCTTTTCCTGCTGCCTCGATACTGCGCAGAACTAGATCTCCAATCGATATATACTGTGGTTTCATCCTTCGATTATAGTGACAGGCAACTCTCTGATGATATGCAGCAACCTTAAGCATTGCTTTATCTCTTGCTTTTGGAAGGAGGTCTAAGTTATATCTGAGTTTTTCGTCATGGCCGTTGAAATCAAAAGTTTGAACCCTATAACTTGGGACTCCAATGTCAATGGGAATAATAGCTTCTGTGCCAAAGCAAAGATTATACAGGGTTTCTCTTTTCGAAGTTCTTGCAGTGGTACGATAGGCCCAGAGGACATATGGGAGCTCATCAACCCACTGCCCCCCAGTCTTCTCCAATCGTGTCTTCAATCCCTTTAGAATAGTCCAATTAGTGACCTCCATTTGTCCGTTAGTTTGAGGATGAGCTACAGTCGTGTGTACTAGCTGAATATAGAGATCTTGGCAAAATATGATGAAGACCATTCCAGAGAACTGCGTTCCGTTATTGGTGATAACTTTCGCAGGAATGCCAAAACGACATATTATGTTCTTCCATAGAAACTGTTTGGCATTTGCTTCTGTAATTTTTGTCAAAGATTCTGCTTCTACCCACTTTGTGAAATAGTCTACAGCCAAAATGATGAACTTCTGTTGACCCATGGCTATAGGAAAGGGTCCTACTATGTCAATCCCCCATTGGTCGAAGGGCTAGGGACTCTGTAATGTTGAGATCTCTATGGCAGGCAGGTGGGTGAGGTTGACATGTAACTGACAACTGTTACATTTTTGCACGAGCTCTAGCACGTCTTGCTTCATCATTGACCAATAAAATCCCTGTCTCAGGATCTTTTGGGCTAGCGCCCTTCCGCCCAAATGTTCCCTGTAAATGCCTGAATGTACTTCTCGGAGTGCATAGTTCACCTCTGAAGGAGGAAGACATTTAAGGTATGGCCCTGTGAAAGATTGTTTGTATAACTAACTCTCTATTAATAATGATGAAGTTCGCTGCCTGCCTCCGAAGTCATACTGTTACTGTCGGGTCTTCAGGAAGAACATCCTCTTGTAGGAAAGTGAGAATGTGGTCGATCCAAGAAGCTTCTTTTGATTCATCTATCTATTGAATCACACATAGGCCTTAAATGCTCAAAAAGTATCTCTTCAAAATATTTTCTTCTGAAAGCATCTCATGTCGTAGAAGTGGCTAGCTTGGAGAGAGAGTCTGCCCTTGTATTCTGCTCTCGAAGGATATGGATGATCTGATGCTTCGTTATTTGGGCCAACAAGAATTCAACAATCTGGCAATATTGGGCCAACGATGGATGGTGGGTATCGAATTCTCCCTCCACCTGAGAGGCGACTAGTTGGAAATCGGTGTGAACCACCAAGTCCTGTACATCGCAATCAATTGCCAACCTCAATCCGGCGATCAGAGCCTCATATTCGGCGATGTTATTTGTTGTCAGGAACTTCAATCTAAGCCCGTATTCGAGTGTAGCTTTCTGTGGGGAGATTAACAAGATCCCAGCGCCGGCACCGAAAGTCCCAGAAGCTTCATCCATATATAAAGTCCAACACACGGGAGGAAGGAGATGCATCTAGCAGTTCATTGGAGGTATGGTTAGTACATTTGACCACAAAATCGGCAAGCACTTGTGATTTGATGTCGGGTCTAGGTAAGAACTGTATATCGAATTCTGCAAGCTCCACTGACCATTTGATCAATCTTCCAGATACCTCAGGCTTTTGGAAAATACTTTTCAATTGTAGGTTTGTATAGACCCCGATCAAGTGTGCTTGAAAATAATGGCGTAACTTTCTAGTTGAAAATACTAACGCCAAGGCTGTTTTATCTGCTAATGGATAGCGTGTATCAGTTTCTGAAAATACCTTGCTAATATACTAGACTGGCGTTGAACAGTATCATCTACCCGGACCAAGACCGAGCTTATAGCTTTGGAGAAGACAGCCATATACATATACAAAATTTCCCTTGGAACTGGCTTCGAGAGTAGTGGCGATGAGGCGAGCTAAGCTCGGAGTTGCTCAAAAGCCTCTTGGCATTCGTCAGTCCACTAAAATCCTGAGCTACGAGCACCTCTGAGAACCTTAAAGAATGGCAGATATTTATCTCCTGAGCGAGCCAAGAAACGAGAAAGTGCCGCAATCCTTCCATTTAACCTCTGGATTTCTTTGATATTTCTTGGGGGTAGCATGTCCCTTAGGGTCTTGATCTTCTCAGGGTTAGCCTCAATCCCTCGGTGGGTAACCATGAACCCCAGAAATTTTCCTGAGGCCACTCCAAATGCACATTTGGAGGGGTAGAGGCGCATGTTATAAGATCGAAGGAGGCAGAAGCATTGTTCTAAGTAAGAGATATGCTGGGATTTCTTGAGGCTTTTAACTAGCATATCGTCCACATATACTTCCATAGTCTGCCCGATAAGGTTCTTAAAAACCTTATTCATCAGACGTTGGTATGTTGCCCCCGCATTCTTGAGTCCGAATGGCATTACTAAATAGCAGTACAGCCCCTTATCTGCTTGAAAAGCTATTGCCTCCTCATCAATAGGATCCATTTGTATTTGATTGTATCTGGAGTAAGCATCCATGAAGCTCAACATCTGATGTCTGGAGGTGGCATCAACCAACTGGTCGATACGGGGAAGTGGAAAACTATCCTTGGGCAGGCTTTGTTGAGATCGGTATAGTCTACGCACATTCTCCGAGCTCCATTTGTCTTTCGAACCATAACAACGTTTGCCAACCAAGCGGGATAGTGTACTTCCCTTATGAATCTTGTATTTAAAAGCTTATCAACCTCTTGCTCAATTGTTAGCTAACGATCTGGTGCAAAGTTTCGCTTCTTTTGGATCACCGGCTTGTATGCTGGATTTATCTTGAGGGAGTGCATGATTACTTCAGGGTTGATTCCAGTCATATCAGCTGGACTCCATGCGAGTACATCTTGGTTTTTACATAGAAAGTCTACATACTCCTCCTCATCTAAGAGAAGTGATACGATCTATACTATTCTTGAAGGGTGCTCATCTAATAGAGAGACACAAATAAGATCTTCTACAAGGGAGGCCCTTTGAGGGATATCTATATTCCGGAGATCAAAGTCCTCGATGCTTAGAGTGATTGATGAGTGTGGTTGAGCCTGCCTAAGATAGCAGGATTGTGCTACTTGTTGATCTCCACGTACTGTTCCAATCCCCGCTGGGGTAGGAAACTTCAGCTTTAAATGGAGAATTGAAGCAATAGCCCCAAAGATTGTTTGGAGTGGCCTTTCAAAGATCGCATTGTAGGCGGATTCTGATTTCACTACAACGAATTTGATAGAATGCTCAACTTGTCGGGGGAATTCTCCAAGTACGACCGAGAGACTGATGGTTCCTTCTACCCGTACAGATCGATTGTCAAACCCGTATAGTTGGTCGGTGGCAGGTTGGAGTTTCTCTTGGTAGACCCATATTAAGGAAAGTGGAGTAGAATAGAACATCTACCGAGCTCCCATTATCTACCAAGATTCTTTTAACATTATACCACAGGTCGCCAATTCCCGCGCTAATCACCAATGGATCTTGATGAGGGGTCTTTATCCCTTCTAGATCGGACTCCTTGAAGGTGATGGACTGATCAAGATGAAGTTCTTTGTTGGTGGCTCTTTGCTCTCCGCAATTAAAACTTGGCAAGGCGTTGAAGGGCCCCTGGCGATGGTTTCAATTTCTTCTACTATTTGGTGATTGTTTGTCGATTGTCTTTGTTGTTGATTCTGCCCCCTAGTCGGACCAACTTCATCTCGGCCTGGTGGATTCTTGATGAATTGTTGGAGATATCTTTGTTGAATCAGTCTCTTAATTTCTTCCTTGAGATGTCTGCATGCTTCAGTTGTGTGCCCGACTGCGGTGGAAGTAGCAATATTGTTTCTGATTTCCGACGTTTGGCTTCAAAGGGTGTGGCCACTTTATGCTTTCCTGATCTCGGATGGTCATCAATACGTTTGCTAGGGATGTATTAAGTGGCGTGTACTCCTTTTCTTAGCGAGACTCTTGTCACGGCTGTTAGGGTCGATGAGGAAGATTGTAGTTTCCTTACTTCTTCCTTTGCGAGGTTGGATTCTCCATTCATGGGGGATTTTTTCGCTTCCCAATTGTTTGCTCAAATTATTTCTTGTGAGCATTAATAGCTTCGTCAGCAGAGATTTGAACCTCTACTCGATGGATTAGATTCGCATATGAATGGACCGTTTCTCGCATGAGTGCTGAGTAGAAGGGGCCAGGGCGAAGCCCGCCCTCCGAGGAACACACCTCTAAGTAACTCTGGGTCTACCCCTAGAATTTGCCGGGCTTCAGTAGAAAATCTTTGAAAGTATTCTTTGAGAGATTCACCCTCATTCTGACGAATACCTGAAAGATGGGAGGAGTCTTTAACCATTATTCGGTTGGCGATAAATTGTTTAACGAATAATTTGGCCAATTTAACGAATAGTGGAATGGATCGGGCAGGCAGTGAATAGAACCACGTCCGGGCTTGCCCTTTAAGGGTGGCAGGAAAAACTTGGCAGAGGAGCGCATCTGGAGCCCACTGAATATGCATAATGGTGCGGTAGTGATCGATATGCTCATAGGGGTCCGACATCCCATCATAACTATCAATACTCGGGAGTTTAAATCCTGTCGGAATGGGGTGTCGGAGGACAGCTTCAGTGAAGGGTGATGACTCCTGAAAGTCTTGTTGACGAAGAGATTGTCTTATATCTCTTGTGGGGAATCTCCTGTGGGGAACTCCTCTCATACTAGTCTCCATAATTCAAGTCGTAGGGCATTACGGGGGAGTTCAGCGATGTGCTGTTGAGCTAAGTCCTCGAGGACGTCAGGAGGAAGGTGATGCCGGCAGCCTGTGTACGAAGGATGGGTAGAGCTTGCCGTGTCAGTAAGCTCATTCTCTGGATGTGTTGGAGGGTGCATCCTTGGCGGAGGAAGGGGAACCTCGACATGAAGAACATCTTCGAATCCTAGCAGGTCTCGAGGGAGAAGAATATCTTCTTGGTATACTCGTGCTGGTCCTCGAGTCTCTCGTAAGAGTTGAAGGATCTCATTCTGAGACTCCTCCATCTTTCTGATACGATCTTCTATGGATGGTCCTGAAATCCCTTCTCCGGCAGAGTTTCGACCACCCAGGTAAAGAGGGGTAAAAAGTCTGGCGTCCCTGATTCAGAGATTGATTCGGGGATTGATGTGAATTGGAGCAGGAGGCTCCCAAGATACGATGGCTACGCATGTTGTCCAATTGAGGAGTATCTTAAGATAGTGGGATTGACTGTTTCCCATAGACGGTGCCAAACTGTTGCAGGCTAGAATATACGCGGCGATAGAGTTAGAATACTACGTCTTAGCATTGCATGAATATCCAGCTCACACACAGAAAACACAAGATTTTTATGTGGAAAGCCCTGAAAAAAGGAAAAACCATGGGGCCTAGCCTAGTTGAAAATGATCCCACTAGAATTTGAGTCGGTTACAATGGACTGACTCTCCTCTGAGGGCGATCATATTACAAGTAACAATGGTACTATAGAAATTCGGGTGTCAGGTGATGGTCTGACAGAGCTTCGGGCCTCAGATGATGGTCTGGCAGAAGTCTAGGCCTGAGATGATGATCTGACGAAGGCATGGGCCTCAGATGGAGGTCTAGAAAAGGTGAAGGCCTTTGGCAGTGGTCCAGCAAAGGTGATGGCCTCTGGCGGTGGTCCAGCGAAGGTGAGAGCCTCTGGCAATGGTCCGGCGAAGGTGAAGGCCTCAGGCAGTGATCCGGCAAAGGTGAGGGCCTCAAGCGGTGGTCCGACGAAGGTGAGGGCCTCCGGCGGTGGTCCGACGAAGGTGAGGGCCTTAGGTAGTGGTCCGGCGAAGGTGAGGGCCTCCAGCGGAGGTCCGGAGAAGGTGAGGGACTCAGGTGGTGGTCCGGCGAAGCTCCGACGGTGGAGCAGCGATGGTCCGGCGAGATTCCGATGGTGGACCGGCGGTGGTCCGGCGAAACTCCGGCGGTGGTCGAGGAGGAGCTTCTTCCTTCTCTCCTCTTCTTCTCTTCTTCTCTTCTTCTCTTCTTCTCTCTCTTGCTTAGGTCCTTTTTCAAGAGAAATGAGGGGTCTATTTATTGATTTTGTGAGTGGCATGGCCCGTACATAGGTGAGAGATCAAGGGTAAATGGGAGTGGTTGAATGGACGGCCGATATTGAATCCCTTGATCATGGGCTGTTCGTCAGGCATTTGGATGCCTTAATGATTTCGGAATTCAGTGATCTTAGGCTCACTGGATTTGTCTCGTCGAGCTACTCGATTCGACTATAAGGTCGTCATATTTGGAAACCGTTTGGTAACTCAAACAGTGATACGAAGCTTCCAACAGCGCTTCGGGTCCTTGAATTGGGGGATTGAGTCGAATTTGGTGTTGTTGGGTTCATATTTCCGAGACGCTCAGTTTGACTATAAGTTTGCTAAAATCAGAGTTCAGGTGATCCCAGATTTAATTTTTTAAGTTTCCGGCTTGCTTTTGCCTCGAGATTAGTGCCCGATCAAGATAATTTTTTGATGACATATCAAGCTTAAATTTAATTTCATGCATTATTTACTTGTTAAGTTCGACAATTCATATGTTTATATGGCTATATATGTCTAGAATGATATCCTAATATAGTTGTTGATTAGATTTCCTTATTGTGCTAAAACTTGCAAATACTCATTCTTACCATTCTAATCTTATCATCACCATATCTTGTGTATTTGCATATTTTCACTTGTGTACCTTTGGTGTATAATTATTTAACTACTTTAGCTTGTGAAGTTGAGTATTACATTAATATTTACTCAATAGGTTTCTATATACTAATACTTTTTAATATAATATCATTTATATTATAATTGATATCTTTGAAATTATTTATATTAGAATATTAAGTTATGTATAACTTAGCTCTTACTTTTTTGCACTTGTTCGTATAGTTGCTTGCGTTGATTGTGGGGATTTCGAAAGAAGTTTAAAGTGCACATTGCACACTCAATTCACTCCTCTTGGTTATCTAATTACGCTCGTACTAATATTTTCTAGTGTAAATTAGTTAACTTATAATTGACACCTATAAACTCATTTATATTGGTCTATCAAAGACAAGCCAATGTGATCTCGCTAAGGTCCTGTAGCTTCGTAATAGGCAGTTTTAGTAGTTGTGGGTGAAGACATTGGATGCTGTTTTTTTTAAGAATTTTGCATGACTATATATATATATATATATAAAAGCAAAAACTTAATAAAAAAACTTGTGAGATTTTAAAGTGATATCAATGTAAACAAAAAATAAAATATTCACCCAACAAGTTCTTCTTGAGTCTGTCAATTTGGTATCATCTTTCTCTCAATTACTTTAGGCTTTCTTATTTTGCACTAAAATGTATTTCTTAGAATTTATTTAGGTGAGGAAAATTATTTAGGTTAGAACCATTAAGTCGTTTCCAAAATTCAAGAGAACTTTTGACATGGTTTTAATTATAAACCTTAGGGTTTTGCAAAGTCGAATTTTGTGAAACTTTGTGCTCTTGCCATCTAAGCAAAGTTGTGTAAAGGTTTCTCCACCTACCCAAGTGATTGACAATGATGCACCAACACTTTTCCACAAAGAGGTGTGTAGTGTCTGGCGCATATCGAACACAAGAAGCATCTCCAACACATGTTGGACATGTCCAATTTAAAAAAATATATATTAAAAATAAATTAGACATGCATATCTTAAATGTTTTATTTAAAATATAAATATAATTTTGTATTTCAAAATTTTATTTATTAAAAAAATAAAAAATAAATTTATTATTTCCTCTCCACAACCCCAAATCAATCGCCCCCACTTAATTCTCCACTCTTCATACTTTCCCATTTTCACTTCTCTCTCACAGTCCATGACTAGGGCTTCACAACAATGCCCAATGTCATCTCAACATTGGCATTCAATGTCGTCACAACATCAAAGTTTCAAAACTATCTTAAAATCAAAGTCTGATACTATGTTGACATTGACGCTAGACACCAGTAATTTCTACACCCACAATCACACCCCTATGCTATCTCGACATCTCATTATTTTCCAAAATCATCTCAACATCAACATCTAACACCATCCTAACATTGAAACCCGATGTCCATTGCACAACATTGATGCCCGACTCTCGACAGCATTGACAACTCCCCTCACAATGCCTGACATGTGACATTGACTCACAACTCTCGATGTCCTAATAGCAATCATTTTAAGCGCAAATCTAAATTAATTGAATTATTATTTCTAAATTATTCTTAATATTCTACATATTCAATTTCTATATACTATTTTTAAGATATAAAATTATAACATCGTGACCAACCAGTTCAATAATTGATGTGTTTGTGTCGTGTATGTGTCGTTATTTTTGTATCTATGCATCATAGATGATGGATTTAAACAAGTGGTTTCTAGTCTGATTAGTAGAATCCTAATTCGGATGAGGATCAAATATACGTAAGCCAACTGAGTTTAAACCATGTAAAAGTTTTATTATGTCAAATTCATTTTTAATTCAAATTTAATTTCTTGCATTATTAACTTGTTAAGTTCTATAGTTCACATATTTATATGCAAACACATATCTAGAATGATGTTGAACAGATTTCTTTATTGTGCACAGTTTGAAAATTCTCATTATTACCATTTTAATCTTATCAACACCATATTTTGTGTACTTGGATATTTTTCAATATACTTTGGTGTAGAGTAGTTTAATTGCTTTAGCTTATCAAATTAGTATTCCATTTATATTTACTCACTCAGTATCTTAATTTGACAAAATACACCGTATTCACTTATGAGGTGTCACAGGTAGGAATAAACTATATGATAAGTATATAGTATATATATATATATATATATATATATATATATATATATATATATATATATATATATATATATATATATATATATATATATATATATATATATATTACTAATATGTGTGATATCACTCAAGGTTTAAAATTGCGTAATTGGGTATTGAAGCGTTTTTCATTCATGAGGCAAGACGTAAGCTTCAAGGCATTTTGAGGCATAAGCCTCAAATCTAAAAATTATGTAAAGTAAAAAACAAAAATTAAAAGTGATTTTTTATATAATACCCAAATAATATGTTAAAGAATGGTATATTAACTTTCTATTGAACTATGAAGTAACAAATTTATATACATATGAAAGAAAAAATTAAATAAAATGTAAAGTGATAGTAATAAATTATATGAAATAGAATTGAAATCCAAATATCACAGGAAAAAAACAACAAAAAAAAAATGAATTGCATAAACGTATCATATAGCATCAAGTTTAGCTCTAAATTTCTTTTTCTCAGTTCCCTGCTCATCTACATTTAATTACTAATAAAATTAAAATAATTGACAACAAATCAAAAATCATATGTACTATCATTACTAAGAGAATTTTTATTTGAGTTGTCATAACAAATTGGCCTTTCCTTTGCGTCATCCTATAGGGTCGAATACCTACCAATCTACTTCTTTATTGATTTCAACAATCTTCCTCTTTCATAAATATTTTTCATCAACATAAAATAAGAGTAATACTTAAATTTTTATAGTAGATGGTGGTGGTATGCGGATTTTAAGTGATCCCCGGCGGCGGCTATGATGATGGTGGCTACAGCGAAGGCGGCGGGCTGGAGGTCAAGGCAGTTAAGAGGAAGTTAATGCTGCTTTGGAGCGCAAGAAGTCATGATTTTTTGGGGCTTTTGTATAGGATTTAGCTAAGTTTTAAATAATAACATACATAAATAAAGCTAGGTGTATGCCTCATGCCAACGAGGTGAGGACGTGGGCCTCAGCCAAGATGAGGCGTAAGCCTCATAAAGAATGTTTGAGGCATAAGCCTCGAGGCATTTTTCACTAAAATTGCGCAAAGACAAGCCTCAAGGCGAGACTCATATTGAACAATTTTAAACAATGATATCACTTAGATTATAATTGAAAATTGTAAACTAATTTATGTTTGCCTATCATATTGAGTATATCTTGGCTCCTACATTTATAAATTTATTTGCCTATTTGATTTTTATACCATTGGCTTCCATTAATATTTGATTGTGAGGATTTTAAATTAGGAAATTTTTGAAAGAAGTTCAAAGTGCTCATTAGATACCCAAATTAACCCTCCTTTTGTTTGTCTAATTACATTTGTGTATATACTAATAGTTTAGAGTGTAATATCATTTATATTATGATTAACACTTATATACTCATTTATATTAGCCTATCATATTTTATATATCTTCGCTCCTACATTTACAAACTTGTTTGTGTATTTATGTTAAATTAGTTGTCTTTTGTCAGTATTTGATTGCAAACATTTTGAAATGGGAGAATTTTGAAAGAAGTTCAAAGTACCAATTGCACACCCAATTCAATACTCTGAGCCCCACTGTTATTATACCTTACTCTACAATTAGTATTAAAACATTATTTACTTGTTAACTATTTGAAAGAAAAAAAAAAGGTACAACACCCTAACAATAAGAGAAAAAGCAAGGGAATACAACAAATTAAGGAGAGAGAGAGAGAGAGAGAGAATCCTAATGGCCAAGGGAGAGAAATGTATTTTAAGCAAGAGCTTTTCTATTCAACTTCAATTGTTCTGCTTTATATAATATTCTATCAACTTTTTTATAGATTTGACCATTAATCAAAGTAAAATGATTCCCAATATAACTTGCATTAACCAATCCACAAAATCAAGAAGAGAATCATCATACTCCTTAAGGTCCTTAATCACATTAGAAGTTCATGTCATGTCCTGAGTCTAAATCAAAAGAATTGCACATCATTTTATCTTTTAATCATCAATCAGAACTCACAAGATTCAATATAAGCAGAAAATATAACTACATTATTGATTATTGAATATTTATATATCTATCAGTTCCCAAAATAATATATACAAAAACCAATAGCAACATACTACAAAATAATGGACAAAACCAAATAACAGGAAACAAAACTTAAACCATCATTCACTGATTAACCTCACTCTGCATACCCCTTACCCTTACTTGAAATCATATAAAAATCAAATAATGAGCGCATAGCCAATAAGTAATCAAAATCTTACCACTGAAATTAGTGCACGAAAATAGAACCAATATGTTATAAATCATGTAAGAAAATCTATGAATCAATATATATTCTCTGCACCGGTCACCTATGTCAATTTAGTTGTCTTTTTCATATCACATCTTACTCTATCAATTATATCAGTTATCTCCATTATCAATCCTGAACATAAATGATTCAATCTCATGTATCATTAGTTTTATCAGTTATCAATCCTATTTGTCATATCTATCATTTCTAAATCCATAATATCATGTATGCAATTATACAAGCCATTAAATATGCATATCAATATAAAATTCAACAAAGTAGGACATCAAGCTTTTTATGTGGTGTTTTCAACATCTTTAACTCCAATTGTCCACGAGTTAGTCATCGGTCTTTAATTTAATCCTAATTATAAATCAGTTTGTAATCAGTCTTTAATTTAACTTCAACTATCAATTATTTGGTCATCAGTCTTTATCTTACCATCATTGCTCATAAATCTTAAATCAATTCATAAGTTGCTTTCAATAAATCAATGAAAAGTCATAACTATCTACCTATCGGTGTAACCAGTCAATCAGTTTCAAGCTAAGTTCCAGAATTACATCATAAATCTTTTATTTTATGGAAAACTCATCAGCTCACCCTCTTGTAAAGGATATTATATTTTAATAACCAATGGTATTAATTAAAGTGTTTACGGCCAATCTTCACTACTTACATACAAATGTCACATTTATCACATATCAATCTTACTATTTTCTCTATGCAGTTCAATATTATGTAAAAAATATAATAATTTATGAAATACAGGAAAAATCCATATACTATTTATTAATTTCAAAAAAAATCATAATTATTATTTACCCAGTGCAATCAATAATATTACAGTCAAAATGCTCATAAGAATCATAAAATGTCATAAGGTGAAAATTTGATAAATTAGGAGAAAATATATTATTATTAATTTAGGGGATATAAAAAATTGTAAAAATCAAACCATTGAAAATAAAAGAGTCTAATCACTTACATCAATTAGAATAAAATTTGAAAAAAAAACGACGGACAAAAAAGGATAGACTAATTAATTTCTTTGGGATATTCAATAAAAGCGACGGACGTAATAAAAGTCACTTACATCACTCTCACAACTCAAATCTATCCCTATACTCCATGGTGGTCCCTTATATGGACAAAATTAACTAATGTAATGATGACCACTGGTTTAGCTTTTAAACATATTAAATAGTTTCTTTTATTCAAATCTGCATTTGAGCACATTTGTGCTCAAATATTGCATTATATACGTCTGCATTTTCACCATTTATGAATTTGATGTTGTAAATGAAGTACTTTGCTTAATTTTGTGAACTTATTTAAAAGTGAGCCATTTGAAGTGATATTATGTACTTATATGTGTATAGTCATTCTCAAACATTATCATAAATTTTATAAACACATACATGTATAAATTACAATGTATTGAATTCTAACACATCTCTCTATCTCTTCACGTTAGTTGTGAGATAATGACGGATCTAATTGAAGGTAAAGCTAAGAAAATCAGTCGCATCCATTTCATCCAAATAGAGGTGCTACAACCGGCTTGCACCGTTGACTTACTCCGGTGAGATAAATTCTGTAAAACTTAGGTTTTTAGGTCTTTTAAGCCTTGCATATGAATATGACTTCTCTAAACCATAGATCATTCTAGAAACCCTGTATTTAAATTTCAAACACAATAACTACTAGTGATTAGGATTTTACTCATTAGTGCAAAACTTTGGAGTTTCGTAGCATTGATTTATCACCCAACCTAGAAATGCCTTCTTTTTATTTTTTTTAATCATAATATATGTAATAAAGTAATATGTTAATAAAATAAAATAAAAATTGAATAATCAAATATCAATGAACCCAATTTGTCAAGACTTTAAAAAATAAAACTTATTAATGAATTCATATTAAATCATAAAAATGAATTCTAAAGTTCAGGCCATTCAAAACTAAATGCTAAATAAAGGATATCAAAAGTCCTATTAAATTAAATATACAACCACTAAAATTATAAAATTCATTAAATAATTCACCCAATTAATTCATTAATTAAAAGGCTGGACTTGTAAATTAATAATTAATTCTATAAAAGCCCAAATCATATAAACTCAAAGAGAATTACCACTCCACCTAAATGACTAATAATAAATTAATAATTAACCAATCAATCAAATTTAAATAGCTAAAGAAATTGTTATTCAATTTAAAGAACCATTAAGAATTCAATAATAAAAGAAAAATAATTAGTAAAGTGGATTAATCAAAATCATTAATGAATAATCAAACTTAAATAAATAGATAATTATTGGGTAACCCAAACTTACGAGGTTATTGACTTAGCCTTACGAAGAATGAAATAAATGTCATAGCTCTTGTTTAACAAATGTAATTATTATTCAACTTAATTAAATATTCACCCAAATCATTAAAAACACTTAAAACAATTCAAAGCCCTAAACAATCAATCATCACTCAAATTCAATAATTAAAACCCGCCATAAAATAAATCCTAAAATATCAAAACACAAAAACTTAAATTTAAATTAAAAATTTATTGGCTTTCAACAAACCAAATTCCTTAAACAATAAACCTTCGAGGACATATCAAATACACATAATATTTTTTACACACTAGAATTTGTTTGTTGGGTCTACTGACTCTAGCCTTAGGTTAGGCCGCAGTGTATTTAGTTTAAGGCAGACCCTTTTCTTTGAGGGTATCCTTGATATGTTTGCTTACTTTCAATACTGTACATATCATGGCATGCATAATTAAGTTTTCAAATTGACTATATATGTTTCATATTCATACATGCGTTGTATATGCATCCATATTATTTTCTTCTTATTGCAAAAGAAAAGCAAAGTAGAATGTATCTAAGTTGGCTTATAAAAATAAATGTAAAGTGGCATTGTATGTATACAGTATACATAAATTGAGTTGCATATTATTATTGAGTTGTAAAGATTTAAATGTCATGCCTTATATATATATATGTATATAAGACTCCAAAAGATAATCCCTCCTCTCAAGGGTGTTCTCTTTCGGAATTCTATAGAAAATTAGGAGTCAGATGATGATAAGGAAGAACATTTATATTTATATTTCATAAATGTAGAAAATCAGATTTGTTCAGGTAGAAATTGCCCACCATACATTCTTGCAGACCCTGGGTTGTATGCTAAGATAATGAATAAAATATTTTTCTTATAAATTGTTGTTCATGCATCATTCGCATTGCTCAATTAGTTTTGTAAACATATTGTAGACCATTTGATTAAAATATTGTGAACTACATCTCATTGATTCCTAGGATAGAGACGCCCTATATTGCATGCATAAATTGATTGTTTCCAAGGGTATTAGTTGATAACCCACTCCAAATAGGCATAAGCCAAGATTGTACACATTTTCTCCTTCTACACATCTTTCCTATTATCTCTAAATTCAAAATTTTAAATTCAAATTAGAGATTTATAATTTAAAGCCTATACATTGAAATTTTCATAACCCAAGCATTTTATTAGATTTATATGATTTTTTAAAATTATTTAATCTTCATTTTAATCGAGAGTATTCTCTTAGGAGATGTAATTAACTATAGGATCTTGCCCTTATAGGATGTCTATGACTCAGAATTAAAATAAACCTTAGTTCTTTTCTAAGATAGGGGAAGAATATGAGGACACATACTTGTCTTTTAAATATATATAATTTAAATTCATAATCGAAAGCTAAATGGATGTTCTGCATACCCATGGGGTGAATTGAATATCCTTATGTAATTGATTATAAAAATAAATTAGTTATTTTACTTTCCTTATTGGGTTGATAGATGAATATTCTCTTCACCCTTTAGATGAATTGCATATTCACTATGTTGTTTCTGATTATAAAAATAAACTATAGTTTCTTTTTTTAAAATCGATAATAGAACATTCATCTATCTTTCAGGGTTGTATACTATTAAGCTATGCAGATTTGAATAAAAGAAACTAATTAATATATTTAAAAGCGAAACCAGTGTCCATTATTATATTAGTTTAATTTTGTTCACATTCAACAAAAGGAATCCCAATCAAATTTTTGTTAGGGTTAGCAATCGGAACCGCCGGTGGAGTTGAGATTGTATCTCCATAAGCTTCAGCAACATATACTCCAACCCTTCAAATCGGCACTCCATCCGATTCTCCATGGTTGAAAATCTTTTTTTGATTATTGAGAACTTCTCCATCCCGGATTTGATTTGCTCCGCTTCGCCTTCCAACTAGGAGTGCCAAAAATTGACACAACACGAAAATCTGAATCGAACCTGACATGAATTTTTGGGGTTAGGGTTAACACGATTTAAGAACGGCTAGAGTTCGGGTCCCAATTTTTGACCTATTTGAATATCAGGTTGGGTTTGGGTCAACCCGAAAACTCAATTTGAACTTGATTTTGACCGTCTTCATCCGACATATAAGCGAATAAGCTTCCGCCCACGAGCCCTAGTCGCTCTTATGCCTTCCTCGGTTCCTCCTTCGATGACGTTCACCTCCATTGACGACATTCCCTCCTCCTTCGACTCCATTCACCTCCTTCGAAGGCATTCCTTCCTCCTTCGACGACGTTCACTGCCCTTGACGGCATTCCTTCCTCCTTTGACAACATTCACCTCCTTCGACGACATTCGTTCTCTCGGGTCAACGACCTTCACCTCCTTCGATGATGTTTAATGACATTCCTTCATGTAGGGTCGACGATGTTCCTTCCTCTTTCGATGATGTTCGGCGACGTTCCTTCCTTTTGGGACAACAACGTTCGTGGTTCCATGACATTCCTTCCATGTTGAATTTTATGACTTTTTTGCAAAAACGAGTCTGTTCGGGTCGTGTCAAATAGTGTCGAGTCAGTTTCGGGTTCAACTCGAACCCGATCCACAACCCAATTTTGACACCCCTACTTCCAATGCATCCACCTTTTTTGCCATCATCTCTTCAAAACATTGCTCTGATATCAATATGATGCATCTTGAAAATAAAAACAATAAGCAGATAAGAAATAAAATGCAAGAACCAAATATTAGAGCTAACTTTTTATTATCTCTTCAACAAATAATTAAAGATACAATTGATCTACTATTTAAGAGGTATATCGGTTCTCCCAAAAATCATAGGCGTTGTTAGGAACAACTTCAAAGAAAAACTACAGCAAACACAATCACATAATGAAAATAAAATCAACCAATTAACACTAATATAAACCTTCACACTTCCCTCTCAAATCCGAATTCCAATTAGCCATCTTTTCCTAAATAAATCTTTCATAATTCCCTCCTAATAAAATCATCCATCTTTCCCTAAATAAACATTTCCTAATTACCTCCCAATCAAATCAACCCTCATTCCCTAAATAAACATTTCCTAATTCTCTTCCAACCAAACCAACCCCATTTACCTGAATAAACCTTTCCTAATTAGTTCCCCCTTAATTCCTCTTTACATAATGAATAATAGATTTCCTGGGCCCCACAAGGGTTTATCAAAAAATATAATTATATTATTAATCATTAAATATTTACATATCTATCAAGTTTTTAAAATTATATATACAATAGTCAACAACAATATACTATAAAATAACAGATAAAACTAAATAGCGGGAAATAAAATCTAAATCATCACACACCAATTAACCTCACTCTGTAGGCTCCTTACCCTAGCCTAGAATCATGCAAAAATAACATAATAACTACATAGCCCAACAAGTAACCAAATTCTTACCACTTAAATCAATGCATAAAAAGAGAAATAATATGTAGTAAATCATATAAGAAACTTTATGAATCAATATATATTATTTGTACCGATCACCTATGTCAATTTATTAGTCTTTTTTTATATCACGTCTCAATCTATCAATTATGTCGATTATCTTCATTATCAATACTGATCATAAATCAATCAATATCACTTGTCATTAGTCTTATCAGCTATTAATCTTATATATCATCAGTCACATCTATCATCAAGCTTATCTATCTTATCTATCATTTGTCGTATTTGTTATTTGTATATCCATCATATCATGAATGCAATTATGTATGTTATCATGTATGCTTATCAAAATGAAATTCAACAAAGCATGATATTCAACGTTTTATGAGGTATTTTCAACATCTTTAACCTCAACTATCCACCAGTTAGTCATCAATCTTAAATTCAATATGAATCATCGACTAATTGATCATCAGTCTTTAATTTAACCCCAACAATCTACCAGTTGGTTATCACTCTTTAGTTTAACCTCAACTATCGATCAATTGATCAAAACTATTTATCTTACCATCATTACTCATATATCTTAAATCAATTCACAGACATTTTTCGATAAATCAATGAAGAGTTGTCACTCTTTATCCATCAGCGTAATCAGTTAATCATATACATGCTTTTAGGATTACACCACAATTCTTTTATTTTAAGAAAAGCTCATCAGCCCACCCTCATATACAATGTATTATGTTATAATAGTCAACCCGTATTAATTATATGATTTATAGCCAGCATTCTTTGCTTATATACAAATGCTACATTTATCACATATAAATTCTATTAATTTTTATATTCAGTTCAATATCAAATATGAAATGCAATAAGCTATGAAATGTAGGAAAAATTATATACTATTCATTAACTTCAATAAATCATAAATATTAATTTAATTGGTGAAATGTAATAATATTACTATCAAAATGCTCATAATAATCATGTCTATCACACCAAAAGTTGCATGGAAAAAGTTCAGCAAATAAGGAGAAAATACCTTTTTATTGATTTAAAAGAAGATACAATTGTAGAAATCAAAATCCATCAAAAACAGAAGTAAGAGTTTAATCATTTACATCAATTAGAACAAAATTCTTAACAAAAGCGACGGATGAAAAAGCTATGGAAGACTCTCTCTCTCCCTTCCTCTCTCTCCCTTCTATTATTCTTCTCTTTTCTTTCCTTCCTCGATAATAAATGTGAAATGAGGGGAGAGGTGGTGGGATAGTAGGGATATTTAAATAAAAAATATATATTTTTAGTTCATAACACTGCGACGCCCAAGATTCAGCACCGCTATGCTACATGTAGCTCCCAAAGTTTCTATAGAACAGAGCATTCAATGTTCCTAGCACTACTACCCTTGTCAGCCCAGCGTCTCGGCGCTCGCCATCCAGGGGCGCGATGCTCACCAACCCAACTCTGTGAGGCTTGCTAGCCCTAAGTCATGTCGCTCGCCAGCCCAGGGCAGCGACGCTATCTGCTGGATCATATTTTCATGTTCTATCTGCTGGATCATATTTTCATGTTTCCAAATAAATTCATTTGAAACTTTTGGATTATTACATCTTATCACCTTCTTTTTTTTCCTCAACATGCAAAATGATATTAAAATCTTCTCCAACTAATATTGGACCAATTACTGAAGCAACAAAATTTCTAAGATTTTGTTAAAGACTCCTTATTTGAACTTTACAGCAACTAGCATAAACAAAAGAATAAGCAGTAGAAATTTTCCACAAGTTATATATACACTCACAAGTTGCTCAAAATTAGGAATCACCTCACAACTAAAACCTTCTTTCCAAATACTCCAAAGTCGAAACCTTATTAGAAACATATGCAAAAGCACCAAAGACAAATAATCTTTTAAAAGAGCTTTGCATATATATATAAGCTTTCAAGCACGAAAAAACACAATTTGAAGTGAAGCAGGCCAAAATGCTCTAAAGCATGAACATCAAAGTCTTTGTAGCATGATACTTACAATTCTTGATGCAGAGTGTATGCTTTATGATGCTTTTAGAGCACAGAAAGTTTACACTTTTCTGAATTCTAACAATCTAATTCAACTTTTATGCTATTAAAAAAGATGAAATGAAAATAAAATAGGCAAAACAAAAACAAGAAATTTACCGCTTCTTATTTATACTAAAGATTCCCTTACTATAACTTAAGTCAAAAACTTTCGTCATTTCTACATCATCAACTCTTTCGTCAAATGTTGCCTTTTACTTCACCCTATTTACACTATATTTTCCCTTTAACTTCCGCATTGCCATTTATATGCTTTTTTTTCTTTTGGATTATTATCATATTATCCTCCACATTTATCCAAGTGTATTACTTATATTTCATTAGCCACAAAATTTGATGGTTAACTTGCTATCATGTATTTTTTATTTGTAAAAATTCATTTTAACTTGATCCATTATAATAATATTCATTCAAGATAAATAAACAATATAAAACTAACTTCAAATTAATTTAAACACGTTTTAATGTGTTACATTAATGAATCTAAATGAAAATGGTAAAAACATGAATTTTGCAAAATATGATTTTTTTTATCATCATTATATATTATAATATTTTTAAAAATATAAAATTAAAATGATGAAGCTTATGCAGCTTTGTTTCAAAATATCTAACACACACACTCACACTCACACACACACACACATCATTATATATATATATCATGGATTCCCTTAAATATCATCAAAAAATAGTGGATTCCATGATTTCAAACTTTTTTAAGGTCTTTTTATTATATATCATGAGTATCATTTTTCTTAATCGAGTGTTCAAATTGCTTGATAAGATAATTACAATTTTAAAGCATAGAAACTTCTAAATTAAATACAATATTTGTTGAAGATAGTTAGAGGGTAATTTATGACTTCGTTTAGTGAAGTACATAGATAAAATTAAACTTTAAAGATGGCTTCAACATGTCATTTAATCAATCTTATGTTTCGCACACGTTCAATGGATGATTAAATTATTGTAAAATCTGCTGAAACTCAATCATCAAGTAATTATTGAATTATAATTCATAATGAATGATATAACCTTTACTTTAAAGAATATCCAATGAATTAGAAGAAAAAATAAAATTTGGAAGACAATAGTTATTCTCCTATTAGGATGAGAAAAATCCATCTCAGATATATTTTGGGGGTTAATAGCAAAAATGAATTCCAAGGCAAGCATGCCATATTTAGGTGATAAATTCACAATTTCTTAAGAGGATGCATGCTAACCACTTCTAAACAACAGGAAAAATTTTCATACAAAATAAAAATGATCATTAAAAGCATCCATTGTAATATCAACAGAAAAATGATTAAACGAAACTTTTTTCTTAATAAATCAAGTAATCATGGTAAAGATGTGATAATACCTAGAGACCAGTAAGGCATTGGAGCTGGCCTGCCAATCAAAGAAGTATACTGATCAATGACATCGAGAGGCATTGGCCCTGATAAGAAGTAAAAATCAAATATTCCTCCGATGATCTTATAGGTTAGAGAGCTTCCCCTATAGAAAACATCCATCCCATTGCTGTTAAGTAGCAAGACTGCATGTGCAGCAGTCTCTCCATTCCTATTCCTCAAGTCCATATACACCGGATGTGAGCCGTAAAGATCCTTGTTAAGATTAATGGCAGAAATATCAGTTGTGTATAAAGTATAAGGATCATTTGGCTGAAGCTGAATCCCACGAGGCTGTGTATTCTCCCCCAAACCATAGAGTGAACTATACTTAGGCAAGCTAGTGGAGATCTCCAAGTACTGGTCCTTGAAGACAAGGGAGGCATAAGGATCTTCGGCCTCAGTGGTTGAATTAAAGAGTGTCTCTCCATTGGATCTTCTCTTGACTGCAAACCCAAATGGATCTGATATGTAGCTGAAAACAAGCTCTTCGCCGGAGAACTCTGAGGCCGTGAAGGGAAAGCCTGAGGTTTTCTGATTATGAATCTCTAGTGGTGGAGGTTCCTCTCTTGGAAGCAAGTTGTATGGAACTTCCCATCTCTCATTCTCTGCATCAGTTATGTGAACTCTCAATCGGTTCCTAGTTTCATGTCTGCATAACATCCAATTTTTTTTTTGAGAAGGAGAATCCAAAAAAGATTGTTTGGTTCAGAATTGAACGGAACAATCTAAGTAGATTGTAGTGCTGTGTCAGAGAAAGTTATCAAATGGTGTTAGATTCAATGTCATTGGCTATAAGGGATTAGGGATCTCTCATTTCCCCCATTTCTTTCAGCCATCAACATACATAAACGATGGAAAGCTGGCAAACAAAATTAGATAGAAGACAATGGTTGAAACCTGCATCTATATCTTTGTAATACTAAGATGTCAGAGAATCAAACAAACAACAAATTTTAATAAGATGATATGAATCCAACATGTCAGACAAGCATTAAAAAATATAATTTCAGTACACCGATAAACTATTAAAAAACGAAATTGAATCCTGGTCATAAAAGCACTGCTCCAGTAAACCCATAAAAAGATTAAAGAAAAGAAAATTTTGAACCCCAGTCATAAAAAACATCGTTTACAAATTGAATAATGCATCTAATCAAAAGAGGGGCTGAATTCCTCAGAGTAAATCATAAATTTATGATAACGAAAAAAAAAACAAAGAACACGAAAATGAATAAAATAAAAAACCTTATCCAAAAGGAGGAAATTTCTCTAGAACCTTCAGATTAAGCGAGTAAAATAAAAGATAAAGTATAATCTAAGAGCTTGTGGAAGACATGTGAGATCAACCAAGCAATGTCTGAGCAGAGCAAATAGAAAGGGAAAAAAACAAAAACAAAAAAAAGGAAAAAGGGGCTTTTAGCTAGAACTTTACAGCATATGCTGTGTACTTACTTGACAAAAAGCCTCAAATGAGGTATATCAGGGCCATAAGTGGAGGTGGCCTTCTTCAGTAGAAGATGTCCAATAAGCCCTCCTCCGTCAAGATTCTCTTCAAGGGAGACCAAGCGGTAGCCATAGCCAATATTCTGAGAAGAAACAGAAAGGCAACCTTTCGAGAGAAAGAGCAGCACAACGAAGAGCAAGAGCATTCTCTCTCCCCTCAACTACAAGCCAATGAAACTCGTAATGGGCTTTGCAGAGTTAACTGGCCGGTTGATTTATGAGCGAGAGAGAGAGAGTTCGAGGAGAGAGAAAGCGGACAAGATCTATGATGAAAATGGACCGCTGCAGCGTAGAGCACGTGATGCTGTGGATTTCAGTAACGTTACCAAAAAATCGTTTTAGTCAGAAATTCTCTTATAAAAACCTCAATCAGTCCGTTAGTCTCGGAGAATCCGGCCCCTTTCAAGTTGATTCAAAACTCTCATTTATCAACTTAATATTTAAATTTTATTATTTATTTTTATATCATAAAAACTAAAACACTTGTCCCTCTGTATCACAATTTCATGCCCGCATGTTTCACCTGCTTTATATTTTTTTTCATTTCTAGGTCAAAGAAAGGAAAAATTATTACGTGCAGAGTCCGAATGGTGTCCGGACTCCAATTACATGTTTATGTCGGTTTTTTCCCCCTCTTATACACAATATCTGTACAATAGAGAGAAAATGTGTAAACATGTTATTGAAATCCGACAAAAAGCTATATCTGGACTCCGTACGTAATAATCTCTCCAAAAATAGATACATTATTTACTCTACTAGTAAAAACACGGAATCACCGAGGATGAAATCGAAGACAACATCGCCAATAGAGCTAAAGATGGCGGAGGGATTTATGAAGTTTGAGCTAGGGACAAAGGTGAATAAGATGTTTGATAGTGGAGGAAACTCTGCATCGACAGGGAAGGCAGAGGACAACGATTGAAGCTCCTTCCCAATATGATTATGTCGCAACTTCATCTTCATAATCAAAGTTTTTGGTAACTCATAGCCACTTCTATGACATATGGATGTAGATATTTAAAGATCGGGCGAGCCTCATCTATCTTTTAATCTTAATGTTACTTTCAAAGTAAAAATAATGTGATCTTTTTGGGACAATTAGTGCCTAGTTAATTCTTTATATACTTATTTGCACTTGTCCTCTAGTAACAACCTTTTTTGGAAGGTTTTTCAATTTATTGTTGCTGCTATTAGACACCTACAATATGTCATTAATAACTCTATTAGTCTTTTGACTAAAGGGGCCAAGGCTTCTTCATTTTTGGAGTTCGGTTAGTGTGCTTTTATATTTTCCATGCCTTGTCAAAAATTATTATAAAGAATTGGGCATGCGGCTTCCCTCAATTTAGGGGCAATGATATACTATTTCTACTATTTGATGTATAAGTAGTTCATCTTGATCTGTTGATTAGAAATTTTTACTATTGACCAAAAAACTTTGGGTTTGAGTGATTGGGACATCAGAGCTTGGAAAGTTTATCAGAGACGTGGCCGTCGATCTATGATTACGATTAAGTCAATGTACTTCTGAGTCGTATATATTTTCTTTATTATTTTATGTTGTATTTGTTTTATTAGTGTTTTCCGCTTTTACCTCTTACTTAAGGGAGGTCGTATGTAAGCCCAGAGGGCATCATCATCTTTTATTTTCTTGAGTTATTTGTGCGAGGCTATATATAGCCCTCTTATTCTTGTTCATGTTAATGAATGAATGATAATTTTTTTTGCATTGTGAGTTCTTGCGAGAGCTTGAGAGAGTTTGAGATAGGAATCCCTTGGAGAGGGAAGCGAATCACCCAGCAGTTTGGAAGAGTTCGGATTCGTGGCTTATTTTATGTGTTCTTTATCTCTAACCCTCCTCCCTCCTTATTCCTCCAACCCGCGGCCCCCCACCACCTCAAGCCTCTGTCCACCTCCACAAAATCCACACCAACGGACGCTAATCACCCCACCTCACTCGTTGACTAGCACCCAACCCCACCCTCACCCGTTGACTAGCACCCAACACCCAGCTCGCCCACCAAACTGTTGAGTCTAGTAAATAGGTTGTTAGACCTAAGTTAATGTCCCAAGGCTACCAAGAGGGGGGGTGAATTGGTATTTTAAAAATTTAACCCCTCTTTGAAAATGTGTTGAACCGAAATGAAAATTTTTATTAAGTTTTTATAGAAAACGTTTTTCAACCACAGAGTTTTTTAAACCAAAAATAAAATGCGGAAAAGTAAAAAAGTAAAGTAAATGACACCAGATTTATAGTGGTTCGGTCTAAACCTGACCTACATCCACTCCCCAGAGGCACCCTCTGAGTATTGCACTAATACCAATAGTGACTCTCCTTTTGCACCCACAGCAAGGCGGAGAAGCCTTTACAACACACTCTTTTCACCACTACCCGGTGCGGTAGAGAACCGTCGTCCTTTCACACTCTCCTAGTGTGGGCAGAGAACCCTTTGTCCTTTCACACTCTCCTAGTATGGGCAGAGAACCCTTCGTCCTTTCACACTCTCCTAGTATGGGCAGAGAACCCTTCATCCTTTCACACTCTCCTAGTGTGGGCAGAGAACCCTTCGGCTGTTCACACTCTCCAAGTGTAGGCAGCGAATCCTTCGGCTGTTCACACTTTCCAAGTGTCGGCAGAGAACCGGATCTCCTTGACAGATCTTCTCACAAGAATCTAGAAGGAAGAAAGAAAAGAGTGAAGTAATCCCAATTCACAAGTAGAGATTCTTACCTTTAAACTTTAAGTGAAGCCTTCACGCTCCAGTGGTAGGAATCCTCCTTTGAATGCACTCTTACACTCTCTCCTTGGCTATTCTCTCAAAATGCATGAAGATCAAATGACAAAAAGATTGGATGGCAGTCTAATTTGGACTATATATACAAAAGATAAGAAACACCGGCCAAAAACTACAAGTTTTCAATTCTGTACGCAGTGGATCGTCCCGTACGATCGTGGATCATCCTGGACGATATTACTTAAAATCCTTGAAACGAACCTCTTTGTATATGTGTACGAAATGTTTTCGTACAAGCTGATCGTCCCGTACGAACAAAGTTCGTCCGGTACAAACGGTTATTACAAGGTCGGTTCCAAAAAACTGCAGAAAAACCGTCCTAAGTTGGTTGTATCGTCTGGACGAAAATTGGTTCGTCCGGATGAAATTCTTACAGAGACCAGATCGTCCTGGACGATATTTAATTTCGTCTGGATGAAAATCTTACAGAGAGCAACTCATCATATACGATAATTTAATTTCGTCTGGACGAAAATCTTATAAAGACCAGATCGTCCTGGATGATATTTAATTTCGTCTGGACGAAAATCTTGCAGAGAGCAACTCGTCATGTACAATAATTTAATTTCGTATGGACAAAAATTTTACAGAGAACAAATCGTCCCGGACGATTTTTAATTTCGTTTTGGACGAATAGGACTTAGAAAATTTTTCTGGCCAGTTCCTATTCGTTCCATGTGATCTTAATAGAATATAACTGTCTAATCGTCCCATACGAACTGATATCGTCCCGTACGATCAGTATAAATTATATATGATCTCCTTATGTGTGTGTGTATATTTTTATTCACTCAATTACAATCACTCCCTTTCAAGTTTATTTCAAAGAAAAGTACAAGCTTCAAATACACAAAGTATCCTATGCTGAATTTTATTTGAAGTCTTCGTAGTCTGGAGTTCGATTTTCCTGAAATGTTAGTACACATAAGAGCAAATACAAATCTTCTAAAATTGTTAGAAGATAACTACACATTTGAACAATAATGTTTCGAATCATCAAAACTATACAAGTTGCAAAAATGTAAAACATGCAAATAGCAACTATTTTAACAATTTCCCCCTTTTTGATGATGGCAAAACAATTATTATTTGTATGATTTTAATTTAAACAAATCTCCTAAACTCCCCCTGAATTGATGAATACATGAAAATAAAGAGGCATTTTGAACTAAAGAATAATATTTTTGTTTTTCAAAAAAAAATTTAACAAAAATACAAGACAATAACACAAGCCATAACACAAAATCAAAATGCAAACAAAACATACAAACATAATAATTTCTCCCCCTTTTTTACAACAACAAAAAGTGAAGAAGAAATAGACAAGAAATGTATGTAATTATATGAAATTCATTTGAAAATTTAATCTAAAGAGTGATTGATATAAGGTATGCAATCTAAAACTAATAACATTAGGTAAATCATAGAAATTCATAGAATTTATGAAGTTATATAACATTGTAAGTACGAAGAAATTTATCAAAGACATGATTCAATTTAGACATTTGAGATATAGAAAATCATTACAAGAGAGATGAATTAAAATTCTATATTTCAAAGTTCAATAGAAATATAAATGAACATAATATCAATTTGAATTAAGAGATTGAAAGAATCTGGAAAAAAAAGAATTACCACATGTGGCGCTTTGCGCATCTTTTTCAAATTTTTAGCACATTTTTGTGCATCTTTTTACATTGGCTTATTTTATGCCTCTTTTTCACATTTGTGAACATTTGCGCATTCCTTTTGATTTTTGTACTCTTTGTACAATTTTCAAGAGTAATTGAAACCAATTCTTTCCAAGATCAATAATCTAAAATTTCAAATTTTTCTAAGTGCATAAATATCACTTGAGCAAAGAAATACAAAATAAGAAAGCATCTAAATTGCAATAATAATATTAATTTTTATGTAGTCTAAATGAATAGATATGAAATTAAAAATTCTAATTGTAACAAGTTATAAATAAATTTTAAATTTAAAAAGACTAGATTTTCTAATGAAATTAATCTCAAATTACAATCTAGTTTAAGCACAATTAAGATTAAAAAGACTAATGAAATTCATAAAAACTAAACACATTTAAAAAACAATCCAAATTTAAAGCAACTACAACATATATTGATATTAATGAAAAAGATTACAAAATCATTTCATAACATCAATACTAAAGAAAATACACTGAAGTTTAAAACAAACACAAACAAACACAACTAAAACAAACACTAATACAACAAACATCTAGAAGATCATCACTCAAATCTCTATTCTTCTGGAGGAGGAGGAGGAATGCCACCAAATAAGTTGAAGTATGAAGTCATCAACATAACATTGTTATTGATTTCATGAACTTCATTTCTTATACTACTAATGTCCTGTTGCTGCTGCTGAAGTTGAGCATCAATTTGATCAAATCTTTGATCAAAATGAGTCTCAAGACTATCAAATTTCTCAGTCAAATTCTGATAATTTGATTGAGGTGCAGATGTTTGATCTCCTTCTTCTTCTTCTTCAGAAGCACTGGCAGGTGCTTTCTCTTTTTGCTCCTTGAAGATTGCTCTAAAAGAAGCATCATTGTAGTAGACCGGTTCCTCATATTCTTCATTAGGATGCACTAGATTGTATTTCTTTTCTAAAATAAATTTAATCAAGTGACCCAATGAAATATTTCTTTTTCTTTTCTGATCAGCATGTCCAATTTCAGAAAGCCCATAAAGATGGTCTAAAATAAGTTGGGCTTCATCAATAGGATTATTATTCATAATAAAAAAAGTCACAACAGAAAGAAGTGGAGTAATGTTGATCATATCACCAGCTTTTGGAATAATAGAAGATCTAAGAATGTGATGGATGATTCGAGCATTTTTAGTCATTCCAGAAACTCTAGCAATATGATAATTTTGGCCATTTTCTCTAATCACCCTATTGACTTCAAACCATTTTAAGGTGTTCTCATTCATAAGGGTGTGGGCTCTAAAACCTTCAGTTCTTAAGTTTAGAAAGACACCTAAGTCGTGCTTAGTGATTTCAACTTTTTGTTTAAAAACGAAAGAACTTATAGATGAGTGGTCGGAATTAAAACTCATATTGGCTAGGAAGTGAAGAAAAGTTTGTCTGTTGTAGAGGTGGACAAGAGAAAGAATGAATCCAAACTGAGTGGAAGCAAAAAGGTGCATTACCTTGAAGTTTATTTCGCTTTGGATCAGAATGCGAGAAGGTGTGATTTTAGCAGAGGAAAAACAAGGAAATGATTCTTCATTTGCTTTTGAGAGAAAGTTTTTAGAAGCATTCCTATGGGGATTCTTTGCTAACACCTTTTTTCGTTTGCTAGAGGAGGCCATTGTTGATTTGAGGTCGAAAGGGATTGAAAGTGACGGAGATGTGATTGTTGAGTTAGAAAGCCTTCTTATTTAAAGAAAACAATACGTTCGTCCTGGACGAAAACAGTTCGTCCTGGACGAAAATTATCATTCATCTGGACGAAAATATTTCGTACAGACGATCAAATTCGTCTAAAATGTAACTGCTTTTCGTAATCAACACAATTTACGATACGTCTTTTCGTACATACTTTTTGACTTGACCGATCGTACAGACAAAAAAATTTCGTACAAATGATCAAAAGTTAATTCGTTTTAATGTCAGTTGAAAACCGTCCCCCGCTATGAATCGACGTCTGTTCGTCTGGACGAACCAAAAGTTTGTACGGACAAAGTTCACAATTAAAACTGCCTTATCCATTTAACTGCTGCATTCAATCGTCCCGACGTTTGAGAGAAAAAAAATTTCTTCCTGGACGATCATTCAGATCGTACAGACAAACTACATTAAAAACTGCTCTTACGACGGTTATAATTCTCGCAAACTGAATTTAACACACATCGTCCCATACGAAAAATTTCGTCCCGGACGATTTCAACATTTTTGGATTTTTAAATTTTTATTAAAAAAAATCAAACAAAACACAAATCACAATACACAATGACAAATCCATAGACTCTAAAATAAAATCATTCAAAACACACAAAAAAATCACAAAAACAAAAATCATAAAAACATAAACTATAAAAACATAAATATCAATGTTGCAAAAATATTTTTATTTAAACATTCAAATCAATTACACCAAACCTTGTTCTTAATGTACTAAAAGTATCAAAGGCTAAAGGTTTTGTAAAAATATCTGCAAGTTGATTTTCAATTGAAACATGAGTAAGTTCAATTTCTCCCTTGGATACATGATCCCTTATGAAATGATGCCTTATGTCAATGTGTTTGGTTCTAGAATGTTGAATAGGATTTTTGGAAATGCAAATAGCACTAGTATTATCACAATAAATTAGAATATTGCCTATAGTTAATCTTAAATCAATCAACTATTGTTTTAACCAAAGTACTTGTGCCACACAACTTCCTAATGCAATGTATTCTGCTTCTGCAGTAGATAGGGCCACTGAATTTTGTTTTCTACTAGACCATGAAACTAAAGAATTTCCAATGAATTGACATATTCCATAAGTGCTTTTCCTATCTACTCTACAGCCTGCAAAGTCAGAATCTGAATATCCAACAATTTCAAATGAAGAGCTAAACTTAGGATACCAAATTCCTAAGTTCTGAGTTCCTAGTAAGTATCTTAATATCCTTTTTCACTGCTGTCAAATGTGATTCTTTTGGATCTGATTGAAATCTAGCACATAAGCAAACACTTAACATAATATTTGGTCGGCTAGCAGTCAAGTAAAGTAAAGATCCAATAATCCCTCTATATTTCTTTTGATCAATAGATTTTTCCTTAATGTCCTTATCCAACTAAACTGAGGAACTCATTGGTGTACTAACAGGTTTAGCATTGTTCATTTCATATTTTTTAAGGATGTCCTTAATATATTTAGTTTGACTAAGAAAAGTACCTTCCTCAAGTTGCTTAATGCTAAAACTAGAAAGTAATTTAAATCTCTAATTAGACTCATTTCAAATTCACTACTCATTATTTTAGAAAAATCATCACAAAGATTTTTATTTGAAGATAAAAAAATGATATCATCCACATAAATTTGAACAAAGAGAATATCCTTTCCAAATTTCTTTAAAAAGAGAGTTGTATCCACACTTCCTTTTTCAAAAGATCTTTCAAGTAGGAAGGTGCTCAACCTCTCATACCAAGCCCTGGGTGTCTGTTTCAATCCATATAATGCTTTTTTTTAACTTGAAAACATAATTTGAGTATTTAGAATTTTCAAAACCTGGAGGTTGTTCTACAAAAACATCTTCCTCAATTACCCCATTTAAAAAAGCACTTTTGACATCCATTTGAAACAATTTAAAATCTTTAAAACAAGCAAAGGCAAGTAAAACTCTAACTGCTTTAAGTCTAGCTACAGGGGCAAAAGTCTCCTCAAAATCAATTCCTTCAATTTGATTATACCCCTTAGCAACTAATCTAGCCTTATTTCTAATGACTACTCCTGAGTCATTCATTTTATTTTTGAACACCCACTTGGTTCCAACAACACTTTGATCTTTTGGCCTTGAAGTTAATTCTCAAACTTTATTTCTTACAAATTGATTCAACTCTTCTTCCATGGCTAATATCCAAAATTCATCAGAAAGTGCTTGATCAATGTTAGTGGGTTCAATAGTTGAAATAAAGGCTGAATGATTGACTTCCTTGCTTAATCCACGCTTAGTTCTAACACCCTCACTAGGTTCACCTATAATCAATTCCCTTGGGTGGTTTTTAGAAAATCTCAAATCTCTAGGCAAAGGGTTTTCTCTTTCCAAATTCTCTTCCACATTTTCTTCCAAATTTATTCTATCAATCTTTTGGGAGTTTTCCTCAATCTCATCTTCAACAACATTTGGCTCTTCCAAATTTCCAGATTAATCAAATACAACATGTGTTGTTTCTTCAATGACCAAAGTTCTTTTGTTGAATACTCTATAAGATTTTTCAACACTTGAATATCCAACAAAAATTCCTTCATCTAATTTTGGATCAAATTTTCCTAAGGCAGATTTTCCATTATTATAAATGAACACCTTGCAATCAAAAACATGCAAATGAGATAAATTAGGTGTTCTACCTTTTAGCAACTCATAGGGTGTTTTATTTAAATTTGATCTCACATTCACCCTATTCAGAACATAGCATGCAGTTCTAACCGCCTCAGCCCAAAAATATCTAGGAAGTGAGTATTCTGCCTTCTATTAATGTTATGTTTTTCATCTCAACTACCACATTTTGTTGAGGGGTTCTAAGTGCAGAAAAATTATGATCAATCCCTTTTTCTTTACAAAAATTTTCAAATCTTTTATTTTCAAATTCTCCTTCATGATCACTTTGTATAGAAATTATTTCACTCCCTAGTTTCCTTTGAATCCAAGTTAAAAAATTTCTGAATTCCTCAAACGATTCACTCTTATGAAAAAGAAATCTAACCCAAGTGAATCTTGAGAAATCATCCACTATAACAAATCCGTATACCTTCCCTCCTAGACTTACAGTTCCTACTGGTCCAAAAAGATCCATGTGAAGAATTTTCAATGGTTTACTAGTTCTAAGATCCTTATTAGACTTAAAAGAGGACTTCACTTGTTTTCCTAATTGACATGCATCACAAAGGTGGTCCTTAGTAAAGTCTAGTTTTGGTATACCTCTCACTAAGTTCTTTTGGGTAATTCTCCTAAGGTTTTTCATACTAGAATGACAAAGTCTCCTATGCCAAAGCCATGATTCATCAGAAACAATTTTCAAACAAAAAGCAGTAGGAGATTGAATACAATTTAAATCTAGCATGTAAACATTGTTTACCCTTTTTCCTTTTAAAACATTTTTCCCATTTAGGCTTAATATGCAGCTAGTAGGTAAAATTTTTATATTATAGCCTTTATCACATAGCTGACTTATACTTAATAAATTATGCTTTAAGCCTTCAACCAATAACACATTATCTATAAAAAAGTTTTTCAAATTTCTAATCATACCTGATCCAACCACTTTCTTTGTGGTATTATCTCCAAGTGTAACCTTGCCTCCACTCCTAGCTTCCAGCATTATGAATTGAGCAGTATCTCCAGTCATATATTTTGAACATCCGCTGTCCAGGTACCATATGCACTCACGAGGTCTTGTGTGAGAGCAATCCTGCAAAAATATCAAATGTTAGACCTGGGAACCCAAACAAGTTTGGGTTCACCTTTTAGCAATTTATAATCAGATGCATGAATGATATGTCTAGGTTTATGCATCTTAGGTCTCCACACCAAATTAGTTTTCATCTTCAAAGTATAGGTGTGAGCTATATGTCCCAAAAATCCATAATTATTACATTTAACATTAGGAAAAGTATTCCTAAGTTTTGTTCCATTTGTTTGTCTTTTAAGGGATTCCATATATTTAGGATAATATTTAGGATTTGTAAATTCTTCATGTTTGGGGGGTATTCTATTATCCTCAATAGCTCTTATTGTCAATTTATAAAATGAATTCATTTTTTCCAAGATTCGATTTGTATAACTGATTCGATATGTTTTCCTCTTAGATTCATCCTTAAATTTTTTAAAATCTCTTTCAAGATCAGCATAGGATGATTTTAAATTCTTAAAATTCTTATTCAAGTCATCATATTCGTCAAGAAGTTTCATGTGGTTGTTATCTATTAATGCATGATCTTTCCTAAGGATTTCAAGTTCCTTTTTAAGATATTCCAGTTCTAAACTTAAACTAGCATGCATCTTTTTCATTTTCCTATATGCATCATGCATGTGTTCAGAAACTTCGAACAATTCACCATAGGTTAAGTCGCATACCTCTTCTTGATCTGATTGATCAACATTGTCTGCCATCAAGTAAAGGTTGGTGACTTATTCTTCTTTTTTAGTCTCAGATGAGTCTGAAGCTGAGTCCGCCCAAAAAGCTCTTTGAAACTTCTTCTTATCCTTCTTTACAATTGGTTTCTCCTCTACATTCTCCTTGCTAGGAGTGGCTTTGAGTTTTGGGCAATCAGTCTTGATATGACATGGTTTCCTGCATTCATAACAAATCACTTCATTAAAAACCTTGCCATTTCTGTTAAACTTACCTCTATTCCATTGCTGGCGTCTCTTCTGCTTCCTCTTTAAAAAGCTTCTGAATTGTCTAGTCATCAATGCAATATCGTTTTCATCCTCAGGTTGTGAGTGTTCACTCTCTGACTCTTCCACTTTTAGTGCAATATTCTTCTCCTTTCGTGGTTCACCTGCATCAATCTTTCTTTGACTTACTCCTTACTCATAAGCAATGAGTGAACCAAGAAGATTGTCAATAGAGTAAATATTTAGATCTTTAGACTCTGTAATTGCAGTAATTTTAGCATCATAAGTAGTAGGTAAATAATGAAGAATCTTATTAACTATTTCAACATTAGTTAATTCCCTACCAAGTGCATGCAAAGAAGTGACAATTTGTGTGAATCTTGTGTACATGTCAGAAATAGATTCATTTGGTTTCATGCGAAACAACTCATAGTCATGTAACAAGATATTGAGTCTTAATTGCTTAACCTCATTAGTCCCTTCATAAGTTATATAAAGTCTATCCCATATGTCATTTCCACTTTTACAAGTGGAAACCCGCATGTAGTCTTCAGATTTTAAAGCACAAAAGAAGCTATTTAAACATTTGGCATTTAGTTGTGCTAAGTCACGTGCTTCTATAGTCAAATCTGCAAAAAGTATTTCTACCCTAACTCCATCAACTAATCTAGTTAGTTTTATGTAACCTTCCTGGACTAGGATCCGCATACGATAATCAAGTGACTGTAAGAAAGTAGACAAGCGTGTTTTTCAAAAATCAAAAGGTATATTGTCAAACAGTGGAGGTCTAGTTATAGAGTAACCCTCAGGTGTGTTTCGGTTTCTGAATGTAGCCATCTACGTTAATCAAAAAGTAGTTTAAACTTATGATTTTGAAACAAAGCTCTGATACCACTTATTGAGTCTAGTAAATAGGTTGTTAGACCTAAGTTAATGTCCCAAGGCTACCAAGAGGGGGGGTGAATTGGTATTTTAAAAATTTAACCCCTCTTTGAAAATGTGTTGAACCGAAATAAAAATTTTTATTAAGTTTTTATAGAAAACGTTTTTCAACCACAGAGTTTTTTAAACCAAAAATAAAACGCAGAAAAGTAAAAAAGTAAAGTAAATGATACCAGATTTATAGTGGTTCGGTCTAAACCAGACCTACATCCACTCCCCAGAGGCACCCTCTGAGTGTTGCACTAATACTAATAGTGACTCTCCTTTTGCACCCACAGCAAAGCAGAGAAGCCTTTACAATACACTCTTTTCACCACTACCCGGTGCGGCAGAGAACCGTCATCCTTTCACACTCTCCTAGTGTGGGTAGAGAACCCTTCGTCCTTTCACACTCTCTTAGTGTGGGCAGAGAACCCTTCGTCCTTTCACACTCTCCTAGTGTGGGCAGAGAACCCTTCGTCCTTTCACACTCTCCTAGTGTGGGCAGAGAACCCTTCGGCTGTTCACACTCTCCAAGTGTAGGCAGCGAATCCTTCGGCTGTTCACACTTTCCAAGTGTCGGCAGAGAACCGGATCTCCTTGACAGATCTTCTCACAAGAATCTAGAAGGAAGAAAGAAAAAAGTGAAGTAATCCCAATTCACAAGTAGAGATTCTTACCTTTAAACTCCAAGTGAAGCCTTCACGCTCCAGTGGTAGGAATCCTCCTTTGAATGCACTCTTACACTCTCTCCTTGGCTATTCTCTCAAAAGGCACGAAGATCAAATGACAAAAAGATTGGGTGGCAGTCTAATTTGGACTATATATACAAAAGACAAGAAAAGCCACCCAAAAACTACAAGTTTTCAATTCAGTACGCAGTGGATCATCTCATACGATCGTGGATCGACCTGGACGATATTACTTAAAAGCCTTTAAACGAACCTCTTTTTTTATGTGTACGAAATATTTTCGTACAAGCTGATCGTCCCGTACGAACAAAGTTCATCCGGTACGAACGGTTATTATAAGGTGGGTTCCAAAAAACTGCAGAAAAATCGTCCTAAGTTGGTTGTATCGTCTGGACGAAAATTTGTTCGTCCAGACAAAATTCTTACAAAGACCAGATCGTCCTGGACGATATTTAATTTCGTCTGGACGAAAATTTTACAGAGAGTAACTCGTCATGTACGATAATTTAATTTCGTCTGGACGAAAATCTTACAGAGACCAGATCGTCCTGGACGATATTTAATTTCGTCTGGACGAAAATCTTACAGAGAGCAACTCGTTATGTACGATAATTTAATTTTGTGTGGACAAAAATTTTACAGAGAATAAATCGTCCCGGCCGATTTTTAATTTCATCCTGGACGATTTTTAATTTCGTCCTGGACGAATAGGATTTAGAAAATTTTTCTGGCCAGTTTCTATTCGTTCCATGTGATCTTAATAGGAGATGACTGTCTGATCGTCCCGTACGAACTGATATCGTCCCGTACGATCAGTATAAATTATATATGATCTCTTTATGTGTGTGTGTATGTTTTTATTCACTCAATTACAATCACTCCCTTTCAAGTTTATTTCAAAGAAAAGTACAAGCTTCAAATACACAAAGTATCTCATGCTGAATTTTATTTGAAGTCTTCGTAGTCTGGAGTTCAATTTTCCTGAAATGTTAGTACACACAAGAGCAAATACAAATCTTCTAAAATTTTTAGGAGATAACTACACATTTGAACAATAATGTTTGGAATCATCAAAACTATACAAGTTGCAAAAATGTAAAACATGCAAATAGCAACTATTTTAACACAAACTGCAGACCCCTTGCTCCCCTTGGTCTTCCAAATTTGCAAATCTCATTATTACTTTCCTTTTATCATTTATTTTCTTTTGGGAGGTGATAATTTCAATCATTCAAAAAAAATCAAATTTGAATTTGAAACATTTCCTAAAATAGGATTCTATTTTAGGAAAGTTTCTAAAATCAAATTCAAATTGATTTGATTGAGATTGTAATTAAATCCTATATCCTAATTAGAGAATCCCAATGAGGAAAGCATTAAACCTTATTTAATTTCCCTCCAATCATCTCCCTATGTCGTCGGCCCCCCTCTTGGTTCTCTATGGAATTATTTCCAAAAAACAATCTTATCTCTTGGAAACAATTCAAACCCCATCTCCCTCTCTCTCTCTCTTCATTAATTTTTCTTTCCTTTTCTCAGAATTAAATTTAAATTCCAATTCCCAAAATCCCTCCAATTAAAATCTGAAAATTCACTTCAAATTTTAAACTTCTTTCTCTCTCAAACATAAATCTTGATATCAATGTTGTGTTCTCTTTCTCCTTGGCTGAACCCCTTTCCCCACCCTCTCTCTCAAATCTTCTTCTAGTCTCTTAAGTTTGCCCTCTCTCAAATCGAGGAAGATCATAAGTTTTCCACCAACATCTCTTTCCACACATGAATGGCCAACCCCGAACTTGATTACGACATTGCCTACAACGAGCAAGGTTTCGTTCACATCCTTCACTCCACTTTCTTCGACGTCAATCCGGCTATCGAAAACACCGTCGAGGAATATGTGGAGCGCATTCTAGATACTCTCACTGAAGCCATAGAGAGGCAACTTGGTACCGTTCAATGGTGGATTACGTCCAAGCCGTGACAAAGGTCTTCCAATCTTCCTACTCTTGTATTTTCGTAGTTTAACTCTTTCTTGTGGTTTGATTTGATTCATGAAGGTCATGCTCACCTATCTCTGCCAAGCCTATTAATCGTAGGAATTGAGTGTAACTTTCTATGCTTCTAATCTCATTATTAGTGTAGGGATTTTTTTGAAAGCTACTTAATTTTCATGCTATTGAAATTCTACATTGTTTTGATAATCTAAATGCTTAGCATGTGATTTGGCCTAAGTGCAGCCACCCCTCTTATGTTTTCTGTTATCGTTTTGATTGCTAATAGTTTTAATCTTAATTGTTTTATTCAAGAAGTCGTGCAAATTCTCATCACATACATCTAAGACATTGTAGTTCTACATCATTGAGTCTTACATAGGTGATATGTGTGAGAGTTTGACTTGGGCTTTGTTTAGGATAACTTTTGTATTGCCTTATAAAACAGCTCTTTAGTATATAAAAATTTTGAAAAAGAAAAAAATTATACTAACAAGTTGCATGTTTTAGAAAGCAGTAAGAAAGTTGCCTTTGACTAATGGGGCCAATAGTTGAAAGCTAATGCTGCCAATTAGAAGTTATGAGCTCGAAATTTTATAAGTGCATGCGAGTTTGTAATTTTTTTTTTTCAAATTCTCCTAAAAATTATTTTATTACTGGTCATAAGTAGTAAAAATTATTGGCAATAGAGCAAAGATGACTTATAAGGTAAGAATTAGCGATAGCTTGTGATCAAACATGCACATTTATAATTATTTATGACTAACAATCGGTCACAAATCTTTTCAAGACCAATCACAAATACAAGTTAAATGTGACATGTTGCTGTGTTGGTCATTTATCCCATTGCGCTAGGCCACAATAATCTTCTATGGCTCATCCTTTACAATATATATATATTCATTTGATTAAATTTTGTTTGGGGTGATTTTTTTACTATTTTTTAAATCAATTTTTTAGTACAAAAGTTTTTCGAATTAGAAATTTTTATACTAAAGAGCTATTTTAAAAAGCAGTAAAAAAATCATCTCAAACGAAACATAAATTTAATTGTAAATTCATCCTTGAAAGTGTTTTTTCTTGAAAGTGTAAGTGTAAATTAATCCACAACCTATTGTGATTCCTTAGAAGAAGATAAAGATCCCTCTAACGTTGAGAGATTATTATGCCCGAAGATCTGATACAGAAAACCGTTCGGTTTTATCTCTATGAATAATAATAGCGCAGTGGTGAACATCAAAAGCGCAGTAAAGTGCTTTTATTCATAGAGACAATTTGAACTGTCATCTGTGTCCTGTCTCCGTAGGTAATAATTTCTCCTAATATTTAGGAGTCATCTAATTTGGGACAGCTTTTGTTTTGTTTTTGTAAAATTTTTGTAGAGAAAATAATTATTAAAGTTATTATAGAAAACAAATTTCTTGTATAAAATTTTTTTAAAAGCAATAAAAATATAGTAATCAAACATAAATTATAGTTATTGTATGAAAAATAAAATAGTAATAAAAATTGTCCCAAACAAAATCTTTGTTCTTAATATAACACCAAAAAATCTGTACTTTTTTTAAGCCAATAGAAATTTGAGAACTGTCATTCATCTTTTATTTAAAAAAATTATCAATCCACCGTATCAAATACGTTATTTCTTAAGCAACTTTCTTGATTAATATTTATCTTGTTTTTAATTGAAATTTTACATCATAAGCTGCTTCATTCAACCACCTGTCGAATAAAGATATTTAATAAATACGTATTAATATAAAATTTTGCCAAATTTCTGCTCCGCACAGGACAGTGACCTTGCTTGTCTTCTTATGAAAGCTCAAGAACTTTTCATTTTGGATAAGATCACCATCGGTTGTAAATGAGTCTCACATCTCATCTTGTGAGATCACCTGGTGCTTCTATCAATAAGCTTTGCTCAAGGTTTTTGTTTCACAGTAATATTCATGAGAAAAGATTGCACCTTATTGCTTGGGCTAAAGTTACTTTACCTAAGCATTATGGAGGGCTGGGCATTCCATCTATAGAAGCATTATATCATTGGGGTTTTTTGCTCTTTCATAGGCAGATTTTATAACGCTCACAACTATTTATGTAGTTGGTATAAATCTAAATTTATCTCTCCTTGGAAAAATGCTCCGGTCACTGCTTCCAAATTTTGGAAGAAAATTACTGCTACTGCTGCCAAAATCAGGGGATATATCACCTTTTATGTGTCTAATGATTGCAACTTTTCCTTTCTTTGAGACCCTTGGTTTAAAGACATGATTCTTGCTGAACATTTTGTGATGCCAAATTTTGAGGAGAAACTTGTGAAAGATTTCATTACTAATGACACCCGGAACTTTCCCCCCAATACTCCTTCTAATCTTACTGCCTCTATTGCGGGTTTGAACATGAAAGAGGTGTCTGCTATACTTTGGAACGGATCCACCAACTGGAAATTTAAGGATTTCATTGAGCACTTTCATTCTCATCTTACTAAGGTAGATTGGTTTGGGTCTGTCTGGCATAAAAAGCACTCGCTTAGGTATGCCTGCTTCACCTGGATGGCATTGATTGGAAAACTTAAAACAGCGGACAACTTAATTTTTAGGGAAATTCATGTTGATCCACAATGCTACCTTTGCTCCAGTTTGGCTGAGAGCCATGCTCACTTGTTTTTTGAGTGTGACTTCTCTTTTAACATTCTCAAATACATCCTACCTGATTTTAATGTTTTTCTGCTGAGACCAAACTTAATACAGGCATTTGAATTTATTACCCAGCATGAGTTTTATTCTAGAACTGAGAAGGATTTTTGTTGCTTAACTGTGAGCTGTATTGTGTATCACATATGGCGCGAGAGAAACAGCCGTAGATTCTCAAATCTTAGAATCACTTCGGTTAAAATGATTTGCAATATCACTGCTGCCATTCGTTTTAAGATTTCAAAATGGAAAAACAAAGCAAGCTCTTGCTAAGGTTTACAGGTATTTAATCTTACTGTTTTTCCTGTTTGTTTCTTGGCTATATTGGAATTCAATCCTCGTGGACTGCCCATTTGCCCATTGCTGCTGCAACGGATGTTTTGGTGTTTTGGGAGTCTCGGTAGCTCCTGCTGTTACTTTCATTTTATTTCAGACCTGGGAAGATCATTTTGGGGCTTTGGCTGTTGCTCTTTTACTGCCAGGTCCGGTTCGTTTTTTTGAAGAACATGGTGCTCATTTTTTGGGTTTACTGTTATGGCATTTTTGCTACCGTGGGTTACTACAGCTGGGTGCAATTTTACAATTGGACAATGATGTGAAGAACCAGTTCTTACAGCTGCCCTGGATGGCCTGCGTGGCAACCGGGCACGTATTTTTCTCCTCTGCTGGAAGGCTCTGCGACGGTCATCATCTTTTTCTATGGCAACTGGAGCCTTTGCTTTGCTGAAGTGGGTTATATTCTGATGGTTTAATCTGATGCATTAGTTCTGGTTCTTTTATTTTACTGAGTCTTCTTATTGTAATTCCCTAACTGTTATAGCTTTTCACGTCTTTGCCGTTAGTTCTTGCTGTTTTCTTTTTATATCTTCCTTTCAGGTTTCTGGTTTCTGTAATTGTAATTGAATTTTGTTTTTAATACATGGGCTATTTTGGCCCCGGGTTTACCCAAAAAAAAAAAAAAAGTCTCACATCTCGAGTTTGGAAGTTGGTATACTCCGATAACATGGGATGTGATGAAAGTATAGATAAATATATTTTATATTATAAAGAGAAGTATATATATGCAAAAGATACAACAAGATACATATATACATTAGAGTAAACAGAGTAAGTGAATGTAAATAGCCATATCATTAGTAGAAGTTCAAATACTCAATACATCCAAATAATAATAGTTCAGTTACAAGATAACAGGAATATAAATATAGAAAAAATATGAAGGAAAACTATCCAACCCTCAAAAAATAATAAATACCCAAACATAGTTTACTGCTGGTAACTTTGCTCCTTAGGTAGTGGTCCACCAAATACACTTGAAGGACCTGCTGAAAAAGACAATGGGTGAGTAAATCAAACTGAGCAAGTAATTATTATCTATCAAAATATAAATGGCAAAAAAATGAGGAATGTAATATGGACAACAAAATGGTAGAAATAACAACCTAAAGAGAGGAGTACTAATTAATAATCCCAAAATCAAAATAGCGATTAGATATTTCATATTTCCTACAACAAAAATCTAATATGTTAGTGATATTAATGTATGTGACAAGTTACAATCAATGTAATTATTTTAAATGTCAGAAAATGCAATCACAGTAGGAATCATCATACCTCAAAATAACTTATAGTCATTTATTAGTTCCAATTCATGTTTCTTTATATTCTCTTACATTTAAACATATATATCTATTGTCAATTTATCATATACTCATACCAGAAAGGTAAACACCAACCCATGAAAATTCAGTGATTTTCTAAAGAGTCATCACTATGGGGGCCCATAGATCTCGGCTATCCAAAAACTAATAAGGTTATACTAACATATACATAATCACACATAACAAGTGTTATTACAAATAACTAACATGCATTTTCTAAATCAACATAAAAATAACAGTTTATAATCAACGTGATTTACAATATGAGTATCATATAATGTATATAATAAAACTAATTCTATGAATTAAATTGTTCTACAACATAAACCAATTTAAGTGATAAGAGTTCATGTATCAATAAATCAAAATAACATTATTACTATCACATGATGCTTTTAGTATGAACAATAAATGAATATTTTCGAATATGCATAATGCTAACAAATATAGAAATAAGACTAGCAACATAATATTTAAAACTTATCACATACAACAAGGATAGGGCCCGTAAAAAAGAAGGCATGTTTATTCTAAAATAAGTAGAAGTTAATTACCTTTAGGTGAATAACACAAAGCTGAAAGCCTAAATGATATCTAACCGACAAGGGCAAAAACCCGAAGATCCTACAAGCAAAAATCTAAACACAACTAAAATAAATTAATTATGCAAAAAAATGTTAAATTTAATCAAATTTAAATATCCAAATTCATATATATATATATATATATATATATATATATATATATATATAATTGAACTTTAATATAATAAAATCCATCATAATACAAGAAAGAATAAGAAGAAGAAGGGAGGAGAGGGAAAAGAGAGTTTGAAATCACTATAGGAGGAAAAACTTGTTGTAGGTGACTATTGCGAGAAAGAAGCAAGGAAAGAGGATTTCAACGGCTACTACAAGGAAGAAAGGAGGAGGTTTGATGGCTAAAGGAGGTGAGGGAAAGAGAGAGAGAGCTACAACGAAGGAGAAAAGAGGAGAAAAATGATGTCTTAGAAAGAGAGAGGCAACAGGGTGGGAGAATTTGTCGAATATAGAAAGAAATCGTGATTGGAGAGAGGGGAAATTATGACTGCTTCGCATGCGGCATGGGCGGTTTGTTCGCGTGCCTAAAGGGGAGCAAGCCGGGGCTAGCTTACGCGTTCATGAGAATTCCTAGACCAGTTAGGACCGATTTGAGCTATGACTTACTACCCCCTTAAAAGAATTTGGTCTCCAAATTCATACCTTAGTTCTGAAACATCTGCGGATACTTTACAATCATCTATTCTTAAATCTCCCAAGTGGTATAGAATAGATTAACAATGAAGCTACTGAACTCCATACTCCAAAATATGCTCTGGTACATCTTCATAGCTTAAATATTCTTGAATCAACAAAGGATCAAACTGAATAATGCGATAGTTATCATGCACGTAGCATCAAAGGAGGGAGACATGATAAATATTGTGTGCTCCAACACACCTCGAAGGAAGAGCCAATCTATAAGAAAATTTGCCAACTCTCTCGATCACCTCAAAAGGTCCAATGAAGCATGGCTGAAGCTTTCCACTTTTGCCAAATCTGGTAACTGCACACATGGGTGAAACTTTGAGAAAAATATAGAAATAAGACTAGCAACATAATATTTAAAACTTATCACATACAACAAGGATAGGGCCAATAAAAAAAGAAGGGCATGTTTATTCTAAAATAAGTAGAAGTTAATTACCTTTAGATGAATAACACAAAGCCCAAAGCCTTAATGATATCTAACCGATAAGGGCAACAACCCGAAGGTCTTACAAGCAAAAATCTAAACACAATTAAAAGAAGTTAATTATGCAAAAAAAGTTAAATTTTAATCAAATTTAAATATCCAAATTGATGCGGACATCGGTACGAAGATATAACGCATCTATCACAGGCGGCGTCATAAATCGACAGCCATTATTTAAATTTTCAATTATGAGTTATTTTCTGCATTTTAATTCTTATTTGTTATATTTCCTGTTTTACCCCTAGGTTAGTTTATTTGGGTGTTGTGGCCCAAGGGGTAATTTTGTAATTTTTTATTTTTCTCATGTTGTGGCCTATATATAGGACCTTAAGCTATTGTAAAAGGGATGAAAATTTGATATTAAAAAAAAATTGTGTCCACACTTGTGTTCTTCTTGTGAGAGAGCGTTAGTGAGATTCCTATGGGAAGGAATCAGAGTTTCACCAGCCGCAGGATGGATCTGGGCTCGTGAATTGAAGTCCCTTGGAGAAGGGCAAAGCATCACCCGTCAGTGTTCGGAAGAGTCCGATGCTCGCGGTTTTTAATTTCTCTCTATCATTTGTTTCGATCTTTGTTTTTGTTTTATCACTTCTTTAATGTTTTTCCCATCGTCTTCCTCCTCCCCATCTTCGTTTGGCCACCGGATTCACCTCCACCCGAAATCCCCCCATACCCGAACCCTTGCCGCCGGCTCCACCCCATTAGCCGTCGGCCGAACCTTCCTCTCCACCCCCTTTTGGGTTTCCTAATTTTGGTTGAGTTAATTTAGGGATTAATTTGAATTTTAAATTATTCAAATTCAAATTTCAAATTCTCTCCTAATTTGGTTCATCTATTTTAGGAAAGTACTTAATTTAAATCAATTTGAATTTTAAATTCAAATTTGATTTATTTCATTACTTTCCTAACTCATTAAACCAAATTATGAAGCCTTGAATACTCACATTAAATCCCTTCCCCTCACCATGCCATCGGCCCCCTTGGTGGTCCCCTCTCCTTTAATGTTTCATTAAGGGATTTGATTGCATGTTATTTGAATTTCAAATTCAAAATTCAAATTGGCATTAGGAATTAAATGCCATGAATTCCACTTAACTTCAGCCTAGCCAAAATTATTTCCTAATCTAATCTCTCACTTAGGAAATAATTTGAAATCCCCATAATTTTCCCTGAGCTGAATTTTCCTTCATACCTAGGCTCTAATTTTATTTCCTAATACTAGATATGAGAATTAGGAAATATGAGCCCGTGGCTCCTTGCTGGAATAAATTCTTCTAAAATATTTTCCTTGATTCAAATCCCGCTGGCCTAGCTTTCTCTCAACCCCCCCCCCCCCCCTCTATCCTATTGGCTCTAGACAAAATTTTCTATTGCAGAACCTGTAGCTTGGCATTTATGCTGACAATTTTTTCTCAGTTTTCTCCACAACCTAGTCTACTAAAAGTTAAGAATTTGTCTCGGGTTTTTTGTTAGAAATCTGAGAAATCCTCTCAGAATTCTTTGTTGAAAATTCTTAAATTGTTTTCATAATATAGGAGAGGAAGTTTGGGCCTCACCTAGGCTTGCTGTCAAATTTTTGGAGAGGGGATAGGCTTGCTGTCAGATTTTTGGAGAGGGGATCCTCTCCTTAGCAAACCCTCCTTTTCGTTCTACATCAGTTTGGTATCAGAGCATGGACTCGGATCGACTTAGAAGAACTCTAGACTGGGTGGCAGGTCAACTAGGCACCATTAGTCAACATCTCAAGGAGAATCAAGCGAACTTAGCTGACTTCCACCATCAAACAATCGAACGACTCGATAACCTAGTGCGAGTTAGGACTGACCCATGGCTTTACATGTCACGACCCGACCCGAGACGAGACGGATCCCGTCCGCGCTGGATCGCGACGGAGCTGCACTAACCAGGATCTAGCTTTGGAATTTGGTTCGGAACTGAATCTTCCAAATAATTAATTCACACAGACTAACAAACACAGAGCTACTATGTATCATCAAATGCAGCGGAACAAAACATCTATCCGATTTCATTTCCTCAAAACAATCATCTACAGAACAGTACATGGCTTTCGACAGAAAGAAAGACAGAACAGAAAAGCCATGACTGTACAAAAATCAAAAGTACAAAAGTACCTATACTGATCAGACTCTGAACTAATCCTGAACTTCCTTGCCTTTCCCAGAACCTGAAAACCACCAGAAAGCAAGGGTGAGCTCAATAGCTCAGTAAAGCAACAAACCTCCAATCAAAATCCTCAGAATCTCAAAACCAACACAGCAAAACAAATTCGTACAGAATCGAAACAGATTCGGACAGATATCAAATCAAACAAAACTGTACGGAAAAAGGAAGTTGTATCAAATCAGAAACATAACAGATCAGACACATCAGATCAACAGAATCAGAATCGTACAGATCATAACAAATCAGACACATCAGATCAACAGAATCAGAATCGTACAGTTCATATCGGAACAGAACAAATCATATCAGAATCATATAGCAGATATCAGATATTTAATTAATAGCTAAATTCCCTGACACTGACTGAATCTCATAGGATCCAGGCCACTTATGCCTCCCTTTGTGCTCACGGCACCAAAACAGATCAGATCAGATGTGCTTATAGCACCAGAATACATATATAGTGCATATAGCACCTAAACAGATTGTTTCCTGGGATCCGGAACAGAACAAATATCAGATTTCATATTGAGCTCATTTCAGAATTCCCAGACACTAACTGAATCTCATAGGATCCAGGCCCCTTATAACTCCCTTTATATAGCATATACAGATAGCATATCAATTCAGAAGATTTCCGGACAAAACAGAAATTACTCAAAAATCGGGCAGCACAACGGCAGTATACAGAATTTACACAATTTTCCTGAAAATCAAAATTCACCAAATTCGCACAGAATATAGATATCAACATTTTAGAACATTTATTCTACTGCACAGATAATTTCCAAGTTCACAGAAAAATCCAGTCGACTAAAAACACAGTCGAATCAAAAATACCCGGACAAAAAAAAATCTTAAAAAAAATAACCAAAATGTGCACACTCGGCACTTCAACAAAATACAGAAAGTTACGCGGTAGAAACTAAACCAGTCGGAAATTAAGGACGAAAATCGCGAACAAAACTTAATTCCGGACAGATAATACCGCCAAACTCGACGGTTCTGAAAAATTTGAGAAAGTCGGATTGTGCCTTACCTTGCGTACAGCAATTTCCTCAACAGTCTCTTCGGACGAAAAACAGCTCGGCGTCGCCCGAAAATCCACTTTTCCACTTTTTCCTTCGTTTTTTCTCTCTCCTCAACTTTTTCTCTCTCTTCAAAATATCTCATTTCTATATATATCCAGACTGATCGTCCTGGACGATCGAGCTTCGTACCGGACGATCCATGAAGATCCTGATTTCGTCCAGACGAAAATTGAACATCGTCCCTGGCGAAGGGTTCACTGACTTATTTTCGTCCAGACGATCCTGATTTCGTCCAGACGAACCATACAGCCAAACATGATTTTCTCTGCACAACCTGTACCGATCGTCCCGGACGATCCGACTTCGTCCGGACGAACCTGGAGCAAAAACTGATATTACAATCTCCCCAACTTAAAAAAAATGTCGTCCTCGACATTATCCAGTCCAAACTCAGTCAAAACAAGTATGGGTACAACCGTCTCATGTCGTACTCCTTCTCCCAAGTGGCTTCCCGTGCAGTACGGTGCTTCCACTGGACTTTAACCATTGGAATCTGTTTACTTCTTAGCTTTCGTACGTCGTATGCCAAAATCAACTCTGGCTCTTCCTTGTACGTCAGATTCTCCTGAATCTCAACCTCATCAGCAGATACTTTCTTCCCAGAGTCGGATACCCACTTCCTCAGAGTGGATACGTGAAACACATTATGCACATCAGGCATCGAATCAGAAAGTATCAATTTGTAAGCAGCTTTTCCAATCCTTTCCAGGATTTCAAAAGATCCAACATACCTCGGACTAAGCTTGCTCACCTGACCAAATCGGCTCACACCCTTCATCGGGCTGACTTTGACATACACAAAGTCACCAACCTGAAACTCTACAAATCTGTGCTTCTGATTGTAATACTTCTGCTGTCGATCTTGAGCAGCTTTCAATCTTTCTCTTATCAAATTGATCTTCTGAGCAGTTTCATCAGCAAAAGTGGCTCCCAAAGCCTGCCTATCTCCGACCTCCGTCAGAGTCAAAGGAGTATGGCACTTCCTGCCATACAAAGCTTCGTACGGTGCCATACCGATACTGGACTGAAAACTGTTATTATAGGCAAACTCAATCAGCGGAATATGATCTTTCCAGCTTCCGCTAAAGTCTAGAACACAAAGTCTTAACAGATCTTCCAGTGCCTGAATAGTCCTCTCAGACTGTCCATCGGTCTGAGGATGAAAGGCTGTACTAAAATGCAGTTTTGTACCCAAGCCTTGCTGAATGCCTTTCCAAAGTCTGGAAGTAAAACGTCCATCTCGATCAGATACGATCACACGAGGCACACCGTGCAATCTGACTATCTCTTTCACATATATCTGTGCCAAGCGATCAACTGAATCCGTCTGTCTGATCGGAAGAAAATGGGCTGACTTCGTCAATCGATCTACAACCACCCAAATAGCGTCGTGCCCTTGTCTAGATCGAGGGAAACCCATCGCAAAATCCATCGTTACCTCCCTCCCATTTCCACTCAGGGATAGGCAACGACTGCAACAATCCACCTGGTCGCTGATGCTCTGCCTTTACCAACTGACAGGCTTCGCATCTCGACACAAATTCTGCTACATCTTTCTTCATCCCAGGCCACCAGAACAAAAGCTTCATATCAGCGTACATTTTACCACTGCCTGGATGTACAGTGTAGCCTGAATGATGAGATTCATACAGAATCTCCTGCCTCAAGTCTCCAAACACAGGTACCCACAACTTGTTCTTACAGAAAATAGCACCAGAATCAGAAATTCGAAGTTTAGGAGTCTTACCAGATCCAATCTGAGCAATCAACTTCGAATAATCAGAATCTGACTTCTGGGCTTCTTGAATTCTTGTTTCCAAAGTAGACCGAATACTCATCTGAGCCAACTCCAAACCACTGGAGGAAATCACTTCCAACTGCAAACGCTCCATATCACGAATCAGAAAGTCATCACAAGTAAGCTGAATACCTGATAATCCAGAAGACTTCCTGCTCAAGGCATCTGCTACCACATTAGCCTTACCAGGCTGATACTGAATAGTCAAATCATAATCTTTGATCAACTCGAGCCACCTTCTTTGTCTCAGATTCAGATCCTTCTCTGAGTAAAAATATACTTCAGGCTCTTATGATCAGTGAAAATCTCACATCTGACGCCATACAGGTAATGACGCCAAATCTTCAAAGCAAACACAACTGCAGCTAACTCCAGATCATGCGTCGGGTAATTCTTCTCATGTGGTTTCAACTGTCTAGAAGCATAAGAAATTACCTGACCATGCTGCATCAGGACACATCCCAGTCCTTTCAGTGAAGCATCACTGAACACCTGAAAATCTTCCGTACCTGACGGAAGTGCTAACACTGGAGCTGAAGTCAAACAATCCTTCAATTGCTGAAAACTCGCCTCACACTCCGGTGTCCAAACAAAAGGTACTGACTTCTGAGTCAGTCTCGTCAGAGGCGTCGAAATCTGTGAAAATCCCTTCACAAATTTCCTGTAATATCCAGCCATGCCCAAGAAACTACGTACCTCAAATACCGTAGTCGGCCTTGGCCAATTAGCAACTGCCTGAATCTTCTGGGGATCTACAGAAATGCCTTCTCCGCTAATCACATGCCCCAGAAAAGAAATGCTCTTCAGCCAGAATTCACACTTGGAGAACTTGGCATACAGCTGATGCCGCCTCAAAGTCTCTAACACAATCCTCAAATGTCTGGCATGATCATCCTCAGATGCAGAATATACCAGAATATCGTCAATGAAGACAATCACAAACTGATCCAGATACTCCCTGAATATTCGGTTCATCAGATCCATGAAAATAGCAGGCGCGTTGGTTATCCCAAAAGGCATAACCAAAAACTCATAGTGCCCGTACCGAGTACTAAAAGCTATCTTCACCACATCAGCTTCCTTCACCTTCACCTGATAATATCCGGATCGCAAATCAATCTTCGAAAATACTGAAGATCCGAAAAGCTGATCAAACAAGTCGTCAATCCGAGGCAAAGGATACTTGTTCTTGATCGTGACCTTGTTCAAATCTCTGTAATCGATACACATACGGAGTGTACCGTCCTTCTTCTTCACAAACAGAACAGGTGCTCCCCAGGGCGAAACACTAGGGCGCACAAAACCTCTATCAACCAACTCCTGAAGCTGAACTTTCAACTCAGAAAGTTCTTTCGGTGCCATCCTGTACGGAGCTTTCGATATCGGAGCGGTACCAGGAAAAATATCGATAGAGAACTCCACATCTCTATCCGGAGGTAAACCAACCAGCTCCTCAGGAAAAATATCAGCAAACTCCCGTACTACAGGGATCTCAGAAACAGAACCAACCTCTAGGTTCAAATCCCGCACCGAAGCCAAAAATACTGGGCATCCCTTCTTCCACATCCTGTTCACTTCCAATACAGAAATCAGACTGGAGAGAACACCTCGTAATCCCTGAAATACTACTCTTTCTCCAGCCATAAGCAAACTCACTTGCTTCTTCAGATAGTCTATCTGGGCTTCATACTGACTCAACCAATCCATGCCCAGAATTACATCATACGATGAAATCGGCAACCGAATCAAACTTGATTTCCACTTCTTGCCAGCAATCTCGATCTCACACAAACAAAATTGCCGAGCAATCAAAGGATTCCCAGCCGGTAAAATCATAGACAAAGAAACCGGAAGTAAAAGAGAATCCAAACGTAAAGCCTCAAAACAGTGCTCGGACAGAAAAGAATGACTCGCTCCAGAGTCAAACAAAACACGACAGGGCCGATCAGAAATGTAAATCGTACCTGTCACAACATCGGGAGCATCTCGAGCCTCCTGCTGACTCAAGCTGTAAACTCGTGGCTGAACTGGAACAGGAGCTGAAGCAACGGAACTACTCTGCTCCCTCTGAACAGTAGGCGGTCTCCGTGGTGCAGAACTAGAACCACCACCTCTTCCAGCAAATCCCTCAGGGCAAGGAGGAACAGTCCTCGGTCTTCCTGCTGAACCGGCAGGTCTGACAAAGCCCTCAGATCGCTGATCAAATCCCATCTGCGGACACTCTGCAATCCGATGTCCTGACTGACCACATCGGAAGCACAGACCAGCCATCCTATAACATTGGCCGAAGTGTCGCCGTCCACAGTTCTGGCACACAGGTGCCGAACTGACTGATCTTGAACTCGTCGTACTGGTAACAGTACCAGATGATCCTCCGCTCCTTCTGGAATCTCCAGATCCAGAACCGGAAACAAATCTCCTCTTTCCGGAGGAACCACTGCCAGATGCCTCTCCTCCAAACCTCTTCCTACTCGCAGTCCACCGCTGCTGAGTAGCCATCAAGTCGTTCTCTAACAATCGAGCTCGCTCCACAAGCTCGGAGAAATCAGTAATCCGGAATGGTATCAGGGGCTGCCTCAAGGTATCTCGCAATCCCCTCAGAAATCTGTAACATCTCTCAGCAGAAGTGCTAACCAGCTGCGGAGCGTACCTGGCTAATGCAGTAAACTCAGCCTCGTACTGCATCACCGTCTTGCTCCCCTGAACAAGCCTCAGAAAGTTCTCCTGCATCTGCTGTCGTGCAGAAGGGGGGAACAAACCAATCTCGGAATACCTCAGTGAACTCTTCCCAAGTAATCAAAGAGTTCAGTCTGCCCTGAAATCTGGCTGCCTGCTGGCCGTCCCACCAGTGCTCAGCCTCTCCGTCTAACAGAAAAAACTGCTAACGGTACCTTCCTGTCTGACGGACACTGCATCCCGTCAAAGGTCTTCTCCACTCTCCTCAGCCACTCTTCAGCAGCTCTGGGCTCAACAGCGCCCTCAAACCTCGGAGGTTTCAACCTCAAAAACAACTGCAAATGTCTATCCAGGTCATCAGATCTGACAGTAGAAGCTCTACTCTGAGTCTCGCTCATCATCTGAGCAACCAGCGAAGCAAACTGAGAAAGCGTATCAGCACCGACCACTGGGGCTGTACTCCCCACTGGTGCTGCCTGATCGGCACTCTGACCATCTGTCATGTCTGGGTCTGGCTGATCCATACAGAAAAATCCAGAAAATCCGGAAAAACTATCACAAAAACAACAAAAATAAAAAGCCAAACAAATCAAAATTACCCCCCCCCAGACAGACTTACTGATCACTTCCTATAGCTCTGTTTCACAAAATTCTCAAATTCCAAAACCATTGCTCTGATACCAAAAAGCTTGTCACGACCCGACCCGAGACGAGACGGATCCCGTCCGCGCTGGATCGCGACGGAGCTGCACTAACCAGGATCTAGCTTTGGAATTTGGTTCGGAACTGAATCTTCCAAATAATTAATTCACACAGACTAACAAACACAGAGCTACTATGTATCATCAAATGCAGCGGAACAAAACATCTATCCGATTTCATTTCCTCAAAACAATCATCTACAGAACAGTACATGGCTTTCGACAGAAAGAAAGACAGAACAGAAAAGCCATGACTGTACAAAAATCAAAAGTACAAAAGTACCTATACTGATCAGACTCTGAACTAATCCTGAACTTCCTTGCCTTTCCCAGAACCTGAAAACCACCAGAAAGCAAGGGTGAGCTCAATAGCTCAGTAAAGCAACAAACCTCCAATCAAAATCCTCAGAATCTCAAAACCAACACAGCAAACAAATTCGTACAGAATCGAAACAGATTCGGACAGATATCAAATCAACAAAACTGTACGGAAAAGGAAGTTGTATCAAATCAGAAACATAACAGATCAGACACATCAGATCAACAGAATCAGAATCGTACAGATCATAACAAATCAGACACATCAGATCAACAGAATCAGAATCGTACAGTTCATATCGGAACAGAACAAATCATATCAGAATCATATAGCAGATATCAGATATTTAATTAATAGCTAAATTCCCTGACACTGACTGAATCTCATAGGATCCAGGCCACTTATGCCTCCCTTTGTGCTCACGGCACCAAAACAGATCAGATCAGATGTGCTTATAGCACCAGAATACATATATAGTGCATATAGCACCTAAACAGATTGTTTCCTGGGATCCGGAACAGAACAGATATCAGATTTCATATTGAGCTCATTTCAGAATTCCCAGACACTAACTGAATCTCATAGGATCCAGGCCCCTTATAACTCCCTTTATATAGCATATACAGATAGCATATCAATTCAGAAGATTTCCGGACAAAACAGAAATTACTCAAAAATCGGGCAGCACAACGGCAGTATACAGAATTTACATAATTTTCCTGAAAATCAAAATTCACCAAATTCGCACAGAATATAGATATCAACATTTTAGAACATTTATTCTACTGCACAGATAATTTCCAAGTTCACAGAAAAATCCAGTCGACTAAAAACACAGTCGAATCAAAAATACCCGGACAAAAATCTTAAAAAAAATAACCAAAATGTGCACACTCGGCACTTCAACAAAATACAGAAAGTTACGCGCGGTAGAAAACTAAACCAGTCGGAAATTAAGGACGAAAATTGCGAACAAAACTTAATTCCGGACAGATAATACCGCCAAACTCGACGGTTCTGAAAATTGAGAAAGTCGGATTGTGCCTTACCTTGCGTACAGCAATTTCCTCAACAGTCTCTTCGGACGAAAACAGCTCGGCGTCGCCCGAAAATCCACTTTTCCACTTTTTCCTTCGTTTTTCTCTCTCCTCAACTTTTTCTCTCTCTTCAAAATATCTCATTTCTATATATATCCAGACTGATCGTCCTGGACGATCGAGCTTCGTACCGGACGATCCATGAAGATCCTGATTTCGTCCAGACGAAAATTGAACATCGTCCCTGGCGAAGGGTTCACTGACTTATTTTCGTCCAGACGATCCTGATTTCGTCCAGACGAACCATACAGCCAAACATGATTTTCTCTGCACAACCTGTACCGATCGTCCCGGACGATCCGACTTCGTCCGGACGAACCTGGAGCAAAAACTGATATTACATTACACACCTGCAAGATCCCCTTCCTCAAAGGATAGAAAAAGGGCACTAAGAGACAGAGAGATAAGGGATAGAGTGGACAAATGGATGGAGGCCAATGAAGCTTTCAATTTCCCAATCACTGTGCAAATCAAAGAGGAACATAAGGCGATCAAGGAAGAACATGAAGAATAAGATGAATTGTTTGACAAGGAGGAATGCGTGACTGCAAATAATACAGAGGGAGATTTGATTGTTTCAATTGCAACTCCTACAGAAGCAAAGGTTTCTCCTGACCCAGTTAAAACTCCTATAACGGAGAATATGGATGAAGCTCTGGAAGTGACATCCATAATTGGCGAGCTAAAGTGCAACAAGCAAGTTGACCTTGTGGGCAACCGGGGCTGTTTGAAAATTGTTGCAAAAAGGTCATTGGGTTTAGTGCTTCCAAATAACAATCCAGAGTTGTACATGAGCAGTTGTGATGCTTACTCAACGGAGTCAAGAATTCTCCCACCTGGGGAGAATGATGCGGACATCGGTACGAAGATTTGGCGCATCTATCACAGGCAGCATCATAAATCGACAGCCATTATTTAAATTTTCAATTATGAGTTATTTTCTGCATTTTAATTCTTATTTGATATGTTTCCTGTTTTACCCCTAGGTTAGTTTATTTGGGTGTTGTGGCCCAAGGGGCAATTTTTGTAATTTTTAATTTTTCTCATATTGTGGCCTATATATAAGGCCTTAAGCTATTGTAAAAGGGATGAAGATTTGATATTAAAAAAAATTGTGTCCACACTTGTGTTCTTCTTGTGAGAGAGCGTTAGTGAGATTCCTATGGGAAGGAATCGGAGTTTCACCAGCCGCAAGATGGGTCCGGGCTCGTGAATTGAAGTCCCTTGTAGAAGGGCAAAGCATCACCCATCAGTGGTCGGAAGAGTCCGAGGCTCACGGTTTTTAATTTCTCTATATCGTTTGTTTCGATCTTTGTTTTTGTTTTATGACTTCTTTTTTGTTTTTCCCATCGTCTTCCTCCTCCCCATCTTCATTTGGCCACCGGATTCACCTCCACCCGAAATCCCCCCATACCCGAACCCATGCCGTCGGCTCCACCCCATTAGCCACCGGCCGAACCTTCCTCTCCACCCCCTTTTGGGTTTCCGAATTTTGGTTGGGTTAATTTAGGGATTAATTTTAATTTGAAATTATTCAAATTAAAATTTCAAATGCTCTCCTATTTTGGTTCATCTATTTTAGGAAAGTACTTAATTTAAATCCATTTGAATTTTAAATTCAAATTGGATTTATTTCATTACTTTCCTAACTCATTAAACCAAATTATGAAGCATTGATTACTCACATTAAATCCCTTCCCCTCACCATGCCGCCGGCCCCCTTGGTGATCCCCTCTCCTTTAATGTTTCATTAAGGGATTTGATTGCATGTTATTTGAATTTCAAATTCAAAATTCAAATTGGCATTAGGAATTAAATGCCATGAATTCCACTTAACTTCAGCCTAGCCAAAATTATTTCCTAATATAATCTCTCACTTAGAAAATAATTTGAAATCCCCATAATTTTCCCTGAGCCGAATTTTCCTTCATACATAGGCTCTAATTTTATTTCCTAATACTAGATATGAGAATTAGGAAATATGAGCCCGTGGCTCCTTGCTGGAATAAATTCTTCTAAAATATTTTCCTTGATTCAAATCCCACTGGCCCCGCCCCCACTCTTTCCTATTGGCTCTAGATAAAATTTTCTAGTGCAGAACATGCAGTTTGGCATTTAGGCTGACAATTTTTTCTCAGTTTTCTCCACAACCTAGTCTACTAAAAGCTGAGAATTTGTCTCAGGTCTTTTGATAGAAATATGAGAACTCCTCTCAGAATTCTTTGTTGAAAATTCTGAAATTATTTTCAGAATATAGGAGAGGAAGTTTGTGCCTCACCTAGGCTTGCTGTTAGATTTTTGGAGAGGGGATAGGCTTGCTATCAGATTTTTGGAGAGGTGATCCTCTCCTTAGCAAACCCTCCTTTTTGTTCTACATCAAAAATCCATATATATATCATAATTGAACTCTAATATAATAAAATCCATCATAATACAAGGAAGAATAAGAAGAAGAAGGGAGGAGAGGGAAAAGAGACTTCGAATTCACTATAGGAGGAAATACTTGTTATAGGGGACTATTGCGAGAAAGAAGCAAGGAAAGAGGATTTTGAAGGCTGCCACAAGGAAGAAAAGAGGAGGTTTTGGTGGCTAAAGGTGGCGAGGGAAAGAGAGAGAGCATGGAGGCTGTAGCGAAGGTGAAAAGAGGAGAAAAATGATGCCTTATATTCCAATTTTCCTTAAATGGAGAGAGGGGGGGGGGGGAGAGGCAACGAGGTGGGATAATATGTCAAATATGGGAAGAAATCGTGATTGGAGAGAGGGGAAGTTATGTCAGCTTCCCGTGAGACATGGGCGGTTTGTTCACGTGCCTGAAGAGGAGTGGGGTGGGACCAGCTTACGCATTCATGAGAATTCTTGAACCAGTTAGGTCCGATTCGAGCTATGACTTCCTGCCCCCTTAAAAGAATTTTGTCTCCAAATTCATACCTTAGTTTTGAAACAGCTACGGGTACTTTACAATCATCTCCTTTTCAATCTCCTAAGTGGTATATAATAGATTGCCAATGAAGCTGCTGAACTTTACACTCCAAAATATGCTTTGGTACATCTTTATAGCTTAAGTATTCTTTAATCAATAAAGGATCAAACTGAATAATGAGAGAGTTGTCATGCACTTAGCATCAAAGGAGGGAGACATGATAAATATTGTGTGCTCCTACAAGACTCAGAGGAAGAGCCAATCTATAAGAAACTCTGCCAACTCTCTCGATCACCTCAAAAGGTCCAATGAAGCAGGGTTGAAGCTTGCCACTTTTGCCAAATCTGGTAACTGCACACATGGGTGACACTTTGAGAAATGCATGATCACCAACCTTAAATTCAACACTTCTATACTTATGATCAAAATATATTTTCTTATGCTTCTAAACTAAAGTAAGCCTTTCTTAGATTTGATGAATCTTCTCGGTAGCTTGATAAACTAATTGAGGTCTAAAGAGCTTCTTCTCACCGACCTCAATCCAATACAAATGCACTTTCTGCCATAAAGAGCCTCATAAGGTGCCATGTTGATTCTAGCTTGAATGTTGTTGTTGTAAGCAAACTCCACTAGTACAATGTAGTCCTCTAGCTTTCACCAAAATCAAGAATGCAGGCTCTCAATAAATATTATAATTTCTGAATGGTGCAGTTCGATAGACCGCCAGTCTGCATATAAAAAGCAGTGCTAAAATCCAACGTCATACCCAAAGCTTCTTGCCCTTTCTTCCAAAGCCTTGAAGTAAATCTCCCATGTCTATCTGACACGTTGGCAAGATGAATCTCATGTAGTTGAACAATATCATCCACATAGATCCTTGCTAGCTTTTCCACAGAGTCATTCTTCTTGATCGATAGAAAATGAGTGATCTTGGTGAGTCTATCAACAATGACCCATAATGTCCTTTCTTCGGCGCCCCCTTAACTATATTCTATGGAAAGAAATACACTAAAAAGTATTAAATTTTCACTCAATGGGTTGAACTCCACAAATAATAGAATTGACATCTATTTATAATAAGTATAGGATTAGACTGAAGTGTCACAGTGTTGGACAAGGTGGCACTGTAGCGATGCAAATTGAACTAGCAATCTGGCCCTGTAATGTTGACTATGTTGCAGCGCTGGATGATGTGGCACTGTTACTGCCCAACTTGATACATCTTTTCATTAAGTGACATGGCCCTTAGAAGTTATAATTTCTTCACCATGGAATCATAAAATATAAGCCCTATGGCACTTGGAACTACATTCCAGCGTTGCGGAGTTCGAAAGCTGGCACTCTTATGTGAATTTTCCCTAGCTATCCATTATTGCAGTGTTATTTTTGGGTGCAACAATATTGTGATGTGATGTGGTACTGACATTTGTAATGTCGTGGTGCTTTCAAACATTGAAGGTGGGCATCTCCATGTTGAAATCGGAGCTTTGGTGTTGATCGATATGGCACTGTGGAATTGTTCAACACTTGTAATTTTTATTTTTTTTCATGCATAATTCTTTTACAAACACAACTAAAATAAAATATTTTTACTGAATTTAACACAACTAAAATAATGCACAATTTACACTTATCAATGACTTGTGGAATTTAGAGGAAATCTGAAGAACCTCTAACACTTAATCTTGGGTTTGGTTTGTCACAAGTCAACACGATATGACCTGTTTTATTTGTGGATCATATTGGATTGTGTTTGTGACATGGCTTGGGTGATGGATTTGTATAAATGGCTTTGGATATTCTTATTTAAAAAATAATTTTTTTAGATCCAGTGTGAACGTGCTCAATCAAATCCAAAAATCTCCAAAGCTTAGCGTCATAGCACCATGTAGTCTCAGCACTGTAGCGCTCCCTCGATCAAATTTTTAAGAATTTCAGTGAAATTAAACTTGAGTCTACTACAACCAAACTGCCAATCAACCATCATCATTGGATCAACTCCAAATCATTTCCATTGAAACTTCCCTTCTAGATCACAATCACCTAACTATAATCCTCAAACCACCTTTATCTAATAATTAGGCTCACACTATAATGGCTCACTAGTATTGTATGAGGTTTATCTAACTGATCTATACTAGCACAATTAAAAAAATTAAGTCAATAAATGGTGTATACAATGGGTGTCACATTGTTTCTGGTGGTGCGAGTCCTTAGTAATACAATGCATAATAAATCTCTTTTTTAAATTAGAACTTTGATGTAATATTTTCATATAAATATAAAAATATATTATTTAGTGATCTACTCCATCTTAGGGAATCAAATCAAATAATGATGAAAAACTAAAGTTTACAAGATCCATATTTCATAGATTGAATGCATAGGGAACTTTGATAATAGAAAGTAGCAAGAGATTTGTAAAGATGATGAAGAGAAGAGGGATAGAGTGGGCAATGAGGCTATGTAGGGGTTCTAATGGCTTCCTCTTATCACAATTCTATTTAATTGGAATATAGGTGACCACTTGCCATCATAAGAAAGGAGAAGGCAATAAATTTTATCACTTGTATAATTGACAAGTTATAATTGCCCCTATGAATATTTATGAGGCTAATAAAAGGAATTGTCAGATTAAAAATAATAAAATTCTCACTTTACTAGATAAATAAAAGATTTAATGACCTTTGAAGAATGGATGAATTTGGTCCATTGAAAAAAAAGGTTCTTATACAGTGAAATGGTTTAAATTATAAAATATTTAATCAAAAGTAAAGGTATGCCTAATTAGATTTTTAGATTAAAAAGTGTAGTGGAAATATGTAAGAAATGAAAGTGTTTGAGTAGTTTTTTATTAAACTTTAGGGTAAGTTCTTATGGTATTTTTGGGGCCACACCAATCCTTAAATAACAATTATAAACCTATTATTAAAATAGTAAAATTTTGACTACAGAGACAATCATCATGATATAATTGAATTCAATAGCAAGAAACTAGTTGAGGCGTTGGTCATCTTGATCTATTGGTTAAGAGCTTTGGCTATCAATCAAGAGATTGCGGATTCAAGTCCTATGTATGTGATGAGTATGTGAATTTATTTTAATTGACCTAAATGTCCTAAAAAAAGAAATCAGTTGAGTAATGCCACATCATTTCCATTACTCTTTGAAAAAATCAATAAATTTTCAAATCATATAAGAAAAAGCTTCGAAGGAAAAAAAAAAAAAAGCTACACAAAAGGCCATAAAATAAATGATGACGAGCAAATATAAAAAAAAAAAACAGTTAAAAATTCGTTTCACGCTGTCATTCATGAGAAAATAAATTTTATGAAGTTTTATTTCAATACTTGACTTAATGTAAGTTGAACTAACAAAAAAAAAGAATAAAATTAAATTTTGTGGATTTAGTTTATTAGAGTTAGCTTTCCATTTCTATAAATAATATAGATTTTATTTAGATTTAGGTTTTGTTTTGGACAAATTTTTTTATAGTTTTTCTTTTTAAATCGCAGCCATAATTTTTATTTAATAATTATTGTTTCACTGTTTTCAATAATTTTTTGTACTAAGAAGCTATTTTCTATAGCAGCTTGACAACAACTTTTATAAAAAAAGTGTATCCATTCCAAATAGATTCTTAATGTATTTCATATATTATAGTAATTAGTAAATAAGAATATTTTTTAATTGTAAATATCTCTTATATATTTTCTCTCCAAAATTTTCTCAGCCTTTTTTCTTTTTTAATATCTACTAGTATGTAAAAAAAATTTAATTCAAAGACAGGATATTACAAAAGGATCGCAGCTAAAGCCATAGGGAAAGGAAAAATAAGGTGCAATTAATATCTATGAATGTTGGTCCCAGTGAAAATCTTAAAGGTTGAATTTGGAATTTAAAATAATAAATTATGAAATTTAAAATATTTCTAAATTAATAAAATGCAATTTAAAAATTGAAATATTAACAAAGTGAAATTAAATTGGACTTGACATGATAGATGTAATGAATAATTATGATAAATAAATTTAAAAAAAAAATTAACACAAAAATAAATGCACTTTCACTTTTAAAATATGTGCAAATTAAAGATATAACAACATACCCAAGTATTTTTATGTTATTGAGTGTATTATATGCGAGGCTTAAATTATGTATTTTCAAATATATCTTTGATATATGAAATGAAACTAATTCTAAAGTGTTAGTGTCCTTAATTTCCTCTAAAATATGTCACAATGTCATTTTTTTATCTTTTTAATAAAACTATGGCCACTCTTGATCGTTTTGATTATGAAGTTTTTCATATCCGGAGGGAAGGTATGTTTGTGCTGATTGGTTGGCTAAGAAAGTTACAACTCTATCTTCTACTAATTTTTTTAGTACAGACTCATATTTCAGAGTTTTGAATGTTATGCTTAGATTTGATGATTTGGGTTTTCCTTATATCAGAAGAAAGTAATTGGAGGTGTTTGAGGTTTCCTTTTGTTGCTTCTTTATTGGTTGTGATGGGGGTTGATCATTGTTCCTTTGAATCTATTACTCCAACTATTCTAATTTAATTTTTTGATTCACTATGAGCATTATTTGATTATATGTTTATGGCAATTATTTCCTTTGGATTATAGGTGTCATGTGAGCGGATATCTCCTATGTTGATGCTTTTGTGTCATTTGGAATGTTGTTTCTCAATTTTAGCTTCCTCTATTTATCTTTGCTATGGTTGGTCGGGCTTCTATTAATTATGTCGGACTCTGTCTTGAGCTGGGTGGGTTTTGCTTTCTTGCTATTGTTTGCATCCATTTGTCACTCGTAGATAGTGATTTTATTTCATCTATTTCTCTTTACTTGTTGTGGTTGGTTGGGCTTGAGTTTCTTATGTAGCATTACACCTGAGTTGGATATTTTAGTTTTCCAACTGGGTTTTCAATTTTCTTGTTCTTTTTTTTTTTCTTTTTGGATGGTGATTTTATTACTTTTGTTTTTCTCTACTAGCTGTGGTTGGTTGGCTTGTGTTTCTTTTGTGGTATTATAACCCGAGCTAGATATTTTAGTTTTACTGTTGTTGTTTTCTTTCTTTTGACCGTTCATTTAATTCCTCTGTTTCTTTTTGCTGTGGTTTGCTGGGTTTGTGTTACTTATGCTCGATTATACCTGTGTTGGGTAGGTTCTATTTCTCTGCAGCTCTTAGCATCCATTTGCTTGACCATACTATGTTGCTTTAAAAAAAAAAAATTCTCTTCTATTTCTCTTTGCTGGTTGTGGTTGGATGGGCTTATATTACTTATGTTGAATTATCTCCAAGCTAGGTATTTTTGTTTTGGGCTACTTTTGTTTGACTTTTGCCAGACAAATTTGGATTTTATTATTATTCTTTTTTATATTTTTGGGCAATTTAAATTCATCTTTTATGTGGTGGTTTCTTATGAGGAAGCAAGGATTGATTGGTTCACATTTGATTGTGGTGGAGGCTATGATTGAAGATTGTTATTGAGATGATATTGTTGGTCAAATGCTACTTTTGTCTTTCTCTTTCTGCAGGATAACTTTTGTTTGGTACTTGACTAGACTTAAAGATGATTCGAACTTTTGCATCCTCTACCTTCCTATTGGCCCTTTTGGGTTATGGCTTCTTAGTCGCCGTTTATATTTTATGCATGCTTATGATAACTTAGACAAGGATCTTTTACTCATTAGGCTTATATTTTCTTTTTTGGATGCAACTCTTTGATTAATTAGAGAGTTGTTGATCCTTTATAAGGACTTTGTACTCACATTTTTTATGAAATAAAATTAAACCTTTAAAAAACGGTACAGTTGAAACAAATAAAAAAAATTATTGCAAAAGTGCCTAAACACCTTTAACTATGGAGAAATTATTAGATTTGGACTACAGGTGCAAAATTTTAAAAGAGAAGCACTATTATGTCAACCCAAAACAAATTAGTTTTAAGAGATTTTGGGAAGTGAAAACTCCACTAAGCTTGTGAAATGAAATCTTTGTAGAAGAAGAGTGAAAATTTTTTTCTCAGCAAAAGCACTTAAAAACTTAAGAAATCTTCAAGTGAAAGTCTCACTCTTTAATGACAGGATATATGTAATCAAATGAAGATAAGTAAGAACAGATATATTTTTTGAATCATGACTTGGAGAGTGGTAGATTATTATTATTATTATTTTATTTTCTTATTGCCCTAAATCTATAGTATAAACCTATAACGATATTTGAAATATAGAAATACCATAGTTCTATATAAAATATTTAGCTGTAAGATTAGTAATAGAATGCTCATGTGTCATCCTTTCAAATGGTGGTTATATGATTAGTTATTGTTGTGCAATAAAATATTCATGGTAGAAGTCTTGTACAAATATTCAATTTGTATGAAAATAAGTATTTAAATGAAAAACTAAAAAAGGAGAAAAGCCATGGAGTTTGGTCGAGCTGAAATGATTTTATTAGTGTTTGTCATTGATTGCAAATGATGTCCTTCCTTGAATGAATGTGCTGATATAATGTAGTAAACATACAATGTATATAATATATTACATGGTGGAAGTTGGAATAAACCTATGCCATAAGAGCTATCTTTAAGAGATTGTTTGCATGTTTATTTGGTCATACTCCTATGAACGATAGAGACTATATGCCAAATAATCTTGATATTGGTGTTGGGAGTCAGAGTTGATGTCCACGATATGCATCGATCTTATAAGAGATGGAGTGCATCAACACTATTAGCAATGATAAATGATGAAGTTAGCGTGCATCGGTGTAGTTATGTGACAACAATTAAAGGAATGTGGGTCGGAGGACTATAGTAGGATAATGATGTTCAGAGGACGATATTCAAATGGCGGTGATCAAAGGATCGTAGTCAGCCATAAGTGATCAGAGGATCGTAGTTGGACAATATTAGTCAAAGGAATGTGGTTGAGTGATAGATGTTAAATGACTGTAATCAATGACGGAGTTAGAGGATTGTAGTTGGGTGATGATGGTTAGATAAAAGTAGTTTTATGAGAGTGGTTGGAAGACCATAGTCTGGCGAAAGTGGTTGAAAGACCTTGATCGATTGATAGTGCATGGTCAAAGGACTATAGTTGAATAATAGTGTTTGGAGAGCTGTAATTGAGCAATAGTGATCGGAGGTCCATAGTCAAATAACAGTGGTTGGAGGATCATAATTAATAAATGATGTCAAAAGATCGTAGTCAGACTACGGTGGTCATAGGGTTGCAGTATAGCAATGATGGTAGCAGGGCTGTAGTTGAGTTACATAGGTTGGATGATCATAGTCATATGACGGTAGAATGGGGGATAATAGTTGATAATGGTGTTGAGAGGATTATAATTGAGTGAAAGTGGTCATCAGAGGACTATTGGCAAGTGATGGTAGTTAGAGGGTTATAATTAAGAGATGGTGATGAGAGGTGTAACAACCTATATTTTGATCCAATCAAATATTTTTTTAGGAGTCGTTATAAGTCCAATTTATAAATTACATTCAAAGTATAGAAAAGTGGCACATGTCAATAAAAATGACGGGTTTTGGTACCATTAGAAGTATGTTTTACAAACCGATTTCATCAAAAAAATTTAAACATGATGGGCTATTTTTGAATATTAATAATTTTTTGAGCTCCATATTTAAAAATATAAAAAGATTTATAAGGTTCTTTTGATAAAAATTAATAACTAAAATAATTACCAATACGTTCTTATTAATTATATTTTAATATAAATATCTACAACCACTAATTATTTTTTAAACAAGCAATTTTTTTCATTCCTATGCATTTTAACCGAGAGCAGAAGGGGGAAATAAGACTACATAAAAGAAAGCTAAATTTTAGAAGTTGTAGAGCGATTTTTGCCGATATGTCATATTGGAAAAGTTGTTTGTCTAGTTGTAACCAACCATTACCTTACCTCTAATTTTAATGATTTGATGTATTTTATATTTTATGAATTTTAATTTGGTCAAAACTTACAAGCGTTATATTATCTTGATTTTTAGCAAACTTTCACCGCATAAATTTTGATATGTTATAGGTGTGGTCAATATGAGTATTTTGATTAAAACATATTAATTTTTTATGAGATAAATTAGAAAATGTGATTTCTAAAGTAAATATATAGTAGTCAATTTTAATAGATTTTCCTGCTTTTTTTGAATTATTTCATTTCATATATGATATTGACTTATATTGCATAAAAAAGATAATATTTGTATGTAAGCACAAAAGGCTAGCTAGTATTGCTATAATTAATATGGATTGACTTGTAAAATATAATACTCAGTGCATGATAGGTGGGTGATGGACTTTCATTTAAATAAAATATGAGTGATGTAATAGTACTTATAGCTTGTAATCGATTGATTGAATTATGCATATGGGTAGAGGATGATGACTCTTAAATGATTATTTAATGTCACATATAAAAAAAATGAGAGGTAAGATAAGAGTGACAAATGGATAGATATAACACATAATAGATGGAAGGATAAAAATACTACATTAAATATGGATGTCCTTCCTTGCTTTTCATAATTATATTTATATGATAGTACATTAAAGTGAATGATAAATAAAACTAAAATTGTACTAACATTAATATTGATACGTACAATATAACATAGCATACTGCATGGCTCATTTGGGTGATAATCATTTTTATCGATTTTTCTTATAATTTGATAAATCTAATCTTATTGATAATATTGGTTTTATTCTTAATTTTAGAGATTTCATATTACGCATATTAGTTGATTAATGATACTGGTTAGAATTAGAGCAAACATATTGAATTTTTTTTTCCTTACATTGAAAGGAATGGTAAGTTTTGGTTACTTGATATGCTTTTATACTCATTACGTGATTTTATATGATTTCATTTAAAGGTGAGGAGCCCGCAACATGAGACTAGATAGTGATGATTATTTTGCTTTTATTTAAGTTATTATATTTATATGTATTCTTTTGTAGTCAGTGGTGGTTATTTTATATATATATATATATATATATAGTTTTGGAGTTTGTAGTATAATATAAATATTGATAATAGTAATATAATTATATATTACAACTATTTATTTTTTTAATATAATTAGTAAGTTATGGATGTTGGTTGTCAAATAGATCTAGTTGTAAATGAATGATTATTGGTTGTATAAAAAAGAGAGAAAGCGAAAGAGAATAGAAAAGAAATTCTTCAACTTTAAATTTTGGAGTGTTTAGTCAAGTAAAGAGGGTCGGAGGGTCATAGTCGAATGACGATGGTCATAGGGCCATAGTCGAGCGACATTGGTTGAAGGGTCATAGTTGGGCAATGTATATTAGAGGGCTATAAATAAGCAATGGAGGTCAAAGGGCTATAGTCAGGTGACAGAGTTTAAATTATTATAGTTGGGTAAAGGTGGCCGGATGACCATCATTGGGCATCAATGGTCAAAGGATTGTGATCAGACGACAGTGGTTGATCGATCGTAGTCGAGCAATAGTGGTTGGAGGACTATAGTTTACTAACAATGGTCAAATGATCGAATTTGAGCGATGTTGATCGGATGATTATAGTTTTGAGCTAGTGGTTGAAGGATCATAGTCGGATGACAGTAGTCGAACAACATTAGTTAGGTAGTGTTTTGATAAAGATAGGCAGGCAATGCTTTGCTGGTGGTGATAAGGGAGGTTTCCAGCAATATTAAGTGACTTGGGGTCCGATGGTGTTGATTGGACGGTGGTCTGATGTAAATGTTTCTAATGTGATGGATGGCCAATGGTCTGGCGGGGGTCCGATAACAACAGTTGAACAGTTGTTTGATAATAATGATGGGAAGAGCTCCAAGATTCATAGAGTATCTGAGCTCTCTTGAATCTCACGCAATATCCTTTCTCCTTTCATGTAGAAATTAGGGGCATATTTATAAATTTTTGTGAGTATATGCCACTACAGGAAAAACGCCGAAATCCGGCGGTTTTTTCTGGCGGTTAGCCTATATTAACCTGCGGTTTTTTTAACTACCGGCGGCTTTACGGCGGTTTTTGTGCCGCCGGAAAAAATCACGTAGGAAACTATTACTGGCGGTTTTTTACCAGCGGTTTTCCGGCGGCTCCGACCGCCGGTTTCAACCGGATTTTATGCCGGCGGTTTTCCGGCTGTGACGCCGCCGGTTAATTGACCGACGGCCTACCGGCGGTCTATTTACCGACGGTTCTCCGGCGGTTTAGTTAGCCGTTGTATGTTTTTAAAACCGCCGGCCTTCGCTCGCCGGTAGACCGCCGGTTACTTAACCGGTGAAAGCCGGCGGTCTAACCGTCGGTATTTCCGGCGGTCTAAACCGTCGGATGTCCACCGTAGAACCGCCGGTGGCCGTCGATAACCGCCGGTAATAAACCGAAGATCTAACACAACGATTAGAACATTACATTAATGCTTACTATCTAAATCATCCAAAATATTTCTAATCCTTGCAAATGTGTAGTAAGAAACAATAATCAAAGAAAAATCATAAAAAATAACCTTAAAATAGAAATCGGACTGTTTGGGGTCGGACGAGCGGAGGCGATTCCGATTGGGGGCGGCGGTCGGATTTGGGGCGGACAAATGTCGTCGGCGGCGTCGGATTGGGGGCGGCGGCCGGAGGAGATTCTTAGCCGGCGGTCGGACGAGCGGAGGCGACCCTAGGAAAGAGCGAGCGACGGGAGGGCGAGCGACCGAGAGAGAGAAGGAAAGAGTTAAAATGAAATGCTAGATGCGGGGCTCAGTGTATTAGGGCTTAAACCGGCGGTTTTCCGGCGGTTTTGACTGCCGGTAAAAAGTCACTTATCAACGGCGGTCTAAACCGTCGATAAACCGCCGGTTCTTGTTGACGTCCAACGGTTTACCGTCGGTTTAGTGACCGCCGCCCTTACCGGCGGCTTATATTTGCAAAATCACCGGTGCAGCCGTCGTTAAACTCCGACGGCCAAACCGCCGGTTGTGCCGCCGGTACTACCGGCGGTCCTAAAATCGCCGGTTAGAACCGCCGGTTTAGGGCATTTTTCATGCTCCGTAAATATAACAAAAATTTATAAGACTCCATCAAATGACCCGTATTAACTTCCTCGATTATAAATTGTACCTCTAGCATTTAAGAACCAAAATGATGTTAGAATTAAATAATCTTATACTCGATTGATTTTTCTACTTGAGACACTCAATAGATTTGTCTTCTTGAGGCACTCGATTTGAGTAAAATCATTTGAAATTTGAATATCGTTTGATTATCCAATTAATGTTTCAAGGTTTCTCATTACAATTCTTAGTGTACGATCTTAGTTCATTTAAACTCGAATCAGATCATTTTTTGTGTTAAATATCTTCACATCGAGATTTTTAGTTCAAAGATATATTTGCTAAGTTTGAATGGTTTTGAAATTGAATATATAAGTTTTTAATTTAACCATACATCAAGATTTGTGTCTGATTAAGCGCTTTTTGATCACATATAAATTATATACGTTATATAAATATATATATATCCACCTAACAAATTCATATAGGAAAATCCGCAGCAGCAACAGACAGTAAAGCCGAAGTGCCTAAGCATAGCATTCAGGAGGACTAATCCCTTAAACCAATTTCAATAAGACGCCGCATCACTAATTTATTGCTAATCTTCATTGCGGTAGATTTTCTCCTTGAAGAAAAGGCAAAAGGCTGCAGTTAAGCTCGATTATTTTCTTGCTAGCAAGCCTATAACCTCATTTTCTACTCGTTCTTTAAGGACTAATCCGCCGCTTGTAGATGTTCATTGCCTGCAATGATTGTCTTCGTTCCCTTAATTTTTTACTGCTGAATTTCTTAAGAACAGTTTAGATTGTGCTTCTTCATGTTTACTGGACCTGAAGCGTTCAACTAAAATGTTGTACCCGTTCAAATAATAGCTTCAATTCCGAAATTTGATTGTGCCTTACAGTCATTTATGGTAGCCCTTATGTCCTTCATTGTTGCAGTAAAGTGGCACTCAGTGCTTCATTAATGAGCACTAATGTGCAAATTCTTATGTTATTGAGTTCATGAAGGAAGTAAAATAGGAAGAGAGAAAAAGAAGCTAGGGATCTTAATGTGTGGCTCAAGAACTACCACTTGTAGTAAAACTAGCAATAGGTGGCTTTCTGTTATGAATAGCCGATAGAAGTCTTGTCATCATTTGCTCAGTTGTTGAGGTATTTAAGAATATGTATGATATATCATCAAAAAAATTATATTTATCAGACATGAATTTCAATATAAATATAAATTGAAAGCTTTAAAAATTAAAAATTGGATAATTTAAACTCTAATTTCAGCAAGCTTATAGTCATATTGAACATCTTGAGAAGACGAACATAAGACACCAAATTCAATCCAATTTAACCTAAATGGGTCCAAGAACGAAGCATATTTGGAAGCTTCATAACATTAATTGAATGATCAAATGATATTCAAATATAAAGTGTTTATAGTTAAATCGAGCAGCTCGATGAGATGAATCCAACCAGCCAAAGATCATCGAATTCTTACATCAGTAAGACACTCGAATGCTCGATAAATGACCTATGATCAAGGGAGATGATATCGGTCGTCCATTGAAACACTCTCAACATACACTTGATTTTTTCCCTATTTACTAGTCACACCACTCACAAAAAATTATAAATAAACCATTCATTCTTCACTGAAAGGGAAGAATAAAAATGGAAAAAAAGCGGAAAAGAATCAGAGATCGCTCTTATATTTTTGAGTCATCATCACTGCTAACAACCACCAATTGCTACCACCAGTAACCACCATCATCACCGAAAATTGACATCATAAATCATCAACAATTCTAGAATATTGTCAAGATTGTAGTCAATTGTTGTAGATCTTTGTATTTTCCTCTTCTTTAATGGTGAAGAAAGGAAGATTTTGTATCACTTATTACATAGTGAATTCAGCAATGGGACAGGCCTTATGGTCTTTCCCTTTCCGATTTTTCCACGTAAAAAATTCTCTAGTCCCATTATTTTTCTATGCTCATGCAGAATTTCAATATAAATATAAATTAAAAGCTTCAAAAATTAAAAATCATGACCATTTGAAGTCTAATTTTAGCAAGCTTATAGTCAAATTGAACATCTCGAGGAGAAGAATCCAACAACACCAAATTCTATCCAATCCAAGCTTAAATGGGTCCAAATCAAATGATCAAAGCCTTGAAAGCATTAGAATTTTCATTGGATGACCAAATGATATCTAAATATGATGCGCTTATAATCGAATTGAGTTGCTCAACAAAGTAATTCTAATGAGCCCATGATTGCTAAATTCTAACAATATTAAGACACTCAAATGCTCGATAAATGATCCATAATCAAGGGAGTTGATATTGGTCATTTATTGAAACACTCCTAACATGCCCTTGATCTTCTTCATATTTACTTGTCATACGGTTCTAAAAAAACTATAAATAGACCTCTCATTCTTCACTGAAAGGAGAGAAGAAAAAATGAGGAAAAGAGGAGAGAAGAATTAGAGAACTCTCTTACATTTTCCAGTCATCATCGCTGCCGACGACCACCAATTGCTTCCACCAGCAACCACAATTATCACCAACAATGGACATCATAAATCATCAACAATTCTAGAATATTGTCAAGATTATATCCAATTGTTGTAGATCTTTATATTTTCATCTTCTTCAACAGTAAAAAAATGATGATTTTTATAGTACTTGTTACATAAAAAATACAGGCCAGGCCCCTAGCTTGTGAAAGCTGTTTTTTCCTTCCAGGTTCGTTCGGACGATGTTGGATCGTCCGGGACGATCGGTACAGGTTGTAAAGGAATTTCTGGACAGAGAAGTTCGTCCCAGGATGAACTGGGGTTCGTCTGGACGAAATTTTTCCAGAGAGCAACTCATCCAGGTACGATTACTGTACACGTCTGAACGAATTTTGTCTAGAGGGCAAATCGTCCTGGTTGGATATATATGGAAATGAGATATTTTGAAAAGAGAGAAAAAGGCATGAGAGAGAAAATCGAAGGAAAAAGGAAGAAAAGTGATTTTTGGGCGACTTCTGTCTGTTTTTTTTGGTAGCTGCAGTTGAGAAAGTTGACCGACTTAAGGTAAGACACATTCCTCCTTTCTCAATTTTCAGAAACGAGGATTTTGACGACTTTTCTATTTCGGATTTTGTTTCCGTTAGCGAATAATTGATTCCGTTTTGTACTGATGAACTTTTTACCGCGTAACTTTTGGTATGTTTCTGAGATGATATTTGTGCACGTTTTGAGTATTTTATGGAAGATTTTTACCGGATATTTGAAATTCTGTGACGTTTTAATCGAACTACGAATTATCTGAATGTTGAAAAATATTGATTCAGTACAATGAAAGTCTTACAATTATGTTTTTTATTATTTGTGGTAATTTAGTGAATTTCTGAATATGTGAATTTTGTGTAAATTCTGTATACTGTCGTTATGCCGCTGACGATTTTCTGACGTAATCTAATTTTCTGAATTGAATGTTTTGATATGCTGTGATATCAAAAGGGAGTCATAAGGGGCCAGAATCCTTTGAGATTCTATCAGTGTCAGGGAAATCTGAGAAATCTGAAAATAAGTTCTATTCTGAAAATTATGTATATCTGTTCTGTTCTTGTGCTATAAGCACAAAGGGAGACATAAGGGGTCAGAATCTGAGATTCTGTTAGTGTCAGGGAAGGGAGGCATAAGGGGTCAGAATCTGTCGAGATTCTGTCAGGGTCAGGGATATCTGATATGTGATATGTGAAATGTGATTTTATCTGATTTGAATTCTGATTTGTACGATCCGATCCGTTCTGTGATTTGAAAGTTTTATAAGTTTTATGAGATTTGTTCTGCACTTTGATCTGAATTTAAGTATCTGTTCTGTCTGATTATATGAATTCTGTATGATATTCTGATTTATGTACGATTATCTAATTTCTGTACAGCTATTTGAATAACTGCTTCTGATGTGTTTTCTGATGTGAATTTCTGGAGATTTGGATTGGTGAATGTAGTTTTGCTGAGCTGTTAGCTCATTCTTGTTTTTTGCGTGGCTTTCAGGTTCTGGAAAAGTGAAGGAAGTCTTGGACTAGAAGTTACAGGTCTGATCAGTGATTATGTATTTTGTACTTTTGATTTTTGTACAGTCATGACTTTTCTGTTCTGTTTCTGTCTGTAAGCCATGAACTGTATTGTACATGATTATTTTGATAAAAAAATATAGATGAACTGTTCTATATATTTGGAAGTCTATAGCAGCTCTGTGTTTCTGTTTTTTTTTTTACATTTGGAAGAAAGTTTTGAAGCAAGTCCCAAAACTAGATTCTGGATTTCAAGTTTCAAGTTCCGTCACGACCCGATGCGAGCGGGATTCGTTCCGGTCGGGTTGGGTCGTGACATAGCTATTCCTTGTCTAGGTTTTCAACATAAAAAATTTTATTGTTCTATCATTTTTCTCTATTCTTGCCGAATTTTTGTGCATTTCTAAGAAATGAAATATAATCTCTATCGATGCAAATCTTCTAGCATGCAACAATGTTTAGTTTGAAGCAGTGATGAATTATAATCATGATAGGGAAAACATGTGATTGGTTGAAAGTCATCTCGCAGAATAATGAAATATAAAAAATTCTATGCATTTTTTCTTCCTTTCTCATTGTTCTTTCTTCCTTATCATCCATTGCTTCTAGGAGTTATATGTATCCTCAAATCTGTCAATTATCCATATTATTTGGGGCTCTTGCTGACTTGCTCTTCATTTGAGATAATTTTCTTAATGTTTTATAAAATAGTTATATAGTACAAAAATTTCTAGTCCAACAAAATTTTTGTATGAAAAAACTGCTTTAAAAAATAGTAAGAAAGTCATCCCAAACGAAACATTACCCTTCTTACAATACTATAGTCTATCACAATCTGCTCTCCAACTTTCATAAAATGTTTGGATGAATCTCTATTAATGTGGAATAATGGAAGGAATTGACAGAAATCTTGTGATTCATGTTTGCCCAACACTAATGGTGGTGAAACAAGACTAATCTATCAACCCCCTAAACACACACCAGATTCACCTTCTTTGGACAATCAATACCATGGAGTTTATGGGAGGTGCACCATTCAAAATAATGTTCATCACAAGCCCAACTTATGCCAACAACAATCCAAAAATGTGATTCCAAAAAGTTGAAAAATACTTCAATTCTTATAGACTCTCAGATATAAGGAAGTTAACACATTCTTCATTCCACATGGATGGTCCAATATAGGAATGATATCTTTGGTTAATGAACAAAAAATGTTTAACCTATTAGGTCAAGCTCTTCCTCGCACTTTGCAAACAATTTGATCTTCTAAAAATCTTGAATTGCAAGGAAAACTAATCAGGTCGATGTAAACATCAATGGTGGCTGAGACCAACAATCCAAGATGAAATCTCTCTGCATCAGCCTAACTATAATGATCAATTGTTGAACTCAATTTTAAATCCATTGATGATAAGCTTTATGATGATAGAACAATTACTTGCCATCACTAGCCTATTCCAATACAACTCATAATAAACTCCCACCACTTCTTCTATCTTCACAAGCCTATGGCTATGAAAAAAAATTAATGCCTAAAATTGTTTAGAAATGAGAAAAAGCTATCTTTTGAAACCTTTATATCTTACCTATGTACTAGGCATCCAATTGTGACATCTTGAAATCTAATGGAAGGATTAAATATCTAAACTTAAATTTTAACTCAACCAAAATATAGAATAAATCAAAGCTATTTAAAAATTCAAAATAATAAATATAATATAAACATCATCCAATTTTAATTATTTCTAAATCCTTAATCCTCATTTAATATACCTTAAGCCACCCCATCCCCTCCCACATTTCCTTCTTTACCCAGGTGAGAGATACAAGATAAGGGGAGAAAAAAGAAGAGAGAGAGGGAAGAAAGAGGAGGGGGGAAAGTGGGGATTGGGCTACTATTTTGTTCGTTCCAATTGTGAAAAATATTTTGATCATGATAGGTCATCTTAACCCTATACCTATTTATGATTTTGTGTTTTGCCTATTTTCTCTCTTATAATTGATAAAAATATAATATCTCTCATTTTAATGATTTCCTACTATAGAATTTTTATGTGATAGCTATCATCACCTCGAATATTTTGATTAGTTTAATTAAAATTTCACTAATTCATTTTTCATATATGACATTTAATATGAAATGAATATTGTAACACTAAGTATAAAATAATCAAGAGTTATATTACTTTTGGATATAAGATATATGATATGCATGCATTTGTTATTCATTTAGTTAATCATGTAGTTTTGACATTCTACTGCATACAAATGAGTCTGATGGTAGTTGCATTAGATGTATATAATGTTTTGGTATTATGATCTATATGATATGAAATGTGTGTAAAAGCAAAAAATGATCATTAGAAATAATTAATTTATTCAAGTTGATTAGAGACATGTTATCTTTTTATAGGAGTGTGTGCAGACATACCTTCCTTTAAATAAGATTCATAGTGTAATCTTAGTGATGTGAAAAAGGAAATATAAGAAGATTGACTAATATGATATAGTAAGTTGATGGACAAGAAATGACGACTTCTTATATGAATGATATCCGACTTGTTATATGTGATATAAGACTGGTTCTTAAAAAATAGGCTGTTTCCTAAAAATAAGAGTGATATGATTGAGACTAATTCTTGTAGGGTTGACTTATAAGATTGGATATAATAAAAACACCACAGGTAGTTGGATGTTTTATTTTGCTTATATATGCATATGACATGATAATATATGAAAATTTGTATAAATGATATGATATAATATGATATGCACATAAGATAAGATAAGACTGATACACATACATGATATGACTAATAATATTAAACAAGGGCATATGATATACATGAAATATATAATATACATGTTGTATTTCATATGATACACAGTCACACACACACACACACACACATGCATTAATGCTTGAAAATGTATGACATATATCGCACAAAGGTTCACTAGCTTAATATGATAGATATACTAATATACATGAAATGACATATATAATAAAATCAATTATAATTTATTGACATGTATAGAATTATAACAAACCTACAGTGCTATGTTTGATATGACTATACTTATATGGACGGAATGATTATACGCACATTCCACTACCAAGAATTGATTGTAATTATAGGTTCTACTAACTTACTAGTTGTTAGTTTACACCAAGATATATATATATATATATATATATATATATTTAAAGGGGTCAAAATCTGGTGGTGCTACTGATTAGGATTTTTACGCTTTATTTTAATAATATATATTTTGGTTTTATCCTTTTATATTCATCAGTATAGAGAAATAGATTGATGTAACTTGATCACCTCATTATTATAAATTGAATTTTAATGAGTGAATATAAAATATTTTAATGTATATAACTATTTTTGCTAGTTTATTATAATGGTGGATTATTAGTGGCTTTGATAAACTAATTAAGATATAAATAGGCAATTCTTCCAAATTTAGGTCTTAGGGTGTCACAAAAAGAATTAAAATTAAATTACAAATTACCGCAAAAGCCCACTCCTAACGATCCTGCACCGATATGTTCTATCTCTACTTCATTGACCCTTCTTATAATGCCCTAAGATCCAATTTTGAAAGAATTATCAATTTTAACCTATTAATTAATCAACCAATACTTCTATGAATCATCAGCAATATACATCAATCCAATGAAAATAAATAAAAATCATATACATCAAAATTTTAAATTATATTTTTCTCTCAAAATTATGTACAAAAGCTAGAAGATCAATCAATACATTTATTTTGATTTTCTAAGCAACTAACTACAAAAGAATAAAAATAGAAAAAATAAATGAACAAAATGAAACTTGATTCATGATCTATCATCACTCCATTGGATCCTGACACCTTTTTGAAAATATATAAAATCACATAATGAGCTAATAGCTTAGTAGGTTACGAGAATCTACAATTGAAATCAATATAAGACAATAAAAAAGTATGCATGTAATCATTCAATCAATATAAGTATAAACATATAACTATGAAATATGTGGCAATCAATATAATGAATTTCATATCATATAAGAAATAAAATTAGTGTGAGTAATATAATTCATGATCAGTGATTAGTAACTAAGTGAATAGTGATTAATATATTCTATCAATCATATATCTAGTTGTTATAAAATAGTTTATATAATATCTTATTACATCAATACACTTGTCATTATCATTTGTCAATCGTATAGTGTATACTTTGTATGTATATTATATAAATCATATGATTCATATATATCAAATACTTTTGTATCAATTTTATCAGTCTTATTAGATACTTATATTAATTATAGCTCTATCTTATGCAAATCATGTCCTGTCGATTATATATATATATATATATATATATATATATATATATATATATATATATATATATATATATAATATATATATATATATATATATATATATATATATATATATATATATATATATATATATATATATATATATATATATATATATATATTCCTTTCATATGCATATGCAAGTATTATAAGAAGGATAATGCATCCAATTATTTATGATATTTTTTCTATATCCAGTCCGGTAGGCCAACATTACAGGAATCATTTTAAATCACAATAGTCGAATTTCTAAGAATTAATTATATCAAAAGTCATTTAGGTCAGGTGTATTTCATATAAGAAGTCATCACTTCGAATTCCTACCGGTCGGTGTATCATATCATATCATTTTATCTCATTATGCCTCATTTTTTATATCATTTAGGATTACACCATAAATCTTATTTCAAAAGAAAATCTGTTAGCCTCTTGTATAGGGTAACATATCTCCAGTTAACTTGAATCAGTCAATCATTTATGGCTAGCCTTTTTTACATACATATATTTTATAGCATATAATATAATAAATAAGTGATATTAAGCTTAATATTCAGGTTATTACATTAATCTAGTGAATATAAAATGTAAATATGAATCATGACTAGTGGAATTTATAAGAAAAATCAATATACTTATTTACGCATGTATAAGACCATAACTTATAATTATAGTAAGAATGCATAATATATACTAGTATTATAAGGTTTTGACAATTATTTGTCTATTTTTTCATTTATCTAAGATCTTCAAATTAGGATATTTTCCCAAAAATATAAAAATACATGATAAAAATTTAATATATTATTGTCAATATATGTAGAATGTTTAAAACTATAACATACTAAAAGTTACACAATTAAAATTTGTCAAAAATTGAGATACCATAACTTTTGTAAATTCTTATCAAATTAAAATTAAGAAAACACATAACAAGTAAAATCACTAAAATTAGAGGTGGATAATGGAACCTACCTCGAGACGAGCAAACCTTATATTCTCTCTCCTCTCCCTCTCTTTTTCTTCTCAATTTTCAATTTTCCTTCTCTGGCTTGGGGAAAAGGAAAAGGGAAATACCATTTGAGAAGTTTCGTAAGTGGTAATGAATATTTTATACTAAAATATCTTAAGGATACAAATATAATTATATCATTTGTTTAGTTTTAAATATACAGTTTGTATAAATTATTTTATACCTTCAAATCCATGGATCCAAAATTTATGAAAAGATATCCATAAAATAGCCCATTATGTTTAGAATGTTCTGGTGTAATTAGTTTACAAAATAGATATCTAATGATCTTAGAAAACCTATTTGTATTGACATGTATCAATTTATTAAGAAATTGCAATTAAATAAGAAACTTCTTTGTTTTCATATTTACACTGTCTATAAAATTGGAAAAAAAATTATTATAATTAGAGCAAATCAATATCTGTATTATGATAAAGATGGTTTGTAATGACTCTTGAGTTATTATTTGACTGTTGTATGTTAAAATATATCTTATAAAAATTTTAGGTTCCTTACACTTCTCTCTTCATGAAATAGATTGATGTGACTTGATCTCCTCGTTATTATAAATTGAATTTTAATGAGTGAATATAAAATATTTTAATGTATATAACCATTTTTGCTAGTTTATTTATAATGTTGGATTATTAGTAGCTTTGATGAAATAATTAAGATATAAATAGACAATTCTTTCAAATTTAGATCTTAGTGTGTCACAAAAAGAATTAAAATTAGATTTCAAATTACTGCAAAAGCCCACTCCTAACGATCCTGCCCTGATCAATTCTATCTCTACTTCATTGACCCTTCTTGTAATGCCCTAAGATCAAATTTTGAAAGAATTATCAATTTTAATCTATTAATTAATCAACCAATACTTCTATGAATCATCAATATAAATCAATCCAATGAAAATAACTAAAAATCATATACATCAAAATTTTAAATTATATTTATCTCTCAAAATTATGTACATAAGCTAGAAGATCAATCAATACATTTATTTAGATTTTCTAAGCATCCAACTACAAAAGAATAAAACTAGAAAAAATAATGAACAAAATTAAACTTGATTCATGATCTATCATCACTCCATTGGATCATGACTCCTTGAAAATATATAAAATCACAAAATGAGCTAATAGCTTAGAAGATTATGAGAATCTACAATTGAAATCAATATAAGACAATAAAAAAATTATGCATGTAATCACTCAATCAATATAAATATAAACATATAACTATGAAATATGTGGCAGTCAATATAATGAATTTCATATCATATAAGCAATAAAATTAGTGTGAGTAATTTAATACATAATCAGTTATTAGTAACTAAGTAAATAGTGATTAATATATTCTATCAATCATATATCTTATTGTTATAAAAAAGTTTATAAAATATCTTATTACATCAATACACCTGTCATTATCATTTATCTATCGTATAGTGTATATTATGCATGTATATTATATAAATCATATGATTCATATATATATATATATATATATATATATATATATATATATATATATATATATATATATATATATATATATATATATATATATATATATATATATATATTATATATATATATATATATATATATATATATATATATATATATTGTTTTCATATGCATATGCAAGTATTTTAAGCAAGATAATGCATCCAGTTATTTGTGATATTTTTTCTATATCCAGTCCTATAGACCAACTTTATAGGAATCATTTTAAATTACAAGTCCAGTTTCTAAGAATTAGTTATATAACAAGTCATTTAGGTCAGATGTATTTCATATAAGAAGTTATCACTTCTTACTCGTCGGTGTATTATATCATATCATTCTATCTCATTATGCCTCCTTTTTTATATCATTTAGGATTACACCACAAATCTTATTTTAAAAGAAAGTATGTCGGCCTCTTGTATAGGGTAACATATCTCCAGTTAATCTGAATTAGTCAATCATTTATGGCTAGCCTTTTTTAAATACACATATTTTACAACATATAATATAATAAATAAGTTATATTAAGCTTAATGTTCAGGTTATTACATTAATATAGTGCATATAAAATGTAAATAAGAATCATGACTAGTGAAATTTATAAGAAAAATCAATATACTCATTTACGCATGTATAAGACCACAACATATAATTATAGTAAGTATTGCATAATATATACACGTATTATGAGGTTTTGACAATTATTTATCTAGTTTTTCATTTATCTAAAAGCTTCAAATTAGTATATTTTTCCCAAAAATATAAAAATACCTGATAAAAATTTAAAATATTCTTATCAATATATGTAGAATGTTTAAAACTATAAAATACTAAAAGTTGCCAAATGAAAGTTTGCCAAAAATTGAGATACCGTAACTTTTGTAAATTCTTATCAAATTAAAATTAAGAAAACACAAAAACAAGTAAAATCACTAAAATTAGAGGTGGATAATGGTAACCTACCTCGAGACGAGCAAACCTTAGATTCTCACTCCTCTCCCTCTCTTTTTCTTCTCAATTTTCAAATTTCCTTCTCTGGCTTGGGGAAAAGGGAAAGGGAAATGCCATTTGAGAAGTTTCGTAAGTGGTAATGAATATTTTATAATAAAATATCTTAAGTATACAAATACAATTATATCATTTGTTTAGTTTTAAATATAAACTTTGTATAAATTATTTTATATCTTCAAATCCATGGATCCAAAATTTATGAAAAGCTATCCATAAAATAGCCCATCATCTCTAGAATGCTTTAGTGAAATTAGTTTACAAAATAGATACCTAACGATACTAGAAAATCTATTTGTATCGACATGTATCAATTTATTAAGAAATTACAATTAAATAAGAAACTTTTTTGTTTTAATATTTACGCTGACTATAAAATTGGGAAAAAATATTATAATTAGAGTACATCAATATCTATAATATAATAAAGATGGTTTGTAATGACTCTTGAGTTATTATTTGACTGTTGTAGTTTAAAATATATCTTATAAAAATTTTAGGGTCCTTACTTTTCCCTCTTCATGAAATATTAGAGAAATATAGATATCAATATCAATATAAATTATTAATACTACATTATAAAAATATTCAGTTAATCAATTAAAGAAATCATTAGATACTAGTAGAAATGATTATCAGTGTATACTTAGTATTAGAGCAATTACTTATAATTTCACAAATTGTCCCACCCCGTCATCGAATTTGGAAGAAAATCACAACAACTCAATGATATGGTCCAAGCTGAACAAAATTTATAAAATTATTTCAAAGTAATGGTAATGTAAGACTTTGATAATTTGTATCTACCAATAAATAATCAAAGCTTCTAAATCCAAATAAATATTAAAGTCCACCAAATATAAAAGTTCCATTACACAATTAAATAAATTAAATAACTCTAATCTTAATTACCTATCATAGATATAATTGATGCATGAACCTAAATCCACCAGAAGTAGCTCAAACTAGCAAACCTAAAACCATGAAGTAATATGTGCAAGAAACAAATTTAGACGTAGGTGAAATACTACTAAGTAAAATATAAAAAATAAGACATGAGCATACATATGAGCAAAGAAAAAATATAAGTAGAAATAATATATATGATATGCGATTTTTAAATATACATACTTTTTTTTTGAAAGCTGACAGAACTTAGAAAGAATTATTTGCTAATTAATAATTATTGCATTCAAATGCAAACTCATTCACTTAGAAGCATGCGATATTTATACATCCACCAAAGAATCATTAGTCATTTACTATTACTTTTTGTATATTAATTTATATATAACATTTATAGTTAGTTTACTACATATCCTGTCGGGAAAGGTAAGCACCAATCCCAAGAAAATCAAAAAATTTTATAGAGTTGTCACTCTAAGGACCCATCATTTTGCCTATTCAATATCCAATAGAGTTAAATACCAACATTTACAAGCATCAAGCACAAAAGCTTGTATTATATATATATATATATATATATATAAAGTTATAACATAAGTAAGCTCAATTATATGCTTTAAAAATTTTATGATTTGCATAGACAATAGTTATTCAAAGCAATCGGTATAAAGTATGTGAACTATTCAAAACATTATACAATAATCAACATTGAAACGCTAACTATCATATCATGTCAAAATGGTAATATGCAATGATGTGAATGAATTATCACACTTTAAAATACGCATTATTCACATATAACGAGTGGCAAGATCGAGTTAGACCCCTAAGAAGGAAAGATACTCCCTTATTCATTGAAGAGTCACCTACCAATTGTTGACCATAAGGAACCCCGCTTTTTGATCATGCATTGATCTTCTCAATCCAAAATGCGGTGATCCAAAAGAAAACCTTAATTCATAGGAATTTAAATAAATAATACATTCAAGGCATTGTACATTAAAACATTAAGTATATACTTACAACAATTAATAAAACATATTTTTGAAATTAATAATTCTACAATCGCTTTTTCAATTGACAAAGAGTTTTTTAATAACTTCTATATCGAATAACATTGATCAAGACCTTATGAAATCCATAATACCCTATTTTTAAGATTCTTTCTCACCAACATATACCAACAAAATATTCACATATAATCTATTATAATCTCAAATACTCTTTGGACACCAAATAATAACTCCCGTGAGAATCGTGCTTAGAGTTGATCAAGTTGATTAAATTTTTAAATATAAAATGAATAAGATGTTAAATATGATTTATCTAATTCTAAAGTAAAAGGGGAATTGAAATCTTAAACTCAAATATGCAAATCCTTAAATGCAATTCCTATAAAATTTGTTATTAAAATATATAAAGGTTTCTTCAATTCTAACCACCATGAAAATATATGACTTACTAATTATTAATGAGGAAAAAATAAAATTAGGGTTTCTACCTCATCTAAACGAAGAAGGAGAAGAAGAACAACTTCATGGAAGATTCTTGTGGTTTCCTCTTCAACCATTAATTAACTCTTCCTCTTTCTTGCAAGCTATCAAATAATAATCTCTTTCAAGTTTCTAACCTTGGAGAAAAGAAGAGAATGGTGATGAAAGAAATAAAAATATGAGAAGAAAGTATCAATGGGTGATTAACTTTCTTCCTCCATCGACATCCTCTTCATCAACTTTGCCGACGCTATGATATCGCAATTATCGAACCATGAAGTAGTCAACCATGGCCACTTCTTTCTCTTGTTGGAATGTCGCATGCCATGGGAAGTCGAAGCCAAACATCACCTCCTCCATCCTTGCTTAGATGTTGCGTTCGACTATGCACTCTCTTTTTGGAACTTTTATTTGGTCCGATGAACGGACGTAGAGCTACGTTCGGCCGGCACTGAGATCGCGCCACGTAGCAGGCACAAAACTACAGATCCGACCCGGCGAATAGTGGGTATGTCGCACGTGCGTTTTTTAAATCCATGAGAACCCGGTATTGCTAGGTATTGCTCGGTATTACTAGGTATTTGTTGATTTTGCTCAGCAATAATAAGAAATACCATTATGTGAAGACAAATACCGAGCAATACCGAGTTTTTCTAGAAAAACTCGGTATTGCTCAGTATTACTCGGTATTGGTCTTCACAGAGCAGTATTTCTCGTTATTGCCAAGAAATACCTAGCAATATCGAGCAATACCGAGTAAATACCAAGTAATACCTAGCAATACGTGAACATAACATTCCCAGGTTCCGGTCCGGGTCAAGTCGTCGGGCCACGCGGTAAAGAGTAAGAGCACGTGGCACGATCTCAGTGGTGACCGAACGTAGAGCTACGTCCGATCACCAGACCTAATAATTGTTCCTCTTTTTGGCAGCCTCTCTCTCTCTCTCTCTCTCTCTCTCTCTCTCTCTCTCTCTTCCTTCCTATTTAAAGGCCTTGATTAGGTATTTTGGAAATGCATAAGGCAAGCAGTGTAGAGAATCAAATAGAAAGAGTTGGGTAGAACTCATCCGGTTCAAACACATTGGATTATTATAGAGATGTCAGAGAACACTTGCTATCATAATATTACTTGCACTTGACCTTCTTATTACATTAGAAACCTACACTAAGATTTCAAAATTTATCGAATCAGCTTAGAATATCAAGTATATTTAATCCAATGAATTATCATAATATGCAATGCATGAGTATAATACACATCATACTATTTGCTGTTAATTCCACTTATGCTTATAACTCTCTTTGACCTTCCACACTTGCTTACAATAAGTAGAGTCAAAACATAATAGTTAGGGGCGGAGCCCTAAATTTTTATTAGTGGAGGCACAAATTAATGATTTTTCAAATTATTCTCAATATGTATTTAAAATTTTAATAAGTAAAATAGTTAGAAAACAATAATTATACACTGAAATTTTCTAAAAAAAATTAAGCTACTCCCCAAAGTTCATTTTCTTTTTGCTAATTTTAATTATATTTTCATATTCAAATTACATTAAAAAATTAGATTATATCATAAAAATTAAAACTTCAAATTTACAAAATGGTTCAATCTAACACAATGGTTGGATCTAACAGAAGACTCTTCATAATTTTCATGATGGAGAATGCTCGTTCGATTGTTATAGCAATTGCTATAATATAATAGAACAATTATTCTTACTTTTAAATGAAAATAACTTACTTGAGTTGGCTTTGAGATCATCTTCTCAACAATATATATAACTATAATTTATTAAATTCTCTTATCTAAACTTCATGCCAATTTAAAAAATTAATATAAAATGCAACTTGAATTAATTCTATAATATTTGTCATGTTTCTCTTATTTATGAAGACATATGTATGCATCTTCTTTTTTTTTTTTCATCAGATTTTTAAATGTTTTTATTATATATTGTAAAGTAAAAATTTAACAATACTGTACACATTCATAGCAAAACAAATAACTTTAAATTTCTTTTTCATAAAAAAAAGTAATAAAAAGAGAGACTCACAAGTAACAAATCTTGAGAGAGAGAGAGAGAGCCATGCGAATACCAAGAATTAATCTAAATTTTGAGTACAAATGGCTTGCGGGCGAAACAACATCAAGGAAAGGGATTTAGAGTAATGCTAATTGACCTCATTCTATTTTAACCTTGTATATCAAATTCATTACCTAATTAAAAAAAAATATTCATTCGCCAGTGCCCCCAATGCCCCCACCCTGCCTCCACCAGTGCACAATAGAATAGAATAATCTTCCATACTTACATTCAACATATATGATCATAATCCCTCCCACATCAAGGAGAAATCATTACATCCTGTTAAAAACCGAACGGTCTGAATGTATACCGAGCAATACCGAGTCCAAAATACCGAGTTTTAGGTGATGTGACTCGTGGGTATTGGTCTGTAAACGCATTTGGATATCGGATGTAATAATTGCTCCACATCAAGGGCAGAACATATAGAGCCATTATGCCATTTCAAAAGTGCAATTATCATACTCTAGAAATTAGAATTTCTCCAATGCTATGTCAAGAGTTATAATTTTAAAATATTCAAGATGAAATATTATTTGATGTCTTCGTATCATATTGGATCTTAGTTTACAAAAAAAGTTTTAAATACTGGTCGTAGGCCCTCGTGTGAGCAGCATCCTTTAAACACTGTTTACAGGTTTTGTTGCAACAGTTTTCATGTAGAATTTTATCCCTAGACTTGGACAGCGTCCAGCGCAAGGAAAATCAGAGGAATAGGCGCCATTGCCTTCCACTCGTGTAATTGCTTCCTCTCTAGAAATGGAGGAATACTTGCAGAATCTGCGGAGTTTGAGGTCTCAGATAAACGGTGTGTTTGATTCTCTCCTACTCCTTCCCTATGAATATTTTAAAACTTCAGATCTCTCTTTCTTCAACTTCCTCTCTCAAGAATATTGATTCCGGTCGTTCTACATTCCATCTCCTCTCTCGTTAGAGAAATCGATCCTGTCATTGTGTCTTAGCTTCTTAAGTTTGCGGGTATCCTTTTGATAAACGATTATTTTCTTGCATGATTTGGGTTTTGGTCACAGATATTGAGGAGGTGGCTGCAAAGAGGTCGGTGGAAGAGCAAAGTCAGAAGACAGCGATCGAGACCTTGGAGAAGGATATTTTTTCAGGTTTCTCTGTCTCTCTCTCGCCCCATCTCCCGTTGCGCGCGCTCTTCCGAGTGCTTGCGGAAATAGCTGTCTAAGCTAGCCTTATATTTGTCATTGACATCCATTATAACTACAATGCTCTTCTGTTGTTTGAATATACGCTAAGAATTTTGATAAGGCATAACTGGGTTCTTGAAAATGGTTTGTCAACCACGCAAATTTCTATTATATTTTCGTTTGAATCCAACTATAATATGTGCTGCAGTCTTCGTTAAATGAAGCATTTCAAATGCAACTCGGCAATTGCTCACGAATATGGATAGTTGATTTGCCCCATAGCTCATATTTTCAGAATTGGTCTTCGTGGCTTGAATCCAAATGTAATGGAAAAACCTTTTACTCGGGCATATAGAATTTTAAGCAGTGTTGCAGTTATATATAATCCCTAAGTTTCCGATTGCCCCTTATTTACCTTTTTTGAGAGTTATTAGTTTATCCATTTCTTAAGAAGCGATAGCACTCAACTATTGATCTATGTTTTAAATAATTCATTACCAAAGTTTCTTGTACTAATATTATGCTTGTTTTAAATTTTACTCGGAGGTTTGACTTCTTATAACATGTCAAAATGACCAAAAGAATCATGAGAAAGAGGACTCTAGTTAGCAGTCATACGTGCTGGAATGAAAGTTGTTTAGATGTCATTTAATAAAGTGTGCTTGATTCCCATGGTTTGATATTACCAATGCATTTGTAGCTTCTGGCACTCTGTTAAGCTTGCAGTGGAAAATTATTATATCCTGATGAGTTACAGGAGTCCATGCTACTTCTTCTCGCAGTTGCTTCAGAAACAACTCGTTTAAATGCTGAATCTAAGGAATTGGAGAAAGAAAGAGCTCATATTTGCGGCCAGATATTTGAGAAACAGGAGAAGATATCCTCTTTGGAGAATGAAACATCTACTCTTTCACAGGTTGTGATGTTCTAATTGAACTAATTTAGATTTTATGTAATATGTTACTTTGTTTGTCTGATTCAAAATTTACTGCAAAAACTGTATGCAGTAAATTGCATAAAGCATTGTTAATCATCTTGGTATTTTTCAGGTTCAAAACATATTGTGAAATGTGTATTTAAGATTATAGCCATATGCAATGCTTCTTTCTACATTTCTGAAGGCATCTATGTGATCGGGTTTTGGTTCGAATTTTTAGAAGTCATATTAGATTAAGATAAGACAATCAAGATATTTCGCCACAATTTGCAAATATTTTATTATTTGTTTCTAAATTTGTCATAGGCGTTAGCCCCTATAATTAAGTGGCCCTTCCGGTTATGAGAGATAATTTTTTATTAAGGCTAGTTATTAGAGTCTAAGTGCTCGACACATAATAGTACTAAATTTAACTTGGGATTGAAAAATTTATCGCCTAAAACATAAAGTAGATGGTGAGGGGGATTGTGGTAGGAAACAACACACAATAATGGCAAACAGAGCATAATTTCTTTGAAATTCTACAGTAATTCAGCAGTTTTTGTCCAAAACTGTAGGAAAAAACAGGGAGAAATCACTAGAAATTCAATATTGGAAGGAAAAAAATATCCCGATACAATGAATATTCGATTCGAGAGGAAGATTCAACTCTCCAAATCTCTAGCCAGAGTCTAGAGCCCAAAATCAACACCAAGTTCTCAAATTTCAGCCAAAATTCAAGATGAAAACTTAACCCTAGTAAGAAGAAGATTATTTAAAGTAAAAGGATAATTCATTATTCTCTAAACAACCCCTAATTTGAATTTCCCTCATAATCCCAGCCTTTATTATTGTGAGGGTCCCACTCAAGCTGCCGCCCAAGCCAGGCTTCTGCCCCCCTGCTGTTTCCACCTCCTGTAGACCTGAATCGATCCAAGGAGGACCAGTTCAACCGGCCCAAGGGCTAGTATAATATTACCCCCCTCCCAAAGACTCTCATTGTCCTCAAGGTGAAATTAAGGAAATTGATGCTTCATCCTCTCTTAGGATTCCCAAGTCGCATCGATATCGGGTAGTCCCTTCCATTCAATCAGCACTTATTTGTCTCCCCTTTTATTCGATCTTACCCCTCTTAGCTCCAGTGGTTCTTAGACTACTTCCAACTCCTCTGTTAGTGTAACAGGTAACTCTGCACTAACATCATGCTCCCCTATAGCTCTCATCAATTGTGACACATGGAAGATTGGGTGTATGGCGGCGGATGAGGATAACTTTAGACATACGCCACTGCTCCGATCTTGTCCAAAATCTCATAGAGGCCAAAGTACCTTGGGCTAATTTCTCAGTCCTCCTGTTAGCAACTGTCCTCTGCTGGTAGGGTCATAGTTTTAAGAACACCTCCCCCACTTCAAACTATATGTCTCTCCTATATGAATCTTCCTGCTTCTTCATAATTTGTTGTTCCCGTTCCCTCAACAGATGTTTCTTCAACTCGTCCAATACTTTGTCCCTTTCCTCCAAGCACTGCTCAACTGAAGAAATTGATGTGTTTCCTTTCCCAAAATGTACTAGGTGTAGGGGGTCCCTTCCATATAACACTTTGAAAGGAGTCATATGAGAAGCAGAATTGTATGATGTATTGTACCAATACTTGGCCATGCTAACCATTTTCCCTACATCCTCGATGTTTCAGTAGTAAAACACCCTAAATAAGTCTCCAAACTCCTATTTAATACCTTTGTTTGCTCGTCCATTTGAGGATGGTAAGCGGTGTTTCTCTTCAGAGTAGTGCCCTGCAACTTGAACAGCTCCCTTCAAAACTGGCTGAGAAATACCTTGTCTCAGTCAGACACTACCGACTATAGAATCCCATGCAGTCTAACCACCTTCCTGATGAATGCTGCTGCAACTATCACTATGGTGTAGGGGTGTCATAAAGGGATAAAATGTGCATACTTGCTCAACCGATCAACCACCACCATAATAACTATGAACTCCTTCGATCAAATCCATGGACACTTTCTCCCATACCCTGTTTGAAAGCGATAATAGTTGTCATAACATACTTGGAGCCATGACCATGTACTTGTTTCTCTGGCACACCTCACACTTTGCTACCATCTCCTCCACATCCTTATGCATCCCCTTCTAGTATAACTCAGCAGTCAGTCTCTTATATGTCTTCTCTACCCCGGAATGACCTCCAATCGCACTCCCATGTAACTCATGCAGTAGGTGTGAATATGGATGGAAGTTCGGGGCATCATAAACCTCCCATGATATAAGAATCTCTCCCATGATGGTTACTTGTATCCTTCATCAAATTCTCTCTAATCTTCTTCAGCTCCTCATTCTGCATGCTCTCTTCCTTGATAGTCCCCTAGTATACCATTAGTTAGTGGTACTGAAATTGTCATCCCCTTGAGCTCCCTAACACATCTTGGTAAAGCATCAGCCGCCTTATTTTCTAACTCTAGCGTATACTGGATCTCAAAATTACAGCCTAGTTGTTTGGACAACCACCTTTGATTCTCCGCAGTCACCATCATTTGCTCTAACAAGTATTTCAAGCTCCTTTGATCGGTCCTGACTACAAAATGCCATCTAAGAAGGTATGGACGCCACTTCTGAATGGCTAACACAATGATCATCAATTCTTATTCATATACAGACTTCAGTCTGGCTCTAGTTGTCAACACCTAGCTGAAGTAAGCTATGGGTATATGATTCGACATCAGCACTGCCTCCAACCCATATCAGGATGCATCTGTCTCCACCACAAAAGTCTAACTGAAATTTGGTAAATCCAAAACTGGTACTATGGTCATTGTCTTCTTAAGTTTCTCAAAAGCCTGGGTAGCTGCTTCCCCTCATAAGAAGTTATCTTTCTTTAATTGCTTTGTCAAAGGCCAAGCTATATTGTTATATCCCTTCACAAACCTTCTGTAATAACATGTCAATCCTAGGAAACCCCTTAGCTCCCTCAAGTTCTTAGGTAGAGGCACTTCTGCATTTCTTCAATTTTTGCTTGATCGGCTGCCACCTCCTCTTGAGATACCACATGTCCCAGGTACTCCACACTAGTCTGTGCGAAGCTGCACTTCTTCAGATTGGCCCTGAGCTGATGCTCCTATAGAGCTCCAAAGACCATCCTTAAATGCTCCATATGCTCCTCTTCGATCTTGCTATACACTAGTATGTTATTATAGAAAATTAAGACAAATCTCCGTATGTACAACCTGAACACCCTAGTCATCAATGAATGGAAGGTAGCACGGGTGTTTATAAGCCCAAATGGCATTACCAACAACTCGTAGTGCCCCTCGTGCGTCCCATCGATTAAAAAGGCGTTCGAGGTGGACGCCTTGAATCGAGGCGGAGGTCGGGCGAACTGAGGCTTAAGCCTTGAACGTCCGGGCGAGGCTTACGCCTTTTTCCACGGAGGTGTATGCCTCAATACGTGAGGCGCATCGAGGCAGCGCCTCGAAAGGGAGAAAGTTACCTTCAAGCCAGCGAGCCAACGAGCTCCCGTTGTTTCTTCTTATCAAAATGTCGTAACTTATGATCCGACAGGAAGGGAAAGTCGTCGAAGGAGCGCAGTCGAACAGCCACAAAGGAGCCAAAGAAGCGACGCGTGTAATCTCTACACCTCCTATGAAGCAACGAAGCCGAACAACAAGGACAAAAAGAGAAGATGAAAGGCAAACCCTAGACGCAGCTAAGTTATTATTGATTAACTTAATTAATATAATTCAAATATTAATAATTAAGCAAATTAATTAAATACTTAATAGTATAATTAGTGCATAAATTAATTGACTAATTAGTAATATAATTATTAATTAAATATTAATATAATTAGCCTAGTTAATATAAATTAAAATATATATTATTAAATATATAATTAATAGTATTAATAATTATTATTGAGTAGCTTGTATCGCTCAGTACATGCTCGGTACCGAGCCAGTACCGCTCGGTACTGAGCAAGTATATGCTCGGTACTGAGCGGTACATGCTCGGTACCACTAGGTACACGCTCGGTACCAAGCCAGTACCACTAGGTACATGCTCGATATTGCTCAGTACATGCTCAGTACCGAGCCAGTACCGCTCAGTTCCGAGCGGTATATGCTCGGTACCGAGCGGTACATGCTCGACACTGTTAATTACTTTATTTTTATCATTTTTTATGCTTACGCCTCGCCTCGCTTAGCCAAAACGCCTCGATTCCTGATTTCGCCTTTTAAAACGTTGGACTGCGTCCTAAAAGGCGTCTTCCTTCTCCTTCATCCTAATTTGATGGTAGCCTGACTTCAAGTCCATCTTGGAAAACACCACTGCTCCATACAGCTCATCCAGTAGTTCATCGATCACAGGGATGGGAAAATTATCAGACATGGTCTTCTTATTCAACGCTTTGTAATCCATACAAAATCTCCAGCTCCCATCATTTTTCTTGACCAATAAGACTGGACAAGAGAAAGGACTCACACTTGGCCTTATGATCCCTGCTTCCATTATCTCCCTGATCAGCTTCTCAATCTCATCCTTCTGAATTTGAGGGTAACAGTACGACCATACACTAATTGGGGATACCCCCTCTTTTAAAATGATGGCATATTTCTGCTCTCTGGGTGGTGGTAAAGTTTGAGGCGGCTAGAAGACCTCACTGAACTATTGTATGAGGGGTTGTACTACAAGAGGGATATCTTCCTCTTCCCCTACACTGATTCCCTCTAAGTGTTGCAGTTCCACTAAATATCGTCCTCCCACCTCATGTATGGTCCTGATCATGGATTTGAAAGATACTTCGGCCTTGGATAGCCCTGCATCGCCCTGGATCTCCATCCTCCTTCATCCCACCACCAGTTCCATCCTCAATGCTTCTCAATTGACCTTAGTATCCTCCAAGGTCTACAACTACTTTATCCCCAGGATGACATTAGTATTCTCCAAGTCATAGGGAAGAAAATCCTCTCTCACTAGAATTCCTTGAATCGTCAGCACTATTCTCCTACAAACCCCTCTACCCATCTCCACCTTTTCCGTGCCCATCATCACCCCATAGCCCCCTGTATCCACTAATTTCACCCCTAACAAGTTGACAATCTGATTGAAGATGAAATTGTGGGTTACCCCACAGTTTATTAGCACCACCACCTCTTTGTCAGCTATTTCTCCCTTCACTTTCATGATGTAATTTGGGGTGAATCCCACCACAGAGTTTAGAGAGACTTTTGCCACATCCATATGCAACTTCTCTTCTTCATCCATTACTAACCTGCTCTCACCTCCCTCTTCAGTTTCCTCGTCATCACAGACAGTGAGAACTTGAAGAGTTCGGTCCTTACACCTATGCCCTGACATGTACTTTTTTTTTGGTTAAAACCCGTTGTGGGGCCTACGCGTTAATATCCAAAATTCGGTTACAAAGTCCTTAAAAGGATCCTCCAGCTCGCTACTCCTCATAAGAGCTACAGGCAAAAAAGAAACAAAAAAACCTAAGATCCGGAGGTTCCTTTTCCTACAAGTACAAGAAAAGCATAAGTAAAGACTCGGGCTGTGAGTAGACAACACCCAAAAAAGGAAGAGCAGATTAATCCCATTCAGCACAGTCTTCATGCAAATATAGTAATGAAACTTGAAATTGAAATGCGAAAAATAAACAAAGAGTACCTTGCAGTCGTTGAAACTCCCTAAACTAGAATTTAAGATATCCCTGCAAGAAACTCTCAAAAAATCTATATTAGAAAGATAGTAGTTAACACAGAGAAAACCCGTTAAGATATGCCCTGGCATGTACTTCTCATCACATCTAAAGCACAATCTCTTAGCCTTCTTCTCTTATATCTTCTTCTCAGTCAGCTTCTTAAAATTACCCCCTCCATCTTTCTCCTTTGGTATTTCTCTCAAACTCCCTAGTGCAGGCCCTTTGGGAGTTAAAAAGGTGGTGGTCATCCTATATGACCCCCCCTGAGTTGCTTCCCCTAGCCCCCCTCTCCAGCTACTTTTGGTCCTCTACCAACTATGTTAGCTCCATGGCTTCTCCCAAATCTCATGGCCTCATCATCCTAACTGCTGCTCGGACTCTGGTTTAAGCCCCTTCATAAAATTTCCTTCTAGTACTGTCTTTGAGAGTCGATCAAGCTTACTAGTAAGGTACTCGAACTAGTCCCGATACTCTATTACAGTCCCCTCTTACGTCAGGGCAAAAAATTGCTCATAGAAGTTTCCTCCCCTACTGGTTCAAAAATGTTCTAGTAAACAGTCCTGCAGTTGTTAATTTCTCCTCCGTCAACCCGTTGATTGCAAAGTATCACTCCACCATGTAGATCCAGCTATGTGCGTCCTCGGGCTCAAAGATGAGCATCTACAGCTTCCTCACCTTCGGGTCTCCCCCGTTTCCCCTGAATCATCCATAGTCTCCCATTCCTGAAAGAGGAGGTGCTCCCCAGTTGTCACGATCCTCCCTTCGGTGATCATACCCAAATCCTTCATCAAGATCCCCTCTTCTTCTTTTAAAATCAGTACCATGACGATCGAAATCATCCCATCTCCCCACAAATTCAGCACCCCTTCTTTTATAGCCAATGCTCATCTCCTCACTAGAAAGCAGTTCTAGATGAGGCATTCCGTCTTCCCCCTCCAATATCACTACTTTTGGATATTCCCTTCCCCTAAATGTGTTAGGGTTCACCCCTCTTTCATGGCCACTGGTAGTTTCCTTTGCTTCCAATGTCACCAGATTGGGTTTGGCTTCTAGCAATTTCTTCAGCATATCTTCCACCACGGTGAACTTTCTCTCTATCCTTTCATTAACGGATGCAATCTGATTTTGAAAATTAGATTTGAGTTGCCTAAGTTCCCCCTCCAAGACTTCGACCTTCCTTCCGGCCATTGATATCCCTTAAGATCGATGTGCTCTAATACTAATTTGTTAGGAAACAACACAAAATAATGGCAAACAGTAGAATTTCAAAGAAATTTTGCAGTAATTCAGCAGTTTTTGTCCAAAACTGTTGGAAAAATATGGAGAAATCACTAGAAATTTAGTAGTGGAAGGAAAGAAATAACCTGATACAATGAATCTTCAATTTGAGAGGAAGATTCAACTCTCCAAATCTCTAGTCGGAGTCTAGAGCCCAAAATCACACCAAGATCTCAAATTTCAGCCCAAATTCAAGATGAAAACCTAACCCTAGCAAGAAGAAGAATATTTAAAGTAAAAGGACAATTCATTATTTCCTAAACAACCCATAATTTGAATTTCTCTCCTAATCCTAGCCTTCATTATTTTGTGGGTCCCACTCAAGCTGCTGCCCAAGCCAGGCTTCCGCCCCCCTGCTGCTTCAGCCTCCTGTAGACTTGAACTGGTCCAGGGTGGACTGGTTCAGCTGGCCCAAGGGCTGGTCTAGCAAAATTGTGACAACTTGATCATGAATATATGATTATGTTGTCTTGGGTTGTCATAATTCTTGGTCTATTTAATCAATAGAGATTATTTATTTAACTTGACTCAATAATCCTTGTCGATAGCCATAGGTTGCTTTGTTTAGGAGAATCTTGTAGATCTGGAGTTGATATCTCTTTAAGGGGATGAATTTACATCGATTTAAGCTAACAATGGGTTTTGTGTCATATTAAGCTTACTTTACGATTCACAACTTAAGGGCTATATGTCATTAGGGAACTTACAAACTCTCATTGTATCATAATCTTATGTTGTCATTTTGTGATGAGATTGACAATCAGAACTATTTATCTGTGATGCCATTTGGTGAATCATAATAATATGTTCAACAATATAGTGACTACTTGTAAGTTGAGGCTATTCTTGAATTTATCATATTCGACAAATGACAATAAAAAATTAATGGATTTCGCTTGATGTTTTAGGTGGAAGATTTCATTTAAAATATTTTGATTTACATTTTTCTTACATATATATTAATGTGGCTCTGAAATGATCAACCTTGGGATTTAAGGGTATCATGAAAATATAATCTGCTCAAGTTGATATTTTTTATTAATGCGGCCATCATTAGAGTTTTGAACTTATTTGTTTTGTTGCTTGAACTTTATCCACTCTACCCGCATACTACCAAAGGTCAGGTTTGTAGATTAGCTTCACAAGTTGCCATATAGGCGAGGCGATCTCGGGAGTTTGCATCTCGAAATGAATTTTTTTCGTAAAAGACACTGAAGACCTAATGTAAATGTAAAACAAATTTCTTTACCAATTCTTGTCGCCAAGTCTTTGTTTCTTGGTTTATAATGATATGAGTACATTGTTTTATATTATTTTGTAAAGCTAAAATTACTTTTTTTAGATAAGTCTTGTCGACTCTAGCCCCTATGAGGGGGAGGATTACATTTTAGTATGAGATTTACAACCCTATCCTTAGTTAGGGCAGCCTGCTCTAGAGCATCACGCATTTGTTGATAATTTTAGTTTTAAGAGATATTTTATGGAGTTTCAAAATGCTCAATCTCTTTTAGAAATAATTTCACGATTCTCAACACATGATACATTCAAATTTATTCTTATTTTTAGTTCGAACATCATTCTTAGATGTTAAGGGGCTAAGGGGTATTCTTCAGGAGACCCCGAAGGAAAAGACTGTAGGAGGGGAATTGGGGAAAACTTCAAGAAGCTCACTGAGGAGTTACAGGAGAAAAGGGCTAAGAGCTATGTTTCAGATGTAATGAGAGGTATATTGATGTAGAACTACATGTAAAAGACGAATGCAAGCGATTGAACGTACAAGATTAAAAATAGAGCTTTGCAGTTAATCAACATCTTACATTTCTTAGCACAGTTTTAAGCCATTAAATTGGTGATTAAGCTTAGGTAATCAGTTACACAATAAAAGATTTGAATCATAAAGCAACCATATCAAATTATATCATGCAAATGTAGCAAAGGGGAAAGCCCAGAAATTCTGGACAGCTAACAGAACTTGTTCCAACAGCACTTTGGCAATTTCTGGATAGTGGACAGCAAAGCTTCTTGGGAGGGACCTATGGGACAGCAGCTACGGGGGATCAGGACAGCAGGTATTGACCCTGGAAATTCTGGACAGCAGCAGATCTTCTCCTGGGCAGCGATGGAGTTGGCGGGAATTCCTGGACAGCACACTGGTTTGATCCAGAAATCTGGACAGTACTTTTGAGTGGTGATGATTTCAGAGTTTTTGGTTCTCTGGATGATAGGAAATTAGATGAACATCGTGGGAGAACTAGGTGAACAGCAGTAGGGACAACCTGGGATTAATTTCCTTCCTAGGCTGTGAGCTGTGTAATTCCAAAATCTTAATTGAAAAGAGGGAGGGGACGGCAGCCCTCAATGGGTTTGATTGCACAATTAATTGAGGGAATAATTAGGATCTAGATTTAGAAAGTTAAATTAGGAAAGGGGTTTTATTTCCAATCCCAATTAAGATTCTAATTGAGATGATCGGTAGGTCCTTTCCAAAGATAGCTCTTTGATTTTGGGAAGGAGTTTAAATTCAAATATGAGGGCATTTGAATTTAAACAGTTTTCAAACTTAGGGAGGTTAATTTAGGAAAGTCATGATTACTAAGTTTGAAATTTTGAGGGAAAGGGGAAAGTGATTTAATGCTTGCCTAATCAAGGACCTTTAATTGAGGAGGAATTAAATCAAATCCAATTTGAAATTGATTGGGACTTGATTTAAGAAAATTTCCTAAAATAGATTATCTATTTCTAGAAGTATTTCAAAATTCAAATTTGATTGAATAATCAAAGCTTTCCAAATGCGATTAGGTAGAGAAAGGAAAGTAATAATGAGAGGTTTGAATTGTGGAGGCAATGGAAGGGGCAAAGGGGTTGGCGGGTGAGGGCTTGAGTGGTTTGTGGCCGACGGCTAGTAGGTGTAGGTGGTTGTGGTGGTGGTGGGGATTTGGCCAAGAAAGGAAGAGGGGTTTATGGCTGGAGGTTTAGAGTGGGTTTGGTGGGGAGGCCGACGGCCTAAGGGAGGAGGAGGAAGGGTTGGGGCTAAGCCGGCGGCTCTTGGGAGGATTGACCGGCGGTGTAGGGGGAAGGAAGGGAAGGAAGAAAGAAAGAAAGACGAATCATGAGCTCGGACACTTCCTGTGGCTGGTGGGTGATCTATTTCCCTCCACCAAGGGACTTTACCAAAGCTCTCCTAGAACTCTCAAGCTCTCTCCAAATACATGGATGCATAAATTTTCATCATAATCATTCATTAACCTCAAAGGAATAACAAAGGGCTTATAAATAGCCTCATACAATGAAAGAAAAAAATAAAAGACAAACTTGCCCCTAGGGCGTACATAAGACTAGGCCCTCAAGTGAGGGTATAAATAGATAAGTACAAAAATAAATCAAATACATAAAATGACTCAAAATAAATTGGCATGATAATGGCCGTAGATCTCCGGATCTTTATTTGATAATCTTTCCACGGTCGGATGTCCTCATCATATACACTAGCGCATAGGTGTAAGGACTGAACTATTTAGGTTCTCACAGTCCGTGATGACGAGGAAGCTAAGGAGGGAGGTGGGAGTGAGGCAGCGGTGGAGGAGGAAGAACTGCATCTATACTTGGAAGAGGTTTCCTTGAACTCAGTGGTGAGATTCACTCCAAATTACACCATGAAAGTGAGAGGAAAGATAGCAGACATAGAGGTAGTGGTGTTGATAGACAGTGGGGCCAATCACAATTTCTTCTCCAACTAGGTCGTGGACCAATTGAGGGTGAAGTTGGTGGGCACAGGGTGCTACAGGGTGATGATGAGCACAAAAAAAGTAGAGAGGCAGAGGAGTATGTAGGGGGGGTATTTTTTACCATACAGGGTTGGTGACTTCCTTCCATTGAAGTTAGGAAACACTAATGTCATCTTGAGGTTGAAATGGCTACTGACCTTGGGAGACATCAAGGTCAATTAGGGAGCATTAACGATGGAGATGATAGTGGAGGGGGGAGGGTGGTGATAAGGAGAGATGCAGGGTTATCCAAATCTATAGTTTCTCTCAAAACCATGGTGAGGATTGTACAGGAGGTGGGGGGAGGATTTTTGATAGAGTTGCAGAGATTGAAGGGGATCAGGTTGGAGGAGGGGGAAGACATTCCTTTTTCAGTACAACCACTGATATAATAATTTAGTGAGATCTTTTAGCCACAGAGATTTCCACCAACGAGGGAGTAGGAGCATGCCATCACCTTGAGGGAGGGGGTGTCACCGATTAGTTTTAGGCCTTACCGATTGCCTCAGATTTTGAAGAATGATATCAAGAAGCTAATCCGAGAGATATTGGAGGCAGGGATCATCAGGCCGAGCGTGAGTCCTTTTTTAGCCCAGTCTTAATAGTGAAGAAGAAGAAGAATGGGAGATGACAATTCTGTGTGGATTATCAGGATGTAAATAAAGAGATTGTGCCAAAAACGTTTCTTATTCCAGTGATAAATGAGTTATTGGATGAGCTATGTGGAGCTGTGGTGTTCACAAAGATGAATTAGAAGTCCGGGTACCATCAGATCAGGATGAGAGAGGAAGATGTCCTGATGACTGCTTTCCAGACACATGAGGGATACAACGAGTTCTTGGTGATGACGTTTGGTCTCACCAAAGCCCCTACTACATTCCAGTCCCTCATGAACAAGGTGTTCCGGCCCTTCCTTAAGAGATTTGATGTCTTGCTGTACAACAGATTGGACAAGGAGCATTTGGAACACTTGAAAGTGATATTAGAGGTGTTAGGGGAGCATCAGCTGTAGGCCAATTTGAAGAAGTGTTGCTTTGCATAAGTCCAATGTGGAGTACTTAGGGCACATGGTATCTCAGGAGGAGGTGGTTGCTGATCAGGCCAAGATTGAGGTCATGTTGAAATGGCCGCTACCTAGTATTCTAAAGGAGCTGAGGGGTTTCCTAGAGTTGATCGGGTACTACAGGAGGTTTTTAACGGGATACAACACTATAGCTTTGCCACTGATGATGTAGTTAAGGAATTATAGCTTTATGTGGGGAGAGGCAGCTACCTAGACCTTTGAGAGATTGAAGAAAGTCATGAACATAGTACCAATCTTGGTCCTACTAAAATTTAGCCACTTTTTATGGTGGAGACTGATGCATTAAGGTATAGATTGGGGGTAGTGTTCATGCAGAATAACATGCCCATAACTTACTTTAGCTAGGTGTTGACAGCCAGAGGTAGGCTGAAGTCATCTTATGAGTGGGAGTTGATGGTTATTATGTTGGCCTTTCAAAAGTGTTGTCTTTACTTATCAGGCCAACATTTCATCGTCAGGACAGACTAGACGAGCTTGAAGTACCTGTTAGAGCAAAGGATGGTAACTGAAGAGCATTAAAAGTGACTATCGAAGCTGTTGGAATATGATTTTGAGATCCATTATAGGTCAGGGCTAGAGAACAATGTGACTGATGCCTTGTCCATATACATGAGGAAAATTTATGAGCTAGCCATGTCGGTACCATTGTGTTGGATTGGGGGGCTATTAAGGAGGAGAGTGTCTATGATGAGGAGCTAAGAGGGATTAGGGAGGTGTTAGACCGGTCCACTGGACCGGTCCAGCCGGTCCGCACAGGACCGGCAAGTCGCAAAGAGCGACAGATCTCCGCCTCCTGCGGAGATCGATCGGCCCGACCAGCCTGTTAGATCATTTTAGGAAGCGTTTTTTAGCGTTTTGAGAGGGAAATTTGAACGTAGGGACTGTTTAGGGAATTCCTTTTGAATTGTATGCATTAAATGGTAGATTTTCCTAGGCTTTGATCATCTTGAATTTGGCTGAAATTTGAGATCTCTTAGATTTAGGTTTTCTTTGGGTTCTAGCGGCGTCTAGAGACTTGGGAGAGATTGATTCTCCTCTCAAATTGAGGATCAATTGTATCTTTGTTGTTTTCTTCTTCTACTAGTAAAATACAAGTTTTTCCTACGAATTTCTCTCAGTTTTCTACAGTTTTTCCGCTGTTTTTACTGTTTTCCTGCTCGGCGAAGGAATCGTAGATCGACGGCCACGATCGGGAGCTTATATTTTTGATGTTATCATGTAATTTTATTTTTTGTATCTTTTATTTCATGTACTAGTGACGATTTCGCCCTTAGGTAGGCGTAGTGTTTATTGTAGCCCAAGGGGCATATGAGTCTTTTTCTTTTCATGCTTTGAGACCTTTATAAAGGGGTATCTTCTTGTTGTATGAGGTTAATGTTTGATTAATGAAAATTTCTGAAATTCCTTTTGTCTTCTTGCTTGAGAGCTTGAGAGAAAAGAGAGAGGAGGCCTTGGTGAGGCTCCGGCCGCAATACCCAACAGCCCGCTCCGGCGAGCTCTTGGTTTTTCCGTGTAAGTTCACTGTTTCTTCCTCCCCCACCCATCCCTCCATTTAGCCGCCTCCTCCCCTGCAGCCAAATCCCGAAATCCCTCTTCCCCCTCAGTTTTCCCTACAGCCGGCCCTCCCATCTTCTCCTGAACCGCTGAACGCCCTACCCGCCCCCCTCTTGCCGCTGGCTGGACCAGCCGCCGGCCCCAGCACAGCCACCGTCCCCTCCCTCATCCAGCAGCCCGACCTCCTTTCTTCCCTGGTAAGATCCCGCCGAAACCCCAATGCTCAAAATTTGAATTCAGCCTTTACTTCTCTAATTATTTCTTTCCTAAAATAACTCCCCATATTTAAGAAAGATTTAATGGAGATCTCATTTATTCTGAATTCAAATTTCAAATCCATTGATTTCTTTTCATTTAGAAACCTTCCTAAATTAATTAAATCTGAAATTTACAAATAAGATTTTAATTAACTCCCTTGGCCCCACTAATTAATCCTTTTCCTTTGTTGCTCTCCTTGCATGGCCGGCCACCCCACCTAGCCTTCTCTCTCTCTATTTGCCACATAAACAATCATTAATCCCCTCTTAATTCTCCCATAATGACCGCCCTTCCTCATTCAAATTTTGGGGAGGTTTCATAGCAATTAATCTCCCTCCAACCCAAGACAAAAATCTGAAATTCAGATTCAGATTTTGATTCTTGTTCTTCTCTAGCTCACGATCCAACCAACATCCCCTAGTCATCTCCCCGCCCCTCCTCGATGTTGAATGGCGGATCCGGAGCTTGAGTGGGGACTAGTTTTCCACGCCGACGAGAGCATTGATATTCTACGCTCGCCTTGTTTCAACGTGGGATTTGAAGACGACGCCACAATCGAAGAGTACTTGGAGCGAGTCGTCCCGATCCTCGCAAGTATTTTCGACCGACAATTGCGTGGGTACACTTGGACAATCATCGGACGCCATCCACCGCCACCTTCTCCGGTTAATACCTTTCCGGCAACAAAGTCTTTCGTCGCCTTCATCGTAGTGGTGCTCTTCATCCTCGCATGGTTCCTTATTCTCCGTTAAAGCCCAAGAGTGAACGAGAGAGAGAAAAAGGGTACTCAAGGTGAACTTCTTTATTATTAATTGCGGGATTCTTGTTATGAGCATTTAAGTGTTTCCTTTATCTTTAAATGATAAGATTAGTTTGGTAAACTCAAAAGCACATCTTCGCCTAAGCAAGTTAACTACTCTGAACAATTTAACCCTTTATTTTTTGTTGGCAATAAAATTTGTGTTAACAAAGCCTTGAATAATCTTCATTTTAATTTCTAATTGCAATTCCTACTTTGATTCACATCAGAGAGATTACTATACTAGGGGATATTTGTGTTGCCATGGACCTCTATCCATATTCATAATATTCTGCATGAGTTCTACGGGAGTGCAGTTGTGGGTCATTGTGGGGTGTAGAAGACATACAGGAGATTGGCGACAGAGTTGTATTGGAAGGAGATGCATAAGAATGTGGAGGAGATGGTGGCTAGATGTGAGGTATGCAAGAGGAGCACATGTATGGTCATGGCCCCAGGAGGGTTATTGCAATCTCTAGCTCTTTCAGACAGTATGGGAGGAGGTCATTATGGATTTTATATATGAGCTAAATGGGTTTATAGTGATTTTGATGGTGGTGGAGATATTAAGCAAGTATGCTCATTTTATTCCCCTACGTCATCGACAGTGACAGTGGCAGCGACATTAATCAAAGAGGTGGTTAGATTGCATGAGATATCAAAATCTATAGTGCCCGCCCGAGATAAGGTCTTCCTCTGTCATTTTTGGAGGGATCTATTCAAGCTGCAAGGGTCAACATTAAAGAGAATTATTACTTACCACCCCCAAAAGAATGGACTAATGGTGGAGGTAGATAGGAGCCTTGAGATGCACCTAAGATGTTTTTCTTTAGAGACACCTCGGTTGTGGACCCCAAGTATTTGGCATGGGCGGAGCACTAATACAACACTTTATATTATTTGTCTTCATAGATAACTCCTTTCAATGTGTAGTACGGAATGGAATCACATCTCTTAGTGCACTTTAGGCAGAGTAACACACCAGTCTCGTTAGAAGAGTAGTACTTAGAGGAGATAGATAGGATGTTGGCTGAATTAAAAAGCCATTTATTGAGGGCTCAACAAATCTTTAAGAAGCAAGTGGATGGGCGCATGAAGGACATCATGTTTGAGATAGAGGATAGGGTATACTTGAAGTTTCGTCCCTACAGATAAAAATAATAGCTAACAGGAGGAATGAGAAGCTGGCTTCGAGGTACTTTGGCCCTTATGAGATATTGGAGAGGATTGGAGCACTTCCTTGGGAGGGGGCATTGATAGATTGATTCCTCTTGGACCAGTTTTGGTTTATGCCAGGCGAAACAATGGCCACTTGGTCTAAGTTTTTCCCACCTTCGGGTGAGGTCCAAGGTCAAATTCAAAGCAAGGAGGGGTCGGCTAGAAGGGAAAAACAATTCGGGAAGGGCTGTTTAGGGATTTACTATATTCTGTATGCTTTAAATAGGCTATTTATCCTAGGGTTCCAGTTTTATTATGTTTTTGCTAAATTGAGAATTTCTTAGGTTGAGAGGGCTCTAGCTGGAGGCTAGGGATTTGGGAGAGTCGGATCTTCCTCTTCAATTGAAGATCCAATAGTATATTGTCTTTCTTTCATAACTATTTCAATAAAAAACATTGTTGACATGTTCTTCATCCTAGTTTGCAATTTTTTGTTTTGCTGAAATTAAATTTCAATCATGATTTTCTCAATTTTTTCATCCACTTCCTATCATTTTCACAACTTCAATGATGACCATGTTGAAGGTTAATCTCAATCGGAGGAGATTTTATACTTTAAATGCCTCATAACTCCTGTAAAATACTGACACTTTATAGTGAATTTAATGCCACCACGATGATAATCTTGTTGGAAGCTAATATCAATCAGAGGGGTTAATTATCAAAATTTTGGAACTTAAAATCTATTAAAGTTTTAACATTTAAAACGAAATTAATCACTTGTAACTTAAAGTAAGACTTACCCACCCTTCGTAGCTGTTTGATGAAGGCGATGAATTCAAGAATAAATTTAGCTCACAAGAAGCAAATGTCTAATTGAGAACATCGCTAATATTCATTCTCAAATACTTTCTTGCTAATAATGATGTATCATGTATCCTTTAACTAGTGGTTGGGACTAACAACTTCACAAAACCCATAGCGTGGCCCAATGGCTTTAAATGGTTATGATTGGTCCTCTAATTGGTGGCTTGGCGCAACGACTCTACAAAGAACCCATTGCTTAGCCGAACGACTCCACATGAGAAATGATTATAATCGAGGCTCTCTGATCTGGTGGCTTGACCCAAGGACTATTATATTATGATTTCAGCTAAAACCCGTATGTTTCCCAATGGTTAGTACTTTTCAATAATGAATCATATAGTATAATTGATAAGGCACAAATCCCTTTATTAGCTAAGGTTTACTTGAATTCTGTTAGACAAATATTACCTTAGGTCTACAAGGTATTCCTGTATGAAAAAAATTGATGATTGTCAACAAAGATCCTTCAATCAGATTGGGTCGACTATCTTCTCTAACTTGGTACAATAGGGACTATGATGTCCTGGGATGATGGAATCATGGAATATTGATATGGTTCATCATCATTCCTTTCATCATCTGCTTTAAAGTGTAATGTGATAAATTTCTATCTATAAATATTAAATTTTAAATATCTAAAAATTATTGCTACTATACGTTGGATATTAAGTGTATATAATACTAACCTTAATCAAAAGTGCTATCTCATTTTTCAGGAGGTTTAATTAACTATATGGGCTTATATTTATAAGAAATCGGAATTAGATCTTAAATTCCTCGCATATGGGGCGAAATCTTTGGGTATTGTTTTAATCCGTTTTCCAAAAATTTCTCCCGTAACTTAATTCGTTAAAACTCTCCCCGAATATACGCGGAGAGGTTGGGCCCTAGAAGCCTTATTTTCAGAATCCAAAATTTTCTCATTATTTTATTTATTTATTCTAATTATTTGTTGGGTGACTATTTTTTAGTTACAAATTAAGCGTTTGTCTTTCATCTATTAGCAACCTTTGAATATGACAATGTTCTGAAATTCCCTGAATGGAATTGCAGTCACTTGAACTTCTCCGGCAACAAATAGTTAGTGCATCTGAAGGGCTTCAAGAGAAGAGGTACTTCATTAAGTTTTCAACCAGTATTACTGCACTGATTTGTTTAATTCATTCATGTTGCCTTGGTAGGATGTATTTTGCGAAGATCATGGAAGATTCAATTTTCAAGCTACAACAGGGTCATGTAAGGCTGGATAAATAGATTTTTATAGTTCATTATACTTTCCGTGTAGGATACTTAATATTTTCTATTTTCTTATTTTCTTTCTTATTTTACGTTAAACCTTTTGGTTATTCTATGCAGGACTGGCTGAACTCATATGAGCAGAAGATAACGACAGCGAACCTGGTATGGCTTCATCTTAATTTTGGATTTTGTTCGACCTTTTATCACCTAATTGTGACTATAAATTGTGGACTATTCGAACACATTGAAATTCTGTTTTTTTTTTTTTTTTTTTTGATGAATTTTGACATAATTTTCATGCTGAGTACTGACTAAATTCACATTAGGAGGAGCGGGAAACGGTGGTTAGTAACTCAAAATCTATAGTTAGAGACTCAAATTACTTGAGTTGCATCCTTATTTTGTGTTCAAATGATCTTGATGGGAGGGTTTCTAAGTCCATCTTTGTTCAGCCTTTGAGTTGTATCACTTACTGTTGGGAAGTATGTGAAACATTATTCTATCCTCGAGAGACAGGAGTGAAAAACATATAAAAGATCAATGCACAAAACACACTAAGAATTTTACATAGGTTTATCCAATGTTAGCTATTTTTTATTGCCGCTAATACAGATTTCACTATGGTTTATTATGGTATCATTACGGGCCTAATTTTTGTATACAAAACTAGGGTAGCTAAAAATACAATAAAATCTAAAAATTTATATATATAGGATATCTTTTTGTCGACCCAAGATTTAAGTTTGCACAGTACATTTTTCTTTGTGGTGCAAAATTTTGGCTCGGCAATTTAATATTGTCATTGTAGCTGTTTGAGTGTTAAGCTTTTTTTTATACTGAATGCAAGTTACATTTCATGGAATGTATCATACGAGTAGGCCTTTGTAAGGTGTGGTACTGATTCACAGGTGTTACATTGCAATTCTAGCTCATCTATCTTCATATTTCTCTTATTATAGTTGTGCATCCTGCATCAACCTGCCACTTGGCTTAAAAAAATGAGCTGGTGAATCCCTTTGACGCTTTTGCAATGCTGCTTAATTTGTGGTGGGAAATATTTGAATTGTGCACAAGCTGTAACAGTTCAATTTAGATCAGCCGGGAATAGTTACTACCACTTCAATTTAATATCATTTTCTTTTGCGAAACCATTTTTTTCCAATTTACTCTATCTGATGGTAATTTTCTTAACTTTTATCATTTCTCTCCTGGTGATAAACTAAGGACCTCTCAGTTACGGAAAATCACATGTTCTCTTAGTTATGGAATTCTGAATTCATTTGTTTCTTTCTTTATGATAGAAGATGGGCTAATCTCTTTAGTTCTCAATTTTAGCAATTTCAAAATTTTGTTTCTTCGAAGTGTGTTCCTCCCAATGATTCTGCGATATTTTCTGTTGCAGGTTGAGGAACATTATAGTAAGCATCTGAACCTTCTTGGAGACATGGGAATGCTAAGGGTTGCATCTTCTGTGAAAGCTAAACCATTTTTTTTTTTCTGTTTTACGGAGAGTCACCCTCTAAAAAGAAACTTGATATTTATGCTTTGAACATGTATTATATCTAAAATGTACAGAGAATTATTAGACATCTGATCTGTAGAGCTTCTCCATTGTAACTTATCTGTACATCGCCTTGCAGGTCCTTCAAGTGAAATGAATCTGGAAAATATGGTCTGAATATTTTCAATTTCAAATTAGTTTTCATGTAATACTATGTGTTTCTTAATTAAATATATAACAGAGAGATACATGGGGTATGAGTTACCAGAAACTTACCGCACAAGTTGAATCCAAGAAGGCTAAGCATGAAGAATTGAAAGCTCGAAAATCCGAACTTGGTGATGAGAATGCCAAGGTACTGCCACTTGTTAAAGCACAGAGACATTTTCTCTGATTTTTGGCTATGCCAATTTTTTTGAGCTAAGCATTCCTACAGTGATTGTAATATTGCCGATATGCTTCTGTATCAGTCAAAGCAGCTTATGGTGGAGTTAGAGCAGAAAACAGAAAGCTTCACTGTGAGCCCAAAATAAAAGTCTGCTTGCGTTCTTATATGCTTCTTTCTATTCTAAATATATATATTTTTTCGTTTGAACTTCTTATTTTGGGTGTTCAGCCCGCACTAAAAGCTTTGAATGTGGAAGCTTTGGAAGAGGAACATAAGGCTCTGCTGGCTGACGAAGCTGGGGAATTGGAATACTTGAAGTCATTAGATGATCAAATTACACAATTGAAGGTAAGTTACTTTGGCTTCGTTTGGCACGACTTTTTTACTGGTTTTTAAAGCATCTCTTTAGTACATAATTTTCTTAAAGTAAAAAAAATTGTAGTAAAAAGTTCTTCAGAAAGCAATAAGAAAACCGTCCCAAACGACGCTTTTGTCTTCCTGTCATGTTTTTAACCTAGATGAAATGTTACCAGTAATTCTCACTTCAAACAATGCAATAATTCGTTTAAGTGGTAATCTTATTTGTCTGATTCAATTTTGATTACTACTAAACAAAGTTTATTTTTACTAAATCACTTGAGTTATTTGGCTGCCATAAATTTTTTTTTTTTTTAATGATTGCAGAGCGTTTCTCATGCTGTGAAGTGTCAGTGTGGAGAGGAATACATGGTAGAACTGAAGGGCTGAAACATTTTTCCACCTGTAAGTTGGGAGGATAGCCCTCATTACTGACTTCGATCCTCTGAGAATGGAAACTTTTTTGTGATTTTGTTGGAAGCGAAAGTGAACATACTCTAGCAGTATCATTATTGCTAGAAACATAATAGGCAATTCCCCTCTACAAAACACACGAAGAAAGAACTAAGAAGGCTAATAGAACAAATAAACACCTGCATGTTGTGGTGTTTTTTTGTGGCCATTATTTTAAATGGCAAATATCCTATATTTTCCCGTTATTTGGCCGATAATTGAATCCGGTAATAGATTTTAAAAGGGAATATATATATATATATATATATATATATATATATATATATATATATATATATATATATATATATGAGAATATTCTTGATCATAGGCTTCATTTTGGAATGGATTTTTTTTTTTTTTAAAGTTATTTTTTAGTACAAAAATCAATTAAAAGTAGGAAGAAAGTAATGGTCTAAAGTTGTTTCAAATGAAAACTTAGTCTTTATTTTTTATCATTTTGAGCTTGCTTTATAATTTTTTAATATATCATGATTAATAAAGACTTAGGCTTTGTTTGAAATAGTTTTCTTTTTGCTTTTTAAAGTAGATTTTTAGTATACAAATTTTTTGTTCAATAATTTTTTGTATTTGAAAGTTGTTTTAGAAAACAGTAAGAAATTTATCCTAAATGAAGCTTGGGGCAGCTTTCTTCTTGATTTCAAAAGCAGATTTCGAATGCAAAAAATTCTAGTTTAAGAAAGTTTGTTTTAAAATGATGCTTTAAAAAATAATAAGTTGCCTGAAATGAAGCTTTAGTACTTGTGGTTTATTATAATATATTTACATTTCTCTAATTTTTTGGCTTATGTTAGATCCTCAAGTCAAAACTTATTTTACAGTTATTTTTTCATATTTCTTTATTTTTTATTTTTTAATATTGATTTTTACAATCAAGATGCTAACCTCATGATTTTTTCATGTTTGAAATTGCATTTGTAAAATTCGATCCTATGCTCGAGCCCATTAAATTTGTGGTATTATGATTTGTATGTTTGATCCAAGCCATAAAGGCTTTTATTTAGCTTGCATGTAATATTTCTTTTCTAGGTTTAGCAAAATATTTTAGTTGTATTATATGCAGTGGCGGAGCCAGAAATTTTATTTAGGAGGATCTAAATTAAAATAATTTTGTTTGTTGTCTCATTACTGGGGGTCTCCCTTTGGAAGCAAGAGAGGAGCGAAAGATATTTAAATCAGTTTTACTCAACATTCTTTAAAATATTTTTATTTCAGCTAATTTAATTGAGTTTCAATTTAAGCTAAAATTTATCCGAGATTCTTTAAAATAAAGTCCAAGATTTTCACTAAAATATATATATATATATATATATATATATATATATTATATATATATATATATATATATATATATATATATATATATATATATATATATATATATATATATATATATATATATATATAGAGATATATAGATATAGAAAAAAGGAAATGTATTGATTGCATAGCATAAATCTGAATAAAAATATAGCTTAATGATTGAAGAAATCAACAATCTTTAGCTCGTTGGATTCGTCTCGTCGAGCCTTTCGATTCGACTATAAGCAAATAAATTTTGGAAACCGTTTGATCATCCAAATTATGTTTTGAACCTTCCAAATGTGCTCCGGGTCCTTGATTTGGACTCATTGGGGCTCAGATTGTGTCGAATTTGGTGTTGTTGGGTTCGTATTTTCGAGACGTTCAGTTCGATTATAAGTTTTTTGAAATCGGAGTTCATATGATATCAGATTTAATTTTTGAAGTTTCCAACTTGATTTTTTCTCGAGATTCATGTCCGATCAAGATAATTTTTTGATGATATATCAATAGCTTAGTCTTGATTAAGAAAAATAAATTAATTCAATTACTTATTTCTCTTAAATCGAGCTTGTATATAAGAGAATAATCGATTTATCATATATAAAAATGTACAGGCGATAAGGTGAACCTTTGCTCTTCCTTGTTCTCCTTCCGTGGTGGTGATTGGTTAAAGAAGCATAAAATTCCTTTGCCATCATTGCAAACATTGTCACCCTAGCCTGCTGTTGCACTCGACCACATCGTTGCTTGAACCCTATTGGGCACTCTCCCTCTTATCTTTCTTCTTTCACTCTCTGCCTTTACTTTATCTATAACTCTATAACTCTCCCCTCTCTATGTCCTTCACTCTCTATCTCTCCAACTCTTTCCACTCTCTCCATCTCTCACTTTCTCCCTCTATATCTTCTCTCTCTCTCTTTTCTCTCTAAAAAAAAAAATATTTGAAGTTTTTTTTAATAAATTTATCGACACCTTTCGTTATCGTTGTCATTGTTATGCGTGTGAACGTATAAACTCAAATACTTAAAATCTTCAAAATTTTTGAATGTGATGCATTCGATGCATAAGAGCAACCCATTTGTGCTTTTTTTTAAGCGTGACAAGGAAACTTGTAATTAACATTTGCGATGTGTGGGTAAGCCCTATACGTGTTTTTCTTAGTACGATGAGAAAATGTTAAATACTTCTGTGTATTTGCGGATTTAGCGGGGAAATGTTACGAGTCTTCAAACATGTTCATGAATACTCATGCATATATTTCTTGACTTGGTGGAATAGAAGATCTTTACAAGCACTATCATATGGCACCAACAATACATTATTTCTTAGAGTGGTCTAAGGGCCTATCACTCTCAATGATGCCTCCATGCGGGGGAGATATGTAACATCAATTGTTCCATGACCTAGCTAGTTGACCTAATCTGGTATGAATCATTGCTTATTCAAATTTAGTTATTCATGATAAGTTATATAGCCTCTAATTAACTTTAAATAAGTTTAAGAATTGAAAGGGAGGAGAAAAAATCAAGAGGAAAAATGTTTCTTTTGGGCATTGCGCCACAACAACATTGTTTTCTCTATTTGGGAAGAGGAATTGATAGAGTGATGCAACGCTAAGAATGAGCGCTACAATGTTACACTCTCCTTGATTTTGAGGAATCTAAGATAATCTAGAAAATTTTGATCGAGTGATGTGATACTATATAGTTGAGTGTCCTGGTGTTGGCCACTAAAATTACTTTTTATATAATAGAAATGTAAATCCACCATCTATGAGAGATGGGAGAGTAGAAAGGAGAGGAAGGAAGAGAGAGGAAAGGGGGAGAGAGATTCGGGGGTAATGGAGCTGAATTCATCTATTGAGCCAATCATTGAGTTTGTTAAGCATGTGGTAGACTTATGAACACTTGTCTTTGAGTTCAATTCTAATAAATATATAATAAGATATAGAAAAAAAATGAGATTTTTCTATGTTTAATGATATTTTCACCACGTAACTTTTTGTATATTGTATAATACTTTATTTTGAACACTTTGACTGTACGATCTATATACTATAGTACATGGTTATATATAAAAAAATACACTATAGTACATGGGTATATTTCAAAATAAAAAAATAAAGAAAAAATCATAACTATACAAAAATTAGAAAAATATATCTATAGACTCAGACAAATTATATCCTGAATCTTCAGATTCTTAACTGAGTCTTTCCTCTTTCTATAACTTGAAATACAATGCAGAGTCGGTGTGAGCCAATACAGTTTAGTAGGTCATACCCACTAATCTAGATTTCTAATAATTAGCTCATTATGCATATTACATGAATTTAAGAGCAGTTGATAACAAAGCATTATACTAGGCAGAATATGGCTTGTAGATAACGAAATAAAAAGAATATACACTAAAAATAAAATAATAATTACTTCATTTATCGTAGCAGAAAGTAACATATTTTATATATATATATATATATATATATATATAATATATATATATAACTTATATATATATATATATATATAATATATATATATATATATATATATATATATATATATATATATATATATATTGTATTGATGATAATGAAAAGAAACCTCCCAAAACATTGATCTTGGGCTTAGCCTGTCATCATTCAACACGATATGACATGTTTTATCTGTGATTATATTGTGTTAGGTTATGACACTGCCAAGGCTACTTTCTTCCTATCTGTAGCATGACTATTCAAGATTTTTTTAAAGGCCTAATTTAGATAAAGCGTGTAATACCCATATTTTTACATAGTAAAATAATTTTTTTTTGGAGTCACTATAAGTCAAATTTAAAACTGTCTTCATCATAATATAAACATTGTTGTGCTTTAATTATAATAATTTTCTCCTAATTTAAGGGCAGTGTGGAAAATTAATGTATGTTAGTATAAGTGGAGTTTTTAGGACCATTAGGTGTCAGTTTTGCAAATCAATTTTATCAGAATTTTTTATACAAGATATGTTATTTTATGAATACTTTTTTTTTATAATTTTTATAGCCTCGATTTCAAAGATATAAAAGAATTTGTATGATCTTTGCATTTAAAATTAAATAATTTGCATAATTACATTTATATCCTTATGATATTTTATTATAAAAATATTCAAAGTCATTAAAGTCCATTTCCTCCTCTTAAATTTATTTTTAATAAAAAGCACAATTTAAGAAATTAAAGAAAATAGAAGAGAAAAGAGAGGAGATACGTAAAAGTACCTAGGTCGTAGGATAATTTTTGTTAGTCCTTCACATTGGAAATTTTATTTGAGGTTGAATACCATTATTCTACCTTTGATTTCAATTATTTTATATATTTTGTGTTTTATGCATTTTAATTTGGTTAAAATATACAAAATTTATAATATCTTTATTTTTAGCAAACTTTTATCACATAACTTTTGGTATGTGATAGATGTCTTAAATATGAGCATTTTGACTAAAATATATTAAAGTTTTACTACGTATTTTTATATTTTGGATGAAATATCATAATTTGGGTAATTTAGATAAATTTAAAATTTGAGAAATAAATTTTAAAATATTTGTATATGTGTATATGATATGCATACTATTTATAATATAACTATTATGGATTCATACATGTAAAAAAGAATACATTAAAATTTCATATGAATTTTATTAATTTTAGTTAATATGCAAATTTTACATGCATTAAGATGATACAATGAATTAAATATTAAGTGTAATATCAGTTGTTTATTATGTTATATATATTATAAAATGTGTGTAAGAAAGGCTAGCTAGAAATAATTGACATATTCAAGTTGGCTGGAGATATATTACCTTGTAGAGGAGGGTGGGCCGACGGGATTTCTTTTAAAATAAGGTTTGTAGTGTAATCCTAAATGATATGAAAATGAATTCATAAAAGAAACATATTGATATGTATGATACATTAATGGGTAGAAAGCGATGACTTTTAATATGAAAGTCACATGACTTAAATGACTTATGATATAATTGATTCCCGTAAGGGCCTATAGGATTAAATACAAGCAAAATACCACAAATGGCTGAATACCTTTTCTTACTTGTAGTGGTTGCATATACATATGATAGGAATATATATATATATATATATATATATATATATATATATATATATATATATATATATATATATATATATATATATATATATATATATAATATATATATATATATATATATATATATATATATATATATATATATATGTGATAAAATTAGGTAATTGATATGACATGATTTACGCAATATATATGCTATAACTAATATAAGTATTTGATAAGACTGATAAAACTAATACAAAGTCATTTGATATATTTGAATCACATGATTTATATGGTATACATGCATAACATAGATATTGTACGGCATATATATGATAATGATAGGTGTACTGATGTAATAAGATGATATATAAACTAGTTTGTAATTGTTGGGTATAAGATTAACAAAACTTATTATTCATTGTTCACTTAGTTATTGATCACTACTCTTAAGATATATAGTTACATTGATGTTTATTGATCATATGACCTATTACTATTTCATTTATTATTATATGATTTTATTGATAGTGATTGAAAGATTACATGTATATTGTTGATATTACATTATATTGATTTTAGTTTTAGGTTCTGGTGACCTACTAAGCTATTAGCTTACTATATAATTTTACATATTTTTTAGGTAGGGTCCAGGATCCAAGGAAGTGAGACAAATCTAAGATTATGTTTTATTTTATTTTTTTTAATTAGGAGCTTAGAAAGTTGAAGTGAATGTAATGATTGATTGATCTCCTAGTTCTATACTTGAATTTTGAGGGATGAATATAATTTAATATTTTAATGTATATAATTTTTAGTTTATTCTATTGGATTGATTTATATTGATGAATTCATGCAAACAGTAGTTGATTAATTAATAGATAAATAGATAATTCTTTCAAAATTAGACTCTAGAGTGTTACAAAGTGCATGTAGCATGTGCATATCTACCAATTTAGCAAGTGTAACCCACTAGAGCTGCTGCTATTAAAACATTCTACCATAATAGGATTTCAGTCTTTAAGAATTTATCCCTCCTAAAATCCTCCAAATATGAAGAGAGTTGATGTCAAGTTGAAGGTATATTTGATATCTATCATTACTGCCACTCTGCTAATTGAGCCTTTATCACTAAGAAAACATCATTCTTAGGCTTTCTCATATGGAGAAAAAATTATTCGAAAGGCAGAGGAGAAGAAAAATGCTGAACTATAAGCTTATTAATTATAACACTAGCACTCATCTATATAACCAACTCTATAATCCGAAGTGAGTATTATAACCCATAATAAATTTAAAAATCTAAAATATGTGAAGAAAAATAGGTTTATTCATGACTTAAAATGATTTTTTCGGGCCAACAACGCCAAACCATCACGCCATATAAGAAGCATGTGAGTTTGTCTGCTATAATGCATAGGCTCTATTTAATCTCCCCCAATAGAGGAGAAGAAAAATGCTAAACTATGAGCTTATCAATTATAACCCGAGCAATCGTCTATATAACCAACCCTATAACCCAAAGTGAGTATTCCCATCCATAATAAATTTAAAAATCTAAAATATGTGAAGAGAAAAAGGTCTATTGATGACTTAAAATGATCTTTTTAGAGCCAACTATGTTGAACTCTCACCCATATAAGAAGCCCGTGTCTTTGTCTGCCATAATGCATAGGTTCGACGAACTTCGACGAAACCCCCCCCCCCCCCCCCCCCCCCCCCCCCCCCCAAAAAAAAAAAAAAAGCGAGTTAATTACAATACATAAAAGTTGTACTATTGTTATTAAAACTACCTTCAATTCCAAGGAAATAAAGGTTGTATGACTAAATAGAAGGTCTAGGTTCCTCCTCAGGAAATGAATGAGTAATTACACTACGGAAAAATCGTGCTTTATAGGTGACATTTTTTGGCTGAAAATGATCGTTTTTTGGCTTTCTATCTAATTATAAGGTCTGGGTTCGCTTACTTCTCATCTGGTCACCTCTTTGCTAGCACTTTTTCTTATTCTTGTCCTATCTAAACTAGAGATTATTTAGATCATTTTCTATTAGTCTTTCTCTCTCAACCAATTCTAAAAACTCTTAAATCCTTAGAGTTACCAACGAATGCTCGAACTCATCTTTCAATCCTCTCAGAAACATGTAGCATTTCTCATCAATAGAGCTAACCAGTTGAGGTGCATACCTAGCTAATGTGATAAACTTAACTTTCTATTACCTTGCTCCAATGTTATAAAAGCTTCATGTGTTTTCTATAAGGCTGATGGGGGTAGAAACCAATTCCTGAAAATATTGAAAATTCTTCCCACTTGATCTAGGAGTTCAATTACTCTAAAATTTCTCTCACTATTATCCTATCCACCACCTCCCTGCTTCATTTTCAAATAGAAAAATAGCTAGTGGAACTCTCATATCTTCCAAGCACTATTTGCTATCAAACATTTTCTCAGTTATCAATAACCAATCTTATGTTGCATGTGACTCAACAATTCCATTGAACAATGTAGGTTTTATCTTATGAAACGTATGCCTATCCTCTTCAATTTTCTTACTTCCTAATTGTCTACTCTGTGCACACTCATCACCTGAGCTATCAGACTAGCAAACTGAATTTTGATTTTAGAACTCACTCGAGCTACTATATTCTACTCATTTGGAGATTTATTGTAGATGGGTTCATTACAATCAATATAGTTCTCTTTTCTAATAAATTATAATTCAATCATATATATTCATATCATGAATGCAAAAGAAATTAAATCTTAACACTACCCATTTCTACCTTTCTCAATTAGTTCTTACTGCACTTATTACAATTTAGTTCTGCTATGGTAACAAGTTTATGACGCTTCAAGATCAGATATAAAAGAATTATCTATTCATCTTTTATTTATTTTACAACAATTACTATTGCTATTTATTTAATTAAAAAAAAAAAAACAAAAGCAACATATACATTAACTTCATTTTACTATAATTATCATTCCTCAAAATCAATTTGTAATAACTAGAAGTTCAATCAACACATCAATCTATCTTTTTATGCTCCTAACTTAAAAAATAAAATAAAGTATGGAAATTCACAAGATGAGCTAACAATTTATTAGGTTATCAGAACCTATCAGTACAATCAATATAAGACAATAAAATATTATGCATTTAATTCTTTAATCAAAATCAATATAAACATGAAACTGTAAGACATAGTAATTACTATAAACAGTGTCATTTTATATAAAAAATAGAAATAATTATAAGAAATATAACTTATAATCAATATTTATATACATGATCAGCATGTTATGTTAGTTATGGATCCCATATAATGCAACAGTTCTATTATGAATCTATAATATGAATTATGCTTTATTTCAATATATATGTCATTTTATATATGTATTAATATACTTACATTTGTCTAATATGTATAGTACAATATCAATACATTTATATCATGTATTTTATATGTATCATCTGCCATTGTATAAATATTATCAATCTTATTAGTCTTATCATATGCATATAACAGTCATGTCATGTACCATATTATATCGTGTCACTTATACAATTTTTCATATATGTTCGTGTCATATGCATATATAAATAATGTATGACACATAATTATATGTTGCATTTTTCTTGTATCAAGTCTTGCAGGCCATTCACACCAAATATGAATTAATCTCAATTATATTAATCATATTATTAAAAATCAATCTCATATCACTCATCTCAAATCAGGTAGCTTTTATTTAAGAATTTGTTACTTTCTTCGCATCGGCATATTCTAATATATCATTCAATCACCTTATACCTCCATTTTCATATCACTTAAGATTACATCATAAATCTTATTTAAAGAAAAAGTCCATCGACCCACTCCAGTATATAATAGAGGTGGAGCAAAAAATTTTACTTTTTTTTTTGTTGGGGGGGGGGGGGGGGGGGGGGGGGGTGGCTAAAATAAAATAGTTTTGTGTGTTGTCTCATTTGGAAGGTTAGAATATATTAAAAAAATTCTATTTGTAGTCTCATTATAAGAGCCAAGAGGAGCTGTAAGATAAAAATTAAAAATGCAAATAACATGCCCTTAGAGCTTAGAAGACATAAACATCTACCACGGGTAATCTTCATTTGGGCATGAGATAGGAGTGAAAGGAAAAACTAAAGCCATGCTCGAGGTCGTGAGTTGTGAGAGAGGAGCAAAGTGGAAAACAAACCATTGATGCTTTTAATGTGTATAATAAAAGATGTTGAAGACTTCTCTGGATTAATAAATAACTTTAAAGGGAAGAATTACAAAAATTAGAGCAGGTTTCCTCGTTGGCGAATTTGTTGCTATGTTAAGCCACTAAAAAAATTAGCTTTTCATCATTCCATCCACAATGGAAAGTCATCCTCCCTCTCTCTTTCAATAGTTATCCCATTAGTCTTTCTCTCTCTACAACTGAAGCATTGCATGGTCCGGGTAGAAGGTGGATTGAAGACTTGAAATGAAAAAAACCAGTAAATTGTAATAAATAAAATAAAAGCTGACAAGGGGTTGTACCATTAAGTGATTTTTTTTAGGGACACCCCCTATGATACAGAGTAACATGTCTCGAGCTAACCTGAATCAATCAATTATTTTTAGTCAGTATTTCTTGCTTTTATACATATTTCACATCATATAAATCATAATAAGTATCATATACATATCATATGCAATAATTATAACATGTAGATCTAATATGTATGCTCTCTATATTCATGTATTATGCCAAATGCATATTAGACAAGATAAATTATAAATTAATGCATATCATATATTTTATAATTAGATGTAGTACATTGACTCATAATTATTTTACAATTAATGTTATTCTACTCATTTCAAAAAAATGACATATAGACAAAACTAACTAGTGAGATTTCAATATAAATTAGTTAAAATGATCAGAAAAATGATGTCTACCACATACCAAAATTATATGGTGAAAAATCATTAAAATGAAAAACCTTACCTTTTTTTACCAATTTTAAAAGGAAAAAATAAGCAAAATATAAAAGTATTGAAAACAGATGTAGGGTTAAGATTACCTATCACGATCAGAGCACTTTTCACTATTGAAGCAATAAAAAATATTGGCTTGATCCCCACTATCTCTCTCCTCTCTTCTTCCTCTCCTCTCCTCTCCTCTCCTCTCACCCACTCTCCTCCTCTCACCTACTCTCTTCTCTTCTTCCTCACTCATCATGCACAAGGAATGGGAGGAGTGCCTTAGTGGTGAGGGATTTGATAAAAATGCTTCTATATATTTTATTAAAAAATTTGATTTTTCGGACTCAACATCATGGCACTCAAGACTCCAATGGCATTACACTTTCCCAAATCCAAAAATCTCTCGCAGCATCCACAATCTCAAAACCACAGTGCTCCCTCAATCAATTTTCCAATAATTTAGAAAAATTAAATTTGGGGTTATTACAATATTCGTGTCACATCCATTTAGCTTAATAGAGAATTTATTAAATCTTGGATGTCACTAAGAAGACTCTTACCATTTCAAGAAATAGTGTCACCTTGATCCATTAAGACACTATCTATGACTTTATTGATAATGATGAAGGTTGGTAGGGAGGTCAATATAGTTGTGGATGATATTACATAAAGGGGCATTTATCAAGTATGTGAGATTCTAAATAATAGATCCACTAAATTATTCTACTAAGAATTGTTGGCCTCTATTTATTCTCTAGAGTTTTCCATTAGGGGAATGCTGAATTCATTCACTTGTTAAGCGAGTTAGTCGGCACACATAAGTTTCAGCTTCACAGATCCTCGATCGAGTTGAATTTGAGTTGGACCAATACCACTTTTCTCAAAACTAATCTGATGAAATATTAGTCAAACAAATTTGGAATAGCTAGCCTCCTATTGTCAATTAGACCATTCGCTAGCCCCCTCACTGCATATAAAACCAACATGGTTCTAAACATCTTTCAATGATTTCTGGCAGCAAATCAAGTACTCACAACTTCCTCAAAACCCCAAATTCTACAGACTGAAGTGAAATCTTTCCAAGATACAAAGCTTTAACATGTCGGTTACACAATCCAATCCTTCTTCGATTCAAGCTTGGATGAATTGATGAAGAGAATCCTGTCTTCCAACCAGGAAATCTTTGCCTGCCCTTCACATGGAGCGTATACATGCTTGGTGATGCAGCTGTGCATCCCATTACGAAGCAGTTGAACACCCTAGATGGTACTTTAACCCTTGACAATGACAATAAGCATAACCCACTGTTACAAGTTCCATAACTGAGGGCCTCCTTATTATCAAAACTATAAGAAATGCCAAATGGTTCTGATGCCATTTCAGTCTCCAAATCATCTGTTATAGGAATGCAGCTCAATTCTGAGTCGTAGTTTTTCTCAATTAGTTCTTCAGGCACTTGATACTTTGCTCCCAACGTCCGAGTACACGATTTCCTGACACACTGGATTATCAAAAGCTTAATGTAGCCAAAGTTTTCAAATTCAGAGTACCATTTTAGCCATCTCTGAATCAGGCCTGAAAACCAACATATTATTAACTCGTCATCTTGCAAGACTAAGCTAGAAACGTGCTTTGGATAACCTTGAAGGCCAACTATACCATAGCTAAGCAGGTTGCTCTTTATACAACTAGTTGGCGCCTCTAAAGCAATTACTTTTTTATTACTTTGCTGTTCAGATCTGGTTTCGGTTAAGTACCTTTTAAGTAATTCAAGAGTTGTGGCCGATTCTGATGAAACATAGTCCATTGCGTGCTTTCTGAAATTATAAAAAGACTCCCTGAGATCTTGAGGCAGAACTGGTTCAACAATGTACTTGGACAGGATGGCTTCCTCATCAGCTTCGATCTTGGCATTCACATCTTGCATCCATATCTTCATCAATGACTTAAACCAATGATCAGTTTTCATTCCTGGTTTTCGAAACTGAGATAAATGATCCAAAATAGGAGTGCTAAGCCCAAGTTGCTTGATCTCAGATTCTTTTATTCTTCTCAAACCCCATCCCAGCCATTTTTTACCTATTCTTACGGTTAAAGAATCCCAAACTTCCTGTTTCTGAGAAACAAACATCTGCACCTTATCCTTCAATTTGTGCACAGCTCGTAAGGCCTCAGCTTCTCTTGTTCTAACCTGAATAGATGTGCCAAGAAACTGCAAAACATGAGAGTTAACATCAACAGCTAGTGGATCCATCTGATTTTCCACATCTAAATGAAGTGAACTCATTAGAAAGTTTAGAATATCCGACTTCAAACTCATTGCAACATCTCTAGAACCTGAAACCAAAACAAGAATCTCATCCATGTATCTGCATACATTAAGTTTATTTCCTTCAGTAGCCTCTAATTTCTCTTTGCTGGAATCACCACTTTTTTTTATCTGTCTACGGAACCACCAGCGTAGTTTCGGCTGTTCTAAACCTTTCTCCTCATTGGAGCCTAGGCCTAGGCCTTCATATCTCAAGGACATTCTAATCACTTCACTATCAAACATATCCAGATAAATGTTCATCAGGATAGGGGAAAGAACTCCTTCCTGAGGCAGTCCATGACCCTTTGGGAATACTCCAAAGACCAGGTTAAGAACTTGGGCATCAAACAATTGATAAATGAATTGAAATAACTTAACATCCTGAATTTTTTCCTCCATCATTGATATTAATTTAGAAAGAACATTTATGTCAGCAACTTTTCTCATTGATATTGTGAACCACCAATCAGAATTATGAATTTCTCTCTTAACATATCTCAGAGCTGAACGATGCCCTCTTCCACTCCTGCAGCCATGGGATATTTTAGAGAAATGAGGCCTGTAGACAACCTCAAGTACTACTCTGACAGCCTCTTGTATAACTCTCAACTTAAGGTTAGGAAGAACCAAGCATTGTCTCTGATCACTCTTTTCATACATTGTCACGCTATTTTCCTTGACATCAAAATCACCATTCGTAATCTGTTTTGCCATGGTAGAAAAGCAAAGGTTGTCAGTCTGTGTTGTCAGTTCAACATGAGAGTTCAAGCGCACCAGATCATAGCAATCCCTAAGAGTGTCTGCATTAGCAATAACTACATCCGTTAGATCATAAAACTTCTCATTGAGATATCGCGCTTTCACCATCTTCTTGATGCGTAACTCAATCAATCTCTTCAACTCCGATGGGCACTTGGCATTCTGATTATCTGTTGACAGAGGCTCATCTGTAAGGCAAGCTAAGCTTTTTGCCAGCGATACTGTAGGATCACCTTTCCTAGGAGAATTCTCAACATCTTCAAGCAGGAATCTCTCTCCAAAATGTCGGGACCATCCACCTACTTTATTTTCTGCATAAACATTAGTGTGTCACAGTTTTCCTATAAACCTCGTTACAGTCGTTATAGCTATTTGTTTTTTTCTGAAAATTTACCTAACCTAACCGCCGGAAACCTGACGGCAATGGTCTTCTTCTGCATCAGCAACGAGAGTCGGCCCATTCCGAACCACATTTTCTACATCGTGATTATCCTGCTTAAACCCAAAAGTCAGTCTCCTCATGCTAAAAACACCAATACGAAACTAACAAATAGAGTCATTTCATCAAACAGATAGTTTGCATGACGCATTTAAAAATGCCGTTGACCAATATCTCGATACTTGACAGTAATCAAAGTTCTGATTACGCAAACAAGCAGTATAAAGCCTGATAAAAATGAGACCTTTGAAATAAAGAAGATTGATTTACCGAAACAATGAACTTCTACCAAGTACCAGCCCGATTTTATTGAAAAACAAACTTGCTATAATGCTATATAAGAAGAAAAGAACAGCATGCACCGTCATGCCGAGCTCCTGACGACGAGACGTATAGCAATCTCCTTCCGCTGATAACACTTATTAACCTCATCGTCTTGCTTTGGCGGGCAAGAAGCAGTCGAGTGAAGTGGTGTGGGGCACTTTTGGAGAAAGGACCAATGTAGTAAATAAGCCAAAGACAAGATCGAACTAAATGACGTGACCTTCGATGGGTGGGAAGGCACGAGAAAGGCACGAGAAAGGTCTCCGAATCTTAAAATCTTGAACTTTGGATTCTTTCAATTCAATATGTTGTCCTATTTTTAAATCTTATCAGAAACTATGAGAGCGGCTGATCCATAAATGTGGGTTAAAATTTTGTAGACGTATCCACAAAATATTTATATATTTATCAAGGTTTTGAAAATCGGACTGGACAATGAACCGGAAGAATGAGAGGTTCACGGTTAAACTGGTTCGACCCGACCGGGGTCGAATTGTATGACGTAATAAATAATAATAATAATAAAAATTATAAAATAAATGAGAAATTTTTTCCTAATACATTCACTCTATATGTATTAGTTGCCTCAAAAGATTCAGATATTTGAGGATAGAGACATGCTATGCATTACATATTCACAATAAAGCAAGCAATGAACCAAGCATATGATAATCAGATCAATAACAGTTGCAAATCTCAAACTAATTATGTACAAACTAAAGACCAGATAAGATTAGTCATGCTAATACGTTAAAAAAAAATTTAGTAGCACTGATAAGACCATGAAAAATTTCTATCTAGTAAACAATGTGTACCTAATTAAAATCAAATATTGTATATGCATTTCACATATAAAAAAGAGCCTATATATGAAAAATATCATCACAAACTCATGTATACAGTTCTGAATAGGGGTGTCAACTTTTGACACGACACGAAAACCCGACCCGGACCCGACCAGAAAAATCCGGGTTGGACCCGACCCGTTTGAAAAACGGGTCGGGTTCGGGTTCACAGATCCGACCCGTTTGACAAAACGGGTCGGGTTCGGGTTGACCCGGCGGGTTGCCGGGTCAACCCGCGAACCCGTTTAATTCAAAAAAATTTGAATCCCGCGCCTGCCCGCCGGCTGCCCGAGCCTGCCCGCGCCTACCCGCCGCGCTGCCCGCGATGCCTGCCCGCGGAGCCCGCCCGCGCTGCCGCTGCCTGCCCGCGGAGCCTGCCGCGGAGCCCGCATGCGGGGCTGCCCAGCGCTGCCTGCCCGCCTGCCCGCCTGCCAGCGCTGCCTGCCCAGCGCGCGCCCGCCGCGCCATCGCGCCTGCCTCCGCTCGCCCGCCGCACCGCCGTCCGCCGTCCGCCAGCAGCCTATCCGGGTCGGGTCGTGTCAACCCGGCAACCCGCCGGGTCGGGTCCGGGTTCGGTTTTTCGACCCGTTTGTCTACCCGGGTCGGGTTAGGGTTGACCCGTTTGAACCCGGGTCAGTTCCGGGTTCGACCCGAACCCGACCCGTGACCCGAAATTGACACCCCTAGTTCTGAACTCATGATATTAAGGAACAATGAATCAAATAAAACTAGGGTAAAATCATTAAACCTGGTGTTAGGTAAGCTGCGCGGGTTTTCTTAGTACTACGATCAAGCCGGATGCTGTAAGCTTCCCGTAGCTCCACCTTTTGCTTCTGGGATATCATCGTTAGGCGATCGAAGACGAAAGAGTCGAATAGGAAAAGAGTTTGGATTGCGACTTGCCGAAGACGAGAAGAGTCGGGATCACGACCTGGGAGGAAAAATTGAAGCTGCAATGAATCAAATAAAACTTTGGTAAAACGGTAAAACCTGGCGTTAGGTAAGCTGCGCGGGTTTTCTTCGGCCTACGATCAAGCCGGATGCTGTAAGCTTTCCTCACCTCCACCTTTTGCTTCTATGATATCATCGTTAGGCGATCGAAGACGGATGAGCCGAAAAGGAGAAGAGTCGGGATCATGACCTGCTGCCGAAGAGGAGAAGAGTCGGGATTGCGCGTGACCTGGGAGGAAAAGTCGTAGCTGCGTATGCGTATGGAGCTTATGGACTTATTAGGGATTTAGGGTTACACGGTTCAGTTAAAGCCTCTTTTAGCCGTGGATTGTGAAATCAACGACGAACAAAATCATGATTTTGAACTGTCCGGTTCGATCAAAACCATCCGGTTCGCCAGTTTTACGGTTCGTCTGGTTTTAGGCGGTTCAATGCTGAAGCGGTTTACAGATTCTACTGGACCGGTCAGCCGGCCGGGTTACAGTTTAACCCACCGATTGGTCCAGTCCAGTTTTCAAAACGCTGATATTTACATATTTAATATTTTTTACATCAATCAACTGTTAAATCACATCAAAATAATCACATATATAAACTTATTGAAAATATGAAATACAATTTCATGCATATATTTTTATATGATTTAGATACTAAAATAATATATAAGTAAATATTAAAATTTAAATATTAGATATATAAATTAATAAGAATCTATGGTATGAATGCAAATCCCCTCATTTTATTTTATTTTATTTTTTTGATATCCATGCATATATTTTTAAATATTTCTCTATAAGAGGAAGGATGTATGTGTGCTGATGGAGGGGCCATCCAAAGATTTAGGATTAACCTCCTTGCATGACTTGATTGGGACTAATTCATAGTCCTCTTAGGTAGCTTAAGGAAAGGGGGAAGATATAATATTTAATTTAAATTTACTTATAATTGGTACTAGAATTTATTTAATAAAAATGAATTGAATTTAAAAGAAAAAAAAAAACGGAGAGATAGAGTGTGCTATTCAGGTTTAGGGTGGAAGTAAAATCATACAGCAAAACAAATAAGAAATAAAAAATGAATAGAAAGACAAAAAAGCGTCAAGATTTAATATGGAAAAACTTGAAACCGAGGGAAAAAATCATAGAGACGTACCACACCAAGAAATCTTCTATGAAAATTGAGAAAAATAGTACGTATCTCTCTTCTCTCACTCTCTCTTTGCTTCTATTCTCCCATACACTGTTCTCACACTATAACATATAAATAAATATAATAGAAACCATCAAGGGACACAACCTTAATGAAAAATAATAAAGAAAACTATCCAGCTAACCTTGCAGCATTACAACACCAAGTTAGAGCACCACGACACTCCCATTCTCTAATTTCACCACTTAGGTCTTGTGTGAAATAATTAAAGTGAGCTATTTAAATAAAATATTATTTTTAAATTTTATGTTTTAGATCGTACATTACAATAATATATTCATACTATTTGGTTAGCTCATCTCCCATTTTAGATTGTCTTGTACGATATTTAGTCATACAATACAATCAATTATATCAAATCAAAGAGCATCCAGGATGAAACAGGGTTTGTTTAGTGACGATTCTGTTAAATTGGACTTTATTATTTATATCATACAATATAATATTTAATTAAGATTTGATTATGATTCAATTCCATGATAAATAGATAAAATTAGGCAACATTCATTAATAATCATACATTATGATTAACTCAAATTTCAAAATTTAAATTTATCTAATTTTGGTAACAAAGATTCAACGGTGAGATTTTATTAAAATAAATGAATGTGTAATGTGATTGCCTGTTTTACATTACGATTAGTTATGCTGTTAATTTATTTAGTTAATTTAATTAAATATTTAATTTGATTTCTCAACTAATAAATCATACAATATGATTAGGATCATACAATATGATTTAATAGGGAATTCAAATATTCAATTTTATTCCCCCATGTGAGAATGTGCTCAATTATCTTGTCAATATACACCTAATTATATAAAGGACTCACAAAATAGAAAGCACAAACTCTTCTTAGAATTTTAAATAGCCTTAACACTACACTTTCTTGAGTTTGCTTCTTTGATCCAACTTTGTGTATGTTGTCTCTGAAATATTAGTAGCACATAAAGGGAAAAAGTAATATATATAAAAAGCAGAGAATAGTAAATGATCAATCCAATGAAGCCTAGCAAATAGGATTTTAATCTAAAAATTCTTAAAAAAAATAGTATAGTGTTCCTTGCATGTTTTTATACCTCTTGAATTTTATACAAAATTTTAGAAGTCATTTGATATAGCTAGATATTTGAAAAAATCGATTTTCAATATTTTTTTATTTTGAAACCTATTTTAACCATTCCATAAATTCTTAAAAAGATGTAGATGTACTCTTAAAATCAATAAACACTATTGAATCTTTTCAAAGGCTGATTGGGGTTTTAACATGCTATTTATAATTTTTAAATAAAAATAATAATATTTTTAAAGTTATCATTTCACTGCTTATGGATCCACTGCCATTGCATTCATCCCAAAGGTGTATCTCTTTGCCATTTTTACCTCTTAAGTCGCATATCATTAGCTAAGAATTTTCTTAGACATATTATATCATATGTAATAAGAGTATAGCCACACTTCTATGATTGTAGCTAATTCCTTGCATATTTTTCAATCGCCTCTTATGATCAAACACTATTTGATTTTGAGTATACACCTGTACTCATACAATTCATTTCATTCTAAATAGATAGTCTCTACTCGATCTGGTCCTACACTCTGGACATTAGAAGCTTCTCTTGAATGTATATTACCTTTTCATATATCAAGTATTTGAATCACTCATAAATGATTGAATATTAAGCCTAATAGATGATCGTTTTAACTATGTTTTCTCAAATAAATTGCATATGCATGTGTATAAAAATGAGTCAGCACTTGACCAAGAAATGCAAACCTTATTAGCTCTTAAATGTATCTTGTAGTTATGACTGCTCGATTATCATTATTAGATGATTGGTTATATGATTTCTAGTCATTTTATCATAAATCATTCATCATATGATTGTTCAAGGAATACAAATGACCTAGAGCATGACATCTTAATAATTTCAATGCTAATGAAATTAACTAATTTAAGATATCATGCCTTAGTTTAGTTGTATCCCTTGATATGAGCTAAATGCGTAGCTTAACACACTTATTAAAATTGACTTCTATTACACTAATACTTTCATACACACTTAGATTCTTTAATAATTCATAACCCCTTAGTTACTTAGCATAGAGATGTTGTAATTAGGTTGATAGTTTACTAAAAAGTCTTTTACATTGCATGACATATGACTTAGTAGGTTAGTTAGGATGCTTCTGACTTATGCAAGATTATTTAGCTATTTTACTACACTTGAAGTAAGATACAATGTTTTATTTTCTAGGTGCCAGACATATGATTATTACTCTTTTACTTTTATAGGGCTTTAGGTCAAATTTAAAAATACTAAATCGATGAATATCCGCAATGTGATATACTTTTTTACTTTTTTGGTGTTTTTGTTGTGCAATGATAGCTTCATTTAGTACCAATTTTCCTTTTTAATATTTTTTCAGGAAGCTTCATATATAATATGACATAAGCAAATGTTCTCAATGCAAAAAGGTATATTTTTGGACTAAGTGGTAATGATTAGGAGTTGGGGACCACATAAGCTTAAAGCTTATTGTCATCCTTATTTTAGTATATATTTAAGTGTTTGACCACTTAACTAAAAGTTCTAACTTCTTTTTTAATTTTTTATTTAAATGTATATATAAGTTACCTTGCCCATCTGTAATAGTTTGTTCTTTATTCTTTTATAGTTATCACAAAATATTATTTTATTTACTTTTATAATTTTATAGTAATTTTATATACTAATTTTTCTTTATTATTATCATGTAATTATCTGAGATATAGATGAAACTGCAATAAGCTAATAGGATAAAGTCATATTTATGAACTTTAATAAATTGATGAATTACTTAAAAACTAAGGATCTCTCCCAATCCATTTAAAAAATAATGGATCTCTTTGTGTCTCCTAGATGAGATACAAGCTAGCCAGGTATCAAAATCATCAAGTGCTAGTGTATATTGATAACATAATCAATCAAACATTGCATAATTGTAATGTGTTCTTTATTTACAGATATAAAATTTTACATCGAATACAATGATCCTTAAAATAGAGTTGTTTGGTTAGGCATCAATTTTAATATACATAAGGGTCATCTTAATACACTAGGTAGTGGTAGTCTTGACCCAAATAAGATTATCTCCAATTGAATAACACTAGTTGTGTATAATTGGGTTATTTTATTCACTTCTTTGTGTAGGAAATTTCTTATATTGCTAGAAATTATTAGTCTTGCATCTTTCTAGATCCACCAATTTAGAATTCATCTATTTAGAAAATATGACTTTTCTTAATTGATTTGAAATAATGAGACTAGCTTTGGACAACACAATTCATCATTATTGACATAGCATATCACAGTTGGGTTGGATTGTCTATCATTTTGGTTAAATGATTTCAAAATTGATGGATTGGGGATGATGGACCCATGAAAACCTACCAAAGATTATTTCTACCATTTCTTGAATTTCTAACTTCTCACCCATTCCCCTTCTGCACTCATTTTATTACTTTATTGAGTCTTTGATGATTCAATGACGTTGATCATACAAACTTTTGTTTGAAAAGATGATTATCTTGCTTGGTTAAAGTGATTTACTTTCTACCTCATAAACTTATCTTTCTTTAAAGATAAACTCCACTTCCAAATTAATAATTTTTTAATCATAATTTTTCTTTTTATAATTGACCTAAATTGATCGAAATAATGGTATGCTTTATTTATTGAGGATTGCTTTTGGAGATGTTCTTGAGTGTGACGGAGCCTTGTACCTTTGGGAGATGTAGTAACTCATTCTCTTGATTTAAGTTGATTTCAATAATATGACTCTTGTGAATGTGTGACACGACTTTAGATAATATTTATTAGTCCTATCATGTTGGACCACTTTTCTTATCTCTTCTTATATAATCTCATATATGAGGAGAACACATTATATCATCTCCTCTTTTTCTCCATAATAAAAAACGTATAAATATAGATGTTTGATGTGATGGACTCACATGAGAGCATATATTGGTTGTTGCTCAGAATCGATGTATTAGGTATTATAGCTTATGCATAAAATTTTATACGCATGAAGCATGCTTGGTTGGGTGCATGTGCTAAAAAGATCTATCTAGTTCTAAATGATGAAGCCTTAGAGGTTTTAAGTGAAATAACAAACATTGTAATGCTACCCCCATTGGAGAAGTCGAATGGTGGTCATCTAAAGAAAAAACAAAAGCGCTTTAAAGAGAGAAAAAGGTTAAAGTGCAATCTATATGGAGTGAAAGTCCATAGCAAGGTTACTTGTAAGGCAAGTGCCCATTACCTTCATTATCATTGTTACAACATTGTAATTGTATTGATGTAATGAGTGTTTCGATTTAATAACACTCTTTACTTAATGTCATTGATTAGTTATACTCAATTATATAATATTTGTCATTCTTTGCTTATGTTAAGTTCCAAAAGATCTAAACAACTAATTTGTTATGCTTAATAATTTTGTTAAACCATGTTTGAATTGTTTGAATCATTAGTTTTAACTATGTTCAAATTTGATTTGAACCATGTGGGAATTTGGTTTCAACAAAGTTCTATCATTCCTATTCTTATTTTGAAAAGGGGTTAGGAAGACCAAAAAAGAAAGTAGTAGTCTAAATTGGGTTATAATAATATTTAAATACAAACAAATTGAACTAACTTAGTTAATGACAAACTTCCCATGAATAGTTCATGACTAAAGTAGGAATGATAAGTAAGAAACTAATTGAAGTATATATTTCTAAAAAATAAATGCTTGTCTAATTTTATCAATTATCATCATCATTTGACATATAAATATCTTTTTAGGGATTGTTTGACAAAGGGATTTATGCTCGATTTGAGCAGGATTTACACTAAATCATGCCAAACATGATTTATGGCGCTGTTGAAAGGTACAACGGAATAAATCGTCCGTCTAATCATTTTTGCGGTAAACCCTGGATTTACTAAATCCTATAGTTCAACGGATTTAAGATTTCAGAGCATGAGAGGGAAATAGCAGACAACGAAATCTGACTTCCAGCGTCAAGTTACAAATAACCGCCTTAAATTAAGATTACATTGCCGAACAATTTATGAGAATTTAACAGAATTTAACCCTTACATTACCAAACAATTTTCAAAATATAACTTTAACAGGATTTACTAAATTTAAATTTATAAGATTTAATAAATCCTATTCAACTTAAATCCTAATCATTGCCAAACAGCCCTTAAAAGTTTAAATCGCAAGAATCCCCAATTCCTAGCTCCATCACTTCCATTTCTTATGCCCTATATATCAGTATCGCCGTATTATCGTCTTCGAGACGCTGCCGCCGGCCGTCAAACCCTCTCTGCTGCCCCTCCCGCCCGGCATACCCTCTCCTCTGACTATCTCTCCCTCTTCCGTTCTGCTGTCTTCTCCTTCTCGCGCCGCCCCAAGCTTGCCCCTTCGCGCTTCCCTCCCTCGTGCCCACTCTCTCACTCGAGTAACGAGCCCACTGCTGCTGGCCGCCGCTTCCTCCGCCACCTCTTCCGTCCATCCACTGCCTCTTACAATGCCTTAATGAACTCTCTTCTTCTTGCTAATCACACCGCTGCTGCTTCGTCAACCTTCAGCTCTCTTCTTTCGTCCGGCCTCTCCCTCACTACTTCCTCTTTCACCATCTTCCTCAAACTCATCCTCACCTCCCCTCGTGCTAATCGCTTCGATGATGCTTACTCTCTCCTTGACAAAATGCTCCATTTTGGTCCCCTACCAGATGCTATCACCTACTCCACCTTCATTGCTGCGCTATCGCGTGCTGGAAGAGTCTCGGAAGCTATCGGTGTTCTTGACCTCATGCTTGACAATAAATGCAGTCCCACACCACAAGCCTGTACTTCTCTCATCCATGGCTATTGCTCTCAGGGAAAGATCAAGGAGGCGAAGCACTTTATGGGTTTGATTGAAAGCTATGGGTTTGCTCCGGATACCTACATGTACACAGTATTGATTGATGCCTTGAGTAGAAGTGGTGAATTTGATGAGGTTGAAAGGATTTTGGGTGAGAGCCAGGTGAAGGGGTGGAAGCCAGATGAGGTCACGTACAACGTTTATATGAATGGACTCTGTAAAGCTGGAAGGGTTGGTGAAGCATTTGGGCTTTTGGATGCTATGAGATGTAATGGTCTGTTTCCGAGTCTGGAAACTTTGAATATACTTTTTGATTGTTTGTGCAGGGTTTGTAAGTTACAGGAGGCAGTGGAGTTATTGGGGAAGAGCGCAGAATTGGATTGGAGCCCTGATGTTATCTTCTACAATACTATGATTAGTAGATGTCTTGATCGTGGTTGGTCTACGAATGTTTTGCGTCTGTTGAGTGATATGGTTAAGAGGGGGATTGAACCAGATGCATGCACGCTTACTCTCATAATACGGAGTATGTTCTCTGATGGGAAAGCTTCAGCTGGGCAAAATATATGATGAATGGTAGTCGGAGTTTTGTTCCTGATGTTGTAGCATTCAACACATTGCTTCATCACTTTTACCTTTTTGGAGAAAATAAGGAGGTTATAAATCTCTTTGCTGATATGGTTCAGAAGAATGTTACTCCAAATAAGTTCACCTACTGTGTTTTGATTGATAGTCTTTATAAGGAAGAAAGGATTGAAGAGGCTATTGACGTTGTTCTTGGGACCATCAGAGATGATTTCATGCAGGATTTGATTAGTCGTCTGTTACGTTGGTTAGCTGGTGGTCAAAAGTTTGGGGATATTCTAAAACTGTTTCAAAAATTAGGGCAAGATTCTATCATAGATGTTGCCTGTTTCAATTCATTAATTATTTCATGTTGCAAGATGGGCATATGTCGAAGTCAAGATTTTTACAGACTTTCTATAATTATTGAACAAATTCTTGGGATTATGTAGCATATCTTCATGGAGATGTGACCCTTTTAATTAGAAGTAGATGTTTTCTTGTGAGTGCCAGGAATTTTCTCATTGGAGGCATCATGACTTAATGATGATCTGTGCTGCACTGAGGTTACTCTATTGAACCCTATTTGAAGAGTCTTTGATTAACGGTGGGTATGGTTATCCTCCCATGTAGGTCACTCCCTAATTGAATGTCCTATAAGATATACATTTCCAACTTTGAGGCCTCCGTGTGTTTGTTTTGCTTTTCGATTTTTGCATTCAACTTTTTATAATTACATATAATGCAAAACATGATTAATGATATTCCTTTTTTCCTTCTCTCATTTTGAAGGTAATGTTCCCTTAAAGTTATTGAAAACCAGCAAAGTGTGATGGGTTAAGCTTTCGGGGGTTCACCTCCATCTTGACTTAAAATGTCCTTTCCCTGCACTCACACAACAATACAAAATAAACAAAAATGGGTAAACTTAAAATGATTGCTTATGTTCCATTTAGCTTGCTTATTTGCAAAACAATACAACAACAACATCAAGCCTTTATCCCACTATGTGGGATCAGCCACATGAATCTTTTTTCTCCATTGTGTTATATTAAGAGTTAAATTCTCGTTTAAATCTAATAAAGAAAGCTCATTTTTAATATTTTCTAACCAAGACTTTTAGGTTTACCTCTACATTTCTTAACATAAGTCAAATCCAATGCATCTACTTCCCATACCGGGTCATCGGAAGGTCATCGTTTTATGTGACCAAGCCATCTAAGATGACTCTCTCTAATCTCATCTTCCATAGGAGCTACTCCAACCTTTTCATGTATATGCTTATTTTGTATATTGTCTCTAAGAGTAAAGCCACTTGTCTACCTGAGCATTCTCATCTTTGCAACACTTAACTTAATATTATGCTTCTGTTTTAATGGCCAACATTCTCCACTATAAAATATTGTAGGTCTCACCATCATCTTATAGAATTTTCCCTTAAGTTTGAGGGTGGCCTTTTTAATCGCACAACAAGCTTGACGCATTCCTTTACTTCAACCATCCAACTTAAATTCTACTAATGATATCGCCATCTATTTCACCATCTTTCTAAATAATAGATCTAAGATATCTAAAATGTTTACTCTTATTAATGACTTGATTGCCCAAAGTCACAATCCTCCCATTAGATCTATTACTACTATAATTACACTCTATATATTCGGTTTTAGATCTACTCAAATGAAATTTTTTAGACTCTAAGGTTGACCTCCATAATTCAAGTTTTACTTAACTCTCCCTCTCTAGTCTTATCAACAATAAGAATATCATCAACAAAAAGCATGCACTAGGATACAAACTCTTTCAAATGTCTAGTGAGAGCATCCATGACTAAATATTTTATGATTTAAAAAAAAAAATATAATTTCTTGTATTTAAAATTTTTATTTATTTAAACTATAAAATCTAAACTTTTTATTTCTTATCCACAATTCTAAATCAATCCCCCACACTCAATATCTCATTCATAAAAAATTCTCATTTTTATTTCTCTTTGGCCGGTCACGACTTTGATTTCACAACAACGTCTGATGTTACTTCAACATTGACGTCTAACTTCATTACAATATCAACATTTCACAACCATCTCAATATCAAAGTCTGATACTATCTTGACATTGATGCTCGACCCTTGCAATTTCTACACCCACAACTTGTCAACTTATCTTTGTCCAACGTCGTTTTAACATTGATGATCAATGCCCTCTCAGCATTGATGATAGACGCCCTTTTGAAATCGATGCCCAATACTTACTACATCACTTCGATGCCCGATTCTCAACAACATTGCCGCATCCTCTCTCAATGCCTAATACACGGCATCGATGCCTGACTCTCGATATTCTAATATTAATTATTCTAAGCATAAATTTTAGTTAAATGACTTATTATTTTTAATTTTTTTTAAAAATCATATTTATTCAATTTATATATATTATTTTTAAAATATAAAATTATAATACTGTGTCCAACCCGTGTCTGTGTCCTATATTTTTAATAATTGACGTGTCCCATGTCTGTGTCGTGTCATTTCCGTGTCCCATTTCCGTGTCTGTGCATCATAGAAAATAAGGTTTGTGAACTTTGCTCGTTACATGCTAGAAATGGTGTTGACATAGGACCAACATTGCCATATCTTCTGAAGGAGACTTTGGGATTATTTCCGACAATAGTTGTTGTTTTTTTATGCCTTAAGACTATAGATTTAGTGGAGTGGGCGATGCTAGTGTAAAACAAACAAAAGGTGCTAATGGGGTGGGCTATTTACTTGAATTATGGGTAATGTTATGGTGGGCGTTGCCTCACTAGTGTAAGAGTTTTGGCAATTTTATGCATTTTCTCAGTAGGAGCTTTTCGTATCAACACTAGATAGCTGACCTACTGGTAAGGAGCATTAGGTGGCTACAGGAGTCCATGGGGAACCAAGTCGATGGGAGTAATCAAGTTGCCAGGGAAAACTCAATTGCTCAAGCCGACTATATTCAATTAGCCTGTGAGAAGCTCAAGTAGAATGAGAGTTGGTGACAATTCTGTTGTAATGACAGACCTTGGTTCACTTGATGATTTTTTGGTGAATATACTCTATCATCTCAAAGTCAGTAAATGAAGTTTTGAAAATTATTACCCAACCTCTATAAACTAGTTGTCAGTCTTGCTATTGATGGGAGATAACTTGCTAGTAACTGTGTATGTTCCTGTTGAATTCTTTAATGAAGATAGTTTTTATGTCAACGTTGAATTTGATTCACATGTTTGAATTTAACATCATTTTAGGAATGAATTGGTTAACACAAAATTATTCCTTTATATATTGTGTAGAGAGAAGAGTTAAATTTAGACTAACAGGATAGGAAAGTTTTATGTTATATGGTGCTAACTAGATCATTCCTCCCATATTCTATGTAATCAAGGCCACAAGAGTTGTTGGGGAGGGATGACATTTTTAATAGATTGTAGGATCTTAGTGTTGCTGTTGGCAGGATTGATGAGGTGCTGACAACTTGGGACTACTCGAACATCTTTTTATCTGACTTCACTGAGATGATATTGTCTCAAAGCAGTCACGACTTTTGCTGATTGAGTTCTACTATTGAAAGGTTCATCAATTGAGTTTAGTTTATGAAATGGATCTGTTACAAGTGGTTTGGCGAAAATTTCTCAGACTTATATTATTTTTCTTCATATATATATATATATATATATATATATGTTCTGCCTAATTTCTTTTTAACTTGGTCTTGAATGAAATGGCATCACATGTCAATGCACTTGCTCCCTTCATGATGGACTGGATTCTTGCTTGATGTGATTGTCAATTTGGTAGCAATGTTGATTTTTTTAGCTTCAAGTTAAGGAACACATTTCTTTGAGCAATCTTCTTAATCAAATTACATGGCATATGAATGATGATCCCCTAGCATATTCCAATTTACAAGTACAAAGAATAATAGTCAATTGCTTGGACAGCCATATGAATGCCATATCATCCAAATAGAAAACAAATATCGTTGTGCTTTCAATCATCCATATCTTCTCCCTAATCACTGTCTAGAAAATTATGAAGTTGAAAAATCATTAGAAGAAGTGTATAAGACTCTATTAGATTTCTTACCTTAGATTTTACTTGATCCTTTTAGCAGCCTTTAAATATGTGGCCTTGCACGACTCCATGTATTAGCTAACTAGTCCAACTCCATAGAGAATATTTAAACAAGCATGTGAAGTTTGTCAAGCTTCCAATTAAGCTTTAAATAGAATAGGATCCACCACCTCATTTTTATAATATTTTGACAGCCTTATTTTGCAATTAGTGGGGTTGCTAATTGGGTGTTAGAATAATCCATCTTAAGTTCTTGGACAATATTATATGCATAGCTTCTTGTAATACAAAATCTTCTTTCATTTTCTTTACTTATAAGTTGAGGAAGTAAGTTATGGGCCTTATGTTCGATATCTTGAACTCTTGAGTCATGTTTTGCTTGAGCTCACTTAACATTTGAGCATTTCTTTCTATGAAAATAAGATCACCCACATACAAAGCAACTAGGAATATATTTTTATCTTTCTCATTTATATATAAAATCGACTCAACAATATTGTACGGAATATTTGTTTTGAAATTTAATTAATGCTACAATTCTAAGCACGAGGTACAAGCTTCAAGTCACATAATGCCTTCTTTGACTTCAAACCTATTTCTTCATGCCCATCCTTCGCATAATTCATAGAAGGTTACACATAGACTCCTTTATCAAGAACGTCATTTAAGAAAGAATGTCATTTAAGAAAGTTGATTTGACATTTATTTGAAAAATCTTTCATTGATTTTGAGTTGCAATGGATAATATTAATCTTTTAGTTTTCAAATGGGAAACTAAGCAAATACCTCATCATAAGTGATGCTAACTTGTGATGGACCGGTTCACCCGGTCCATCCTAGACCCGTGCGGGTCTATGGGAGGCGGGCGGACCGGCTGGACAAAAAGGGGCCCACCCACTTAAGTGGGGGTAATTTGGGGATGTGAGGGACTTTTGGATTGTATGAAGGGGGGCCATTAGGGTTTAGTTGGAGGCATGGCCCACCCACTTAAGTGGGGGTAATTTGGGGATGTGAGGGACTTTTGGATTGTATGAAGGGGGCCATTAAGGTTGGGTTGGAGGCATTATGAAAAGTGTATTCTCTTTCTAGTTTTCTTCTTCTAGTTTCCTTATTGTTCTTTTCTAGGGTTTTCTTGTGGGAGATCTTGTCCTTCTCGAAGTGGACAAACTTATCTTGTTTTCTCTTGGCTTTCTAATGCAAAGGTTCTTGCTTTTCATCTCAACCCTCTTGTGATTGTTTCTCTTTGCTTTTGGTGGAGAAATTCCTCATTTTTGCGGGAAATTAGGGCAAAACCGAAATTGTGGAACCCTAGGGCGTATCAACTTGTTGCTTGTATTCATTTACTGTCAATCTTGCTTTCGTATTGTTCCACTTCTTCTTTAGCATTTTTCTTTATTTTGAAAATGCATTTTACATCAATGGCTTTTTGACCTGTTGGAATTGGGGCAAGCTCTCAAATCTCATTCCTTTCTATGGATTTGATCACCTCATCAATAGCTTTTCTCCATCTTTTAACTTGTATACCTTTGTAGAAATTTATTCTTGATTAGCAAGAAGATAAATGAGATTAAGCTCATTAGTTATCTCTTCAATCTCTTGCAAACTTCTAGTTCTTTTCTACCATAGATTATTTTTAAAAGTTTTAGGAATTAGTTGCGATGTATAGTTTTGCTCTTTGCTTGCTTCATCTTCTCCTTAAATAGATATATATGCTTGTTGTGTTGCCAATTTAATGATCCCCTTCATTGAACTCCATATGTCGAAACATGTCATTTTTCTTGTTATTGGATCAAAGAGTTTGTAAACCTTTGACATTGCATCATATTCAATAAAGATAAACTGGATACTCTTGTCATCTAGCTTTTTTTTTCTTTTGATTTAGATATGGGCATAAAGAAGAGTACACAATAACTTCATGTGACAGACACTTGGCATCCTTTTTCTCTATATGCTTCTTGTGGACTCGTGTCCTTCAAGCTTTCTATTGGGCCTCTATTAAGTTGGTAGATATAACAATAAACAGTTTCATTCAGAACTCTTTGAGCAAGTACTTGCATTTTTGTGCACTACGAATAACATCGAGAATGATTCAGTTTTTTTCTTTCCGAAATGTTATTTTGTTGTGGTGAATCCAATACTGTCAAAAGTCGTTGAATGCCATTCTCCTTATAATAATCTAAATAAATTTTAGATGTAAATTTTTCATTATGATCAGATTATAATGCTTTAATTTTACAGACACTTTGATTTTCCACCATTGTTGTGAAATATTTGATGATAGGAATTGCTTTTGAATTTTTCTTTTAATAGATAATCCCAAGCTCTCATGCCATAATCATCAATAAAAAATAGAATATAATGGTTTCCTCCTAATGAAGAAGTTGCGGGTCCACAAATATTGGTGTGGATGAGCTCCAATGGCTTTCTTGCATGATATGATGCTTCTTGTGGGAAGTTTCTCCTGTGTTGCTTACTAAGAATACATCCTTCATATAATTGTTCCAGATTGTTGATGTGATGTAAAACATATGTGAATGGATGGTGAATTAGGAACTTGCACTCTTGATTTAGAGAGCAATATTACTTAAAAGCTTTAAACGATGAAACAACGAGATAAAACAAGAGAGCGGTGTCATAAATTTAGGCTAAGTCACATATATAAAAATTAAAACCACAAAAGTAATCAATTACTCTTAACAGTGCATGCGAGATGTGTTTCAACAAGAAATCCCTACACTAACAATAAGACTAGTCACTACAAGATGATCCCTCACTCAACTCTTTCAACTTCTAGGCTTTAGCGGAGAGAATGGCATGAACCTTCATGAATCACCTATAACCACAATTGAAAACAGACTAAGGGGCTGTTTGGTATGCAGCATTAGTAGGGTTAAGTAATGTAATTACCTGCATCTCTTGAATTAGGATGTTTGGTTAATTTTGAGCGGAAGGAAAGGAAGACGCTCGAAGCATTAGTGGTGTATTTAGAGGAGGCCGATCCCGTGACTTTGAAACCCGCTCAATTTGAGCGGGTTAGAAATTCTCTCGCGTCGCGCGATAACCAGCCTCGCGGGATGGTGTCACGGATGCTGTTCTCCCCATGTGGGCGGCGTTGATTCTCGGAAGCGCCCCTTTGAAGAGAAAATTGGATGTCAGGGAAAGGCAGTATATCGAGCGGCGTTACGTCGTCAAGTGTGTGGGCGTTTGGGTCCGCGTGGTGGTTGAGAAGCACGGCAACCATGTCGGGGATGTTGACGTCGTCGGAGGGCCCCGCGGGGAAGTTGTCATCGTCGGCTACGAGTTCGAGGAGGGCTTTGACGACCTCGCAGGTGCAGTGCTCGACGGCGTAGTGGAGGGCGAGGGCTTGTCGAGGTTGAGGCCTTCTCCCATGACCATGAGTTTGACGAGTTCGACGTCAGAGGAGTCCAGGGCGCGGCGCATGCCACCGGAGTTCTTCTAGTTTTGCGACTATGTCGAGGGGGAGGTGTTTGGAGAGGATTCCGGGCGAAAGACCGGATTTGGCTACTAGATGGGAGCAGGTGGACTAGAGTTGATGCATCTCTTCTTTGCGGGCGGCCATTAGCACTTTCATCACGTCCTCGATTGAGGATTTCTCCACCATGTTTTCGAGCTGCTTCTGCACAATGCCATTAATGGATCTTTTAGCCAGTTTATAAAATAATCACAGTTAATTAACGTAAAAATTAGTACTTAAAAAAAATTAATTTTGAATATGCTATTGTAATTTTGCAGGATTTTGGCATCTCCTGATCAAAATTAAAGCGGCTACATGGAAGCCAAATTGTTTTTTTTTTCTGAATTGAATAATTACTTTTGATATATTGCATGCAAATTATTAAAAAAAAAGTTTTTACTTTACTCTGGATTTACATAACCAAACAAGGGAAATAAGTCTCCTGTGTTTATTTTGCAGACGACCAAACATGATCAAAGTATTCGGAATGTACTACATTTACTTTACATTGCATTTACTTTACACTGCATTTTCTTTTCAGGCAACCAAACCCCTAAGAGATTAAAGATTTGGAGGAGAGTTTACTCAGAGAATATGAAGCTTCCAGTTTGATCCCCAAAGCACTGGAGGAAGAGTAATCAGCGATGTCAGGGTTTGGGAACCTTGAGGAGGGCGATCATTGACTTCTTGGATAGCAGGGCAACAAGAGTAGGCCTCCAAACTGAGTGGACAGCAACTGGGAACATGTAGACAGCAGCAAGTGATGGTGGGAAGCCCTTTTTGGCACTCAAAGACTTCCAACATCAGTCCAAACAGCAATCTGGGCGGTGGGACTGTAGTTTGCGAAGTCGGAGGGGTCTTGGACAGCACGAATGGCCTCTCGGGGAAAAGCTGGGCAGCTGGATTGGCCTGCTGTAGCTCTTGGACAGCCACCAGGAATCTCCCAAAGAGAAGGAATGTGGAGGGAGGAAGAGGCTTGGGAAAGGGGCGGCTAGGACTGCAGGAAAACTATGTAATTCCTGTCCAAAACTCTCAATCAGGAATGACTAGGCTGAATTCAAATCCAATAAGAATTTAATTGGATTCAATTTAAGGAGTTGATTGGGGATCCTTATTGGAAAGAAGTAAAGAGGAAGGAGCAGGGGGGGAGGGACCAGCCAAGGGGAAAGGTAAGAGGGATTGGCTTGAGTAAATAGTGGTCCCAATGTATTAATTAATGCTTCTAATCAAATCTGAATTTTAATTCAGATTTAATTGAAATTGGAAAATTCTCCTAATAGGATTTGATTAATAGGAAAGTATTTGAATTTCAAAAGTTAATTGAATCCAAATAAAGGTTCCCTTCCTAAACGTCGTTGTGTTATTTTAGGAAGGCTATTAATTGGGCAATTTGAATTTGAAATTCAAATTGAAGATCATGGTGGCCGGTGGCTAGGGTAGGTTTATGAGGGTGATGGTGGGTGCTTGGGAGCCGGCGGGTGGGGTGGTGGGTGGAGGATTCCGGTGGCGGTGGGATAGGGAAAAGGCTGGTGGGTGGTGAAGAAAGTGCTAAGTACTAACCGCGAGTCTCGGAATCCACCGGCGGACAGGTGATGTAAGACCCTCTTTTAGGGTTTCTCCTCTCACGAACTCACAAAGAGATCGAACAAGAAAAATAGGAATTTTTCATTCATAATCATCATCCCTCTCCTAGTGAAGAGGGGGGATTTAAATAGCCAAATACATAAGGGAAATGAACAGTGACACTCTTGCCCCTAGGGCATATACATAAGACAAAGCCCTCAAGTGAGGGTATAAAGGGAAAAATACAATATCAAATTAAATACATAAAATAACTCAAAAATAAATAGGCACGATCGTAGCCGTAGATCATCGGCCCCGTCTTTGGTAGACTCTCCATGGTCGGATGTCCTCATCATGATGTGAGGCAATTCATTCACTATGGACTGGGTTGGCAATTCGTTTGTGTGTTTGTGCTTGATATTTAATAATAGCAAATTAATTGTTTGACATTTGAACATGTATAAGTGAATTATTATTAAGATCTCTTAGAGTAAAGTTTTTTTTTTTTTTTTTCATTTATATGAATTATGTAACCTTTCTCCAAAAGTTGGCCCAAACTCAAAGTATTACTTGTTATGCTTGGCACATGAAAAATATTAGAAATTAATTGATGACTTTTATCTTTCAATTGGATGAGAACCTCCACCAGCACCTTGGAAGAATCACCAAATATGACATATCTTTCCATGACTTCGTCTAGATCCACAAAAATTTCTTTGTTGCGGCACATGTGACGGCTTGTACTAGTGTTAGATGATAAAATCGCCCCCTTATTGGTTCTTTATAAAATTTGCATTCTCATTACCTTGATTTTAAATTTTGTGTCAACAATGTAAAGCATATTAGTCATACTTCATATAGTTATAATATTTATCATACTTTCAATTCTTCCTTGATCCATGTCCTTTTCTAGGACTTTAGTTTCTTTCATTATTATTATGGCCTTCTCTTCCTCAACCATGCCCATGACCTCCCTAGGCCGTGATCACAACCTCTTGCTTTAACCTCATTCATTTTTTAAATATTCTTTGCCTCAACTTTCTCCGAAGGAATTCTTCTCTTTGTTTGCCTTTGTTTAAGCTCATTAATTGTTATGGACTCCTTTGACTCTTTAATAACTGCTACAATGTAATCAAAATTTGCATCTAACAAGCATAGAATTATCTTTACTTATTAATTGTTGACGAAGATGGCTAAGATTTATGAAATAGGTTTGACACATTTATTGACTTCATGCTTAGGGCTTCAAATTCGCATCGAAGAGCTTGGAGGCAAATCTTTATCACCTTTTGGACTCCTTTATAAGCCTCTAAGTGAATCTTCCGTGCTTGTATGGCGGTGGTAGCTACCAATATCTTCTCGAATGTCGATTCATTTATTAGTTGATAGATTAGTTATAAGTTTTATTTTTGTAAGCCGTTCTTAATTTCTTGGAAAACATCTCTTTGTTAAGTGTCGAGGGCGGCTCTTTCTTGTCACTCCATAGCCTTTATCAACAACTTCCCAAATATCTTGGAATCCATGAAAATCATTCATTTGAATACTCCATTCTCATAATTGGTATTGGTGAGATGAGAAAAATGATGTTTGTATAAGATTGTTTTTAGTTATAATTTGGCTATAATATCACTTTGATAGAAATTAAGAGAAATAGAATGATTAATACAAAATCGGTCCAAAAAAGTAAATGGAATTGGAAGTAGTTTTTAGCCACAAATAATTTGCCTTGTCATGTCAAAATAATCCCATAAGTATAGAAGCTTTTTGAAGATTTCTAGAGAAAATATAGTTCTAAATAAAAAGTTATTTAGATATATCCAAAACTCATATTCTAAAAATAGTATTAAATTTTAATGCATTTATAATGTTGTGACATAATGCCTAGAATTCTAACTCTTATAATTCTATGCTGCATTTGAAATTCTCAAATTACAATTTAGTTGAATTTAATTTACAACAACACCCTCCCTAGATCTTGAGTTAGCCTCACTTCCATGCGCTGGGTACACCCTTTTTTTGGGGTTAATACCTATCTCGTCTTTTAACATGAATGGATGGAGAATGAAGATTCATTAAGCCGACACCAAATAATGGGGATGTGTTGGTGGTGGCTGTTAATGATGATGGGTCTATTGCTTAGGTTGATGGTCTTTTGCATTTCACATTTTGAAGAATTTTCCTTGCCAAGCTGTGAGTTCTCCGTTTCTTTTATTTTCTCTTGATTATTTCTTCTCATCATTTGCTCTTGCCTCTCTCCCTCTTGCCCTGCTTATAACTTGGTGTTGTTGAAAAGAAAATTCTTATTGGAAGAACCTATGACTGTTGACATATTTGGTCTTCAATGAGTAGACCCTTCTATAATAGACTATCATGTAGCATTCTGAGTGGCGTGTGCATGTTAACACAGCTTATACGGTGCAATTTGTCTACTGGTCAGCTACTACTGCTTCAATTTCTGCAGGAAATAATGAAGGGATTTTCCTGCTGCAACAGCAATCTGTTAACGCTTAGTTTCATCCTCCAGGAAAGATAAATTTTTTTGGTCTTTTGAAACTTTCTATATATGTTTTCTGTTGGTATTTTATTGTAAAGTTTCTTTATGATTAAATTTGTTTACTTCATAGTATTCCTGAATGCTAAACCGTCCCATAAAGGCTTGGGTTTGCGTTACCATATGAGCCATTAGTAGGAACCTTGACCTCTTTGATTTGATCTTTTGAAGCTTTCAATACTGTCTTTTGAAGATTGGAATTTTATGGTAAAGTTTTTTGATGATTGAAGTTGTTTATTTAATCAGATTAATCAATTTTTGCTCTATGAAGATACAGAAATTTGATATGCTATCGCTGCATGTTCTATTAGTTTCCTATGGATCCCTGCGAAACTCAACTTCAGCAAATGCATCCTTGATCTAAACTAGTAATATATGGTAAGCTTTCTTGATCCTTGTTTATCAATTGTTTGTTTCACAGATGGCCGGTTATGTTAAAATATCAGCATTTCAGCTCTCGTCTTTATTTGCCTTATAAATTCCTAGTTTCATTTTCTTCCGGAGTGGATATTGTTCTATTAGGCCTTGGGATTTTTTGAGATCTTTCCAAGCCGCTCATCGTAGCTAGTCATAGGCAGGAGAGATTATTAGGTGAGGAGTGCGGACGGGGAGAACCGTCCGCACAAGCATTTGGTACCTAGTGGTACCCGCACTCGGTACTGCTTACCGCTGGGTACTACTAGGTACCCAGTGCTTGTGCCGACGGTGCGGACTCCGCACCTATTAATTTTTCCATAGGCAGAGCTCCTGGCAAGGTTAGGTGATTTTTTGCCATTCTACAAACCATAGACATGCTGCAATTAATGCAACTTAGCATAACGTTTTGAAGGGGTAGAAGGAAAGAACTTAAGAAGAGAAGGCAAGTCTTAAGCTTGTGCATTCTACCTTGGAGAGCTGCAAATGCTTTGATCAAGTTTTAATATTGTTAAATCAAATTCTGATTCTAACAGAAGTATAGTGGATGTTTTTTAGTATGTTCTTTGCCTCGAGTTTTACTTTGGTAGTCGTTGATTCAAAAAACACTCCTTTTTGCCTTGTTCTCGCTCATCTCCTTCTGAAGCTTACGATATTTATTTTGAATAAAACAATAGCTTAGAAAAGCAAATTTGATGCTATTTGTTTAGAGTGTCTTGATGCCCAAGTCTCATATTGCAACATTTTCTACAAAGCTGTTCTTAATCTTTTATTCTTTACTTCGATTCGAAAATTATGAATCTGTTGACCCCCACATATGCTCTAATCAAATCCAAGTACGTGTGATGATAATTAGGGGTGTCAATTTCGGGTCACGGGTCGGATTCGGGTCGAACCCGGAACTGACTTGGGTTCAAACGGGTCGACCCTAACCCGACCCGGGTAGACAAACGGGTCGGAAAACCGATCCCGGACCCGACCCGGTTTGGGTTGCTGGCGCCGGAACGACGGCGGGGGACGCGAGCGGGGGGACAGCGCGGGCGCGGTCGGGTGCGCTGGGCACGCGGGCGCGCAAGCGCGGGCTCGCAACGCGGGCGCGGGGGCAGCTCGGGCAGCGGGCAGAGGCGGGATTCGAAATTTTTCGAATTAAACGGGTTCGCGGGTTGACCCGGCAACCCGTCTGGTCAACCCGAATCCGACCTATTTTTTAAACGGGTCAATTTCTGGAACCCAAACCCGACCCGTTTTGAAATCGGGTCGGGTTCAACCCGGATTTTTCGGGTCGGGTCCCGGTCGGATTTTCGTGTCGTGTCAAATATTGACACCCCTAATGATAATGATGTTATGGGATGTTGCATGCACAATAAGTTTAAAATATTCGACATCATATAGTTAATGTGACGGCATGCATAGCAAGTTCTAAATGACTTTACCGCTACTCAAACTATTCAAATGTTGTCCTCTGGCAAATTGGGTTGTACCAACATGTTCAAGAAGCTAAATTTACCAAAGAAGAGTTGCTCTGCGCAGCTCGATCAAGCGACAATAAACACGACACTTGACTGGTGTGACGCTGTGCAAAATTGTTCTAACGACTTTCAATCACAAAACAAACTATGCTAAAACATTGATCTTGCTAAGGGAGGATCTATTCTGACCAGTTTGAGTGAAAACGGTCGAAAAAATGACAAACTACGGGTGCAAAATCATGTGAAGTCACCCGAATGATATTCGTTCATAAAACGGACTGCATTGTTACTTTTGGAATTTGAAAAGTACCTAAGAGAAGACTCGACGTGTTCGAGCGAACACAATCTAGAATGAAGGACTAAGATTTAACGTTACATGATGTTGCCTGAATATCTTCTATTTGCGAATGAACTTCGTTGTCGCAGTTGGTATGCCAAAATTACTTAAAATGAATACCCATGTTACCTAGGTTGTCGCACGAGCAAAAATACTGCACACAAGTCCAGGTAACGACATGAAAATCGAGATGCATGAGAAACTAGAAAAATTATGTGAGGAACAATTCACATCTCTTTTGCTCATTTTAAACATTACTTTAATATATATATATAACAAAAGGAATTAAAATAAATTAAAAAAAAAATCTATCATATCAAATGTATAAGAATAATAAAAAAAGGAGTTTAATATTCTCCTCCCACTATGAAAAATTATTTGGTGCAGACCCGGATTTAGCTTTACGTCTGGACTCCAATATAATGTCGTCATGTGGCAGCTCGACAAACCAACGGTCCGGCTCGATCAAAACTTAATATTTAGCACGTGCTTTTTCAGCTTATCGCGTGGCCCGACGACTTGACTCAGACCACACGCGAAAATTGAAAAGAAATCGAAAGAGCATCGCGACCATTCATCTCCTCAAAAATTCAAAATCGAGTCTTTTTAGTTTCTCGTCTCCGCTGCTATTCATTTTTCGTCCGATGTCGCTTTTGTTTGATCGAAATTTTTGTTGTAAAGGTCATGACTAAGGTCAGTATTTTGTTACCCATAAAGAAGTATATTTTCACCGGATTTGTTAGAGTTCCATTTGTTTTGTAAATAATTTCTATAAATGTCATGTTAGGGTTCAGGTTTAGGGTTTTGAAAAATAACAAGTTATTGGCTCAAGAAAAATGGCACGAGTGCATGAATCCTGCTTTGCAACCTTAGGATTCCATTTCCCTTAAGTCAGATTGAAATTAACCAGATTTCCCCTGAGGATAGTGTCAGGGTTTAAAGATCTGAGGTTCTTACTTCCTATGAGCGCAAGCGCCCATAGTTAATTACTCCTCTTACTACGTAAGAGAGAACTCTCGATTAAGGATGAATAAATTTTAGATATTTTTAGTCTCAATTGTGGGGAAGATGAAGGTAAAACCGATCAAGATCCCATGGTTCTGTCGTCCCGTGTATACCGTAGATTTCAGTCTATCAACACTAACAGTCATTGACCGTAGTGTCCAGGGAATCTGATTAGCAGCCACGGGTTACCTCTTCTCAGGGATCCCGAGTAGACTGAAGTGGTTAAATGTGAATTTTAGTTTTATTTAATTTGGGTTGGGGCTTATTACTTTCTTAGAAGTTGACCGTTAATTTATTTAGTTTGGGGCTTACGACTCCATTAGGAGTTGCTCGGATATTGTTTAGTTTGGGGCTTACGGCTCCAATTAGGAGTTTCTCGGAGAATTTTGGTTGGATAGGTCTCATGGCTTCCTTAGAAGTTGCCTAAAGGTGGGTCTTACGACCTAGCCCTGTAAGCTAAGTGGCCCGAGTTGTGGGTCTTACAACCAAGCCATATAGACTAGGATGCCCGAGAATTTTAATTATTTGGGTAGGACTTATGGCTTATCTTAGGAAGTAGCCTGAAAAACGGATTTTACAACTTAATTGTTTAGACTAAGATGCCCTTAGGTTTAAATTTACTTGTTTGAGGTTTAGGATCATTGCTATTTATTTTTACAATTTTCTTAAAATGTGGGGGCTTACGACTTTAGGTAGAAGTTGCCCGATAGCGGGTCTTACAACCTAATCCTATAAATTATGATGCCCAGGTGAGGGGTATAGGTTTGTATTATCACCTAAACACTTCTATCAAATGTCAGACTTACGACTTCTATTAGAAGTGGCCGGGGTTTTAATTGGGTTTAGGGGTTAGGTTAATTTCCACCTAAAACTTTCCCCTAAGGTCGGGTTTACTACTTTCCTACGAAAGTTGCCGAGTAGTGGGTCTTACAACCTAATTCTTATAAATCAGGCTGCCCATAGGATTTGAATTAGATTTGAGATAGGTCTTATTATTTCCCTTAGGAAATTGCCTGAAAAGTGGGTCTTACAGCTTAATCTCTTAGACTAAGATGCCCGTAGATTTTGATTTTGATTGTGTGTTTGTTGAGAAATATGTCAGTTGTTTAGGATTTGATACTTGGAGAGTTTGAACGATTTGTGATTTTTACACTTCGGGGCTTTGACACTTGCATTAGTATTTTAGTTATTATGTGCTTGTAGCCTTTTTCTTACCATAGTAGTTCACTTCTTTTTTTACCCGTCTTTTCAGTAGTGCTACACTACTAGCTTTTTTCGTACTTAGCTTTTTCTTGCTTTCTAGTACTCTGTTTTTACTTGCATTAGTTGGACTTACCACTTTCCCGCATTGATTTATTTTATTTATGATGCACTGATTTTTGATTGCTTGTTTGCAGGCAAGTAATTCTTGCAGTTGTTTAGGGGATAGTTCGCAAGTAATTGTAGGAGCTCGTATAGGGGAGCTTTGAAGAGCTTGCAAGAAGTTCAATTTTGAGTGGGTAGAGTTGTTTGGAGAGGTTGAGCGAGTTTGTATAAGGGATTTGGGGAGTTTAAGATTTTTGGAGAGCAACTTGTTCAAGATTTTAGAGAGCAACATATGTTGATTAGTGGATCTCTCCCCCTCCTCCCTTCTCCATTTTATTCAAAGCATTTTTTTTATTTATTACTTGCTCTAATTAGTCAATTAAAATGCCCCTGAATTTAAATTGCTCTCAAATAATTTTTATATTTTAAATAACTTTTTGCATTTTATACAATTAATCAATCAATTAATTTTAATTAATTTTGATCAATTAAAATTAGTCAATTAATAAAATTTTTTATTAATCAATTGATTAATTAACATTCAAAATTTGATTGCTCTCCAAATTTTAATTTTTTTTAGAGATTCGTGCTTTTTCCAAAATTTGCTAAGTCCTAAATTTTCAAGAAAATTTTGGCAGCCTCCCGGCGTCACCTCCCCATCAAGGGAGAAATCGGGACGGCATCTGCCGAAATTTTTTCCTACCCGGACCTAAGGTCGACGGCGTAGGGTCTTTGATTTCAAACCATCTCACCAGGATCTAAGATCGACTGCGTGAGGTCTTCAAATTGTGTTTCTTCCCGCCCAGATCTAAGATCAATGGCGCGAGAGCTTCAAAATTTTAAAACCATCTGTCCGGATTAAAAATCAACGGCTCAGGTTTTCGATTTCAAACCATCTCGGTCGGACCTAAGGTACGACGGCCGGGGTCTTCGACCCAGGAGAAGGGCTTTGGATATGCCGGCGATGTGGTCGGCGGTGTCGGTTCAGTCGGAAGGGCGACGTCAGAGCGGCGGCGGGTCGGTGGAGGAGTTTGGCCGGTGGGTTTGGCTTGGTCACAAGCCTGGATCGAAGGGTGGAGCCGGATTGGCTTGGCATCGTGTAAATGCTGGAGGTCGACGGGAGGTTAGGGCATGCCGGCTTCGACTTCGGACCTTGATTCGTCAGCCGTGCAGATGGATCGGCGGGGTTCGACGGATCACAAGGAGGCGACGACTATGTGTGAATGAGAGGGAGATCAGAAGAGGGCTTCGATCTTCTGAGGTCCGTTTATCTAAAACTCTCCTCCTCTGTATGTCTGAGAGCGTCTGTGTGTGACCGTTCTTTTTGAACTCTTTTGTTCCTTTTATTCGTTTCTTTTGTCGAATGATAGTTACCGAAACGAAAGAGTGTGTCGTTCGGCGAGGTGGGGTCGACGGTAGGCGGTTGCTTTAGTTTAATTTTTTTTGTTCTGCCTCTTTTTTTTTATAGTCAACAAATTGCCTCCCAACAAATTTGTTGTGTGACTTTCACACAATGAATTCATTGTAATATTTTGATTGTATAATTTCAACTTTTTAGGTAGGTTGATGAAAATAATTTCATCCTTAGGTTTATTTAGCATAGGAGATTTCAAAGGTTCGTCCTTTAGGCTCGTTGAACTTCGTTTATTTAGCTCGACCCTTAGGTTCTATGAGCATATAAGGTTTACAAAGTTTGACCCTTAGGTTTTTTGAACTTTGGGGATTTAGCTCGACCCTTAGGTTTATGAGCATGAGAGATTTCAAAAGTTCAGCCCTTAGGCTTGTTGAACTTTGTAGATTTAGCTCGACCCTTAGGTTTATGAGCATATAAGATTTTAAAGTTCGGCCCTTAAGCTTATTGAACTTCGTAGGTCTTAGCTCGACCCTTAGGTTTATGAGTATAGGAGATTTCAAAGTTCGGCCCTTAGGCTTATTGAACTTTGTTAATTTTAACTCGACCCTTAGGTTTATGAGCATAGAAAATTTCAAAGGTTCAGCCTTTAGGCTTATCGAACCAATGGGTTTTAGCCCGACCCTTACGTTTATGAGCTTTAAAAAAATTTTTTTGAAGGTTCGGCCCTTAGGCTTACTGAACCAATGGGTTTTAGCTCGACCCTTAGGTTTATGAGCATAATTTTTTTTTTTTGAAGGTTCGACCCTTAGGCTTACTGAACCAATGAGTTTTAGCTCGACCCTTAGGTTTATGAGCATATATATTTAAGGTTCGGCCCTTAGGCTTATTGAACCAATGTGTTTTAGTTCAACCCTTAGGTTTATGAGCATAGGAGATTCAATACTTCCCTTATTTTATTTACTAAAGGGGACAAAATTGTCTCCTGATTTTTCATGAGGGGATTGAACTTGCTCCTTGCATTGTAAAAAAAATATAAAAATTGCCTCCTATCTTTCAGGAGGGGAGTGAATTTTATCTCATGCATTGTAGGAGAATATAAAAATTGCATACTGTCTTTCAGGAGGGAAGTAAATTTTATTTTACTCCTTATAGGGAAAATATAAAAATTGTCTCCTGTCTTTCAGGAGGAGAATTAAGATTTTGTTTGGGTAAACTTGCACACATAATATCTTTATGTGAGATATTTCTTTAAATATTGACCGTTTATTGGTGGCATAAGCCTTTGACCATTTAGGTCTATGAGTTGATAAGCACCTCCTTCATACACTATTTCAATGATGAAGGGTCCTTATCATATTTTATCAAATTTACCGCCAAGGCGCCGGTGAGGGATTAAAGGTCTTCGACAAACCAAAATAAGTTCATCTTCTTTAAAACTTCTAGGATGAACCATTTGATTGTGGGCCCTAGTCATTTTTGCTTTATAGGATTCTAGACTTTTTTTTTTCTTAGCTTGAAGTCAAACTTCATCAAGAGCTTCAAGTTCTTCAAAATGTAGAAGATCATTTTCTTCCTTGGTTAATTTGTATTGAACAACAATATGAAGAGATGTCAACAAAACCTCCAGGGATAATATTACCTCAGTTTTGAAAACTAGCAAATATGAAGTGACTGGCGTTGTAGTTTTATAAATAGTACTAGACACTCTTTACCCGTCAAGGCTTCAGCAGTTTCAAAAGCAATAAGTGCTTTGACTTTTTGGCTGATAAGATCTTCGATGTGGTCTTACTAACAATATTATCCACTTCAGGTTGACAATCTAGTCCTTTGTTAGGAGTATCTTGATCATAAAGAATTATTTGAGGGTCTCTAGCATTTACTGCTAGATAAACAATGTTGTTTATACCTTTTTTTATTTATAAGATTTACAACTTGTACTTGGCAAGATGTAACTGATCATTTCATCAAGAAGAATGTTTGAATTATTGATTCCTTGGTCTTTCATCTGATGGAGAAGTTGTATTTCATGTTACAACCTTCTCACAACTTCTTTAGATTCTCCTTTTTCAACCTGCTTCTGAATGTGGGAGCATTCTGTTTATATGGATTTCCTATTCTTAATTAACTCACATTTGGTCTTCAATCTGTAGATTTGATGATGTGTTTCTGCGAGTATGCATTCTTTGATCAGGCTGATTGGGGACATGATCAACCATCCGGACAACTTCAATGTCCATGGGACTAATACACCCTTTCACTTCTTCATCATTATCATAGTAATTATCATTGTCATCCAACTCGTGGTCATCTTCAAGTTGGGACCGCCGCTTCCAATATATGATTGAATAGTCGGGGGATTCCTTATATATTTGACAGCTTTCCTCTTTTGGTGTAATCACATCAACAGAAGTCTCCTTATTAGGGAACAACTTCTAGACATGAGATTTAAGTCGCCCTTTATAAATTTGTTGATCAAAATCATCTTTCTGAGCTCAAGGATATTTGGGTCTTTTTGGAACCCAAACCTGTTGTCTTCTCGGAGTTACATACCGATGACCACCAATATCAAAATGTACATTTGACTGGATAGAATCATGATGCCATTGTCGGGGTCTTCGTTCATCATATCTTCCATTATAGTCTCTTACATGTAGACTATTAGAAGGCTCTCCCAACTGTCTTCGTCCATAATATGGATATCGACCCATATTAGGACATAACTCTCTTTGCTTTTGGTAGTATGGAGGACGTCTAAACTCCTCTCTATAAGGTTTTGTTGAAAATTTGTTGTTTTGAGGACGAATTTCAGTTGAGGCAATGGCTTCATTAACAAATTTCCTCAATCTACGTTGTAGACTTTTATCTTTAACAGCCTTCAGTATTTTATATATTTTGGAAGAGGCAGATTCTTCCTTCTTTGGTGGTGATGGTTGCTGCCGTGAAGTTTCCCAAAAAGACTTCCTTAAATGACCTTTATCATCATTTCCTTTCACCCACTTTAACGGTTCAAAGCCGTTATTGATTGGTACATTTGCTTCTAATTGTAGTGATGACTCTTGAAAGGTCTCGGGTACTCAGCCATTAGCTCGTAGACAAGCATTGACCTTTCTTCTGGCTTTCCTGGAAAGCTTAGCACTTGCTTCAGGAATTTCAGCATTGTATTCTTCAGGCACTTCATCCTGGATTATGTTCTGAATGGTTGTATTCATGCCAACAGATTGTAACTTAGTATCAGTAACTTTCTTTTGAATTATTGGAGCAGCAAAAGGTGCTATGGAGAGTCTTGAAAATACAGCGTCCCTCTAGGGAGATTTCTCATCAACAATTTCAGTAATATGCTTCTTAGCGACACCTTTGGCATTAACCACATTAACAGCATTCTCCAGAAGGAACTGTTGGAATTGCATGACCTCAGAAATGGTTCTGAACTGAATGGTTACTCCAACATAGCCTGTGTTCAGAACAGCTTGAGCGAACTGTACTCGAGTTTCCTCACCAGGATTCACAGTCATGAAGAAATGTATAGGCGTCATATTATCAAAATGCCAACAGAACTTACAGGGATTAGAGTCAACCTGAAATTTGCTAGAAGAGAAAACACAAAACTGCGTTGAATAAACATCTATATTTTTTTTAGATGTATCATTATTTGAGACTAAATTTAAATTATATTTTCATCCAAAGATGGAGAGAAAAGTAATCCCCAGCGGAGTCTCCATAAATTTATTGGCTCAAGAAAAATGGCACGAGTGCATGAATCCTGCTTTGCAACCTTAGGATTCAATTTCCCTTAAGTCAGATTGAAATTAACCAGATTTCCCCTGAGGGTAGTGTCAGGGTTTAAAGATCTGGGGTTCTTACTTCCTATGAGCACAAGCGCCCATAATTAATTACCCCTCTTACTACGTAAGAGAGAAGTCTCGATTAAGGATGAATAAATTTTAGATATTTTTAGTCTCAATTGTGGGGAAGATGAAGGTAAATCCGATCAAGATCCCATGGTTCCGTCGTCCCGGGTATACCGTAGATTTCAGTCTACCAACACTAACAGTCATTGACTGTAGTGTCCAGGGAATCTGATTAGCAGCCATGGGTTGCCTCCTCTTAGGGATTCTGAGTAGACTGAAGTGGTTAAATGTTAATTTTAGTTTGATTTAATTTGGGTTAGGGCTTATTACTTTCTTAGAAGTTGCCCGTTAATTTATTTAGTTTGGGGCTTACGACTCCATTAGGAGTTGCCCGGATATTGTTTAGTTTGGGGCTTACGGCTCCAATTAGGAGTTGCCCGGAGAATTTTGGTTGGATATGTCTTATGGCTTCCTTAGAAGTTGCCTAACGGTGGGTCTTACGACCTAGCCCTGTAAGCTAAGTGGCCCGAGTTGTGGGTCTTACAACCAAGCCATATGGATTAGGATGCCCAAGAATTTTAATTATTTGGGTAGGACTTATGGCTTCCCTTAGGAAGTAGCCTTAAAAGCGGGTTTTACAACTTAATCGTTTAGACTAAGATGCCATTAGGTTTAAATTTGCTTGTTTGAGGTTTAGGATCATTGCTATTTATTTTTACAATTTTCCTAAAATGTGGGGGCTTACGACTTCAGGTAGAAGTTGCCCGATAACGGGTCTTACAACCTAATCCTATATATTAGGATGCCCAGGTGAGGGGTCTAGGTTTGTATTATCACCTAAACACTTCTCTCAGATGTCAGACTTACGACTTCTATTAGAAGTGGCCGGGGTTTTAATTGGGTTTAGGGGTTAGGTCAATTTCCACCTAAAACTTTCCCCTAAGGTCGGGCTTACTACTTTCCTACGAAAGTTGCCAAGTAGTGGGTCTTACAATCTAATTCTATAAATCAGGCTGCCCATAGGATTTGAATTAGATTTGAGATAGGTCTTATTATTTCCCTTAGGAAATTGCTTGAAAAGTGGGTCTTACAGCTTAATCTCTTAGACTAACATGCCCGTAGATTTTGATTTTGATTGTGTGTTTGTTGAGAAATATGTCAGTGTTTTAGGATTTGATACTTGGAGAGTTTGAAAGATTTGTGATTCACTTCGGGGCTTTGACACTTGCATTAGTATTTTAGTTGTTATGTGCTTGTAGCATTTTTCCTACCACAGTAGTTCATTTCTTTTTTACCCGTCTTTTCAGCAGTGTTATACTACTAGATTTTTTCGTACTTAGCTTTTTCTTGCTTTCCAGTACTCTGTTTTTACTTGCATTAGTTGGATTTACCACTTTCCCGCATTGATTTATTTTATTTATGATGCACTGATTTTTGATTGCTTGTTTGCAGGAAAGTAATACTTGCAGTAGTTTAGGGGATAGTTCGCAAGTAATTGTAGGAGCTCGTATAGGGGAGCTTTGAAGAGCTTGCAAGAAGTTCAATTTTGAGTGGGTAGAGTTGTTTGGAGAGGTTGAGCGAGTTTGTATAAGGGATTTGGGGAGTTTAAGATTTTTGGAGAGCAACTTGTACAAGATTTTAGAGAGCAACATATGTTGATTAGTTGATCTCTCCCCCTCCTCCTTTCTCCATTTTATTCAAAGCATTTTTTTTATTTATTACTTGCTCTAATTAGTCAATTAAAATGCTCGTGAATTTAAATTGCTCTCAAATAATTTTTATATTTTAAATAACTTTTTGTATTTTATACAATTAATCAATCAATTAATTTTAATTAATTTTGATTAATTAAAATTAGTCAATTAATAAAATTTTTTATTAATCAATTGATTAATTAACATTCAAAATTTGATTGCTCTCCAAATTTATTTTTTTTTTAGAGATCCGTACTTTTTCCAAAATTTTTTTAAGTCCTGAATTTTCAAGAAAATTTTGGCAGCCTCCCGGCGTCACCTCCCCACCGAGAGAGAAAGACGGCATCTGCCGAAATTTCTTCCTACCCAGACCTAAGGTCAACGGCGTAGGGTCTTTGATTTCAAACCATCTTGGTCGGACCTAAGGTACGACGGCCGGGGTCTTCGACGCAGGAGAAGGGCTTCGGATCTACCGGCGATGTGGTCGGCGGCGTCGGTTCAGGCGGAAGTACGACGTCGGAGCGGCGGCGGGTCGGTGGAGGAGTTTGGCCGATGGGTTTGGCTTGGTCACAAGCCTGGATCGAAGGGTGGAGCCGGCACGGCTTGGCGTCGCGTGGATGCTGGAGGTCGACGGGAGGTTAGGGCACGCCGGTTTCGACTTCGGACCTTGATTCGTCAGCCGTGCAGACGAATCGGCGGGGTTCGACGGATCACAAGGAGGCGACGACTATGTGTGAATGAGAGGGAGATCGGAAGAGGGCTTCGATCTTCTGAGGTCCGTTTCTCTAAAACTCTCCTCCTTTGTATGTTTGAGAGCGTCTGTGTGTCCGTTCTTTTTGAACTCTTTTGTTTCTTTTATTCGTTTCTTTTGTCGAATGGTAGTTACCGAAACGAAAGAGTGTGTCGTTCGGCGAGGTGGGGTCGACGGTAGGCGGTTGCTTTAGTTTTTTTTTTGTTCTGCCTCCTTTTTTCTTTTTTTTTTTATAGTCAACACATGTTGATGTGATATGTTTTCTCACGGATGAGCATTACTGAATGTATGTCGAAAATAGGTTTTGTATATAGTGTACCTCTGTATACCACTATGTGCCAATCTCTGTGGGATGTAGGTTATGTGCTCGGTTCTACTGTGTATCGATCTCTGTGGGACGTATGTTTTGAATATAGTGCATCTCTATGCACCGCTGTGTTGTTGCAAAACATTTTCTCACAGATACATTAGCAAATGTTTGAAACCTTTGTGTACCGACCAGAGGTGTACTTTAGTGGGTTTCAAACTTTTACATTTTCTATACATGTTAAAGTTGTGTATCTTTGTTGTGTTCTTTCGTGTATCTATGTATAATGCTTATGTGTACCCGCTCTATAACCCTACTCTTTACCTTTGTGTACCATTGGTTGGTAGCTATATGTACCGATGCTCAGTACCTCTATGTAACTTCATTTGCATTGTTTATAACCACCACACCTAATCCATTTGTAGGGATATGTTCCAAAGATTAGTTTCCATTACAGAACTTCAACATTTAGATAAGTTTGTAATCATCTGGTTGATACACTCGGCCAATAATTTGTGGAAAAACTAAGGCAACTGCACATTAATTAGTTTTTGTTGATGCCTCCCTTTTGTTTAAATGTCCAATGGATAATAAGTCCTATGTGCATTGTAACTGCACATTAATCTATATGTAATTGTAAGTGCATCCAACACTTTAGAACCTATGTGCATTGTAGAAATTAATTTAATTGGCTAACAACTTATGTCGATTAAATGTATATTTGATTTCTAGAGCATACCTCAATCCAGGAACCAATGGATAATAAGTCCCAATCTCGTTCTGTTCGTTGGGATAGTGATATAATGAACAACGACACAGAGGTCAACCAATTATTTGCTGACCTTCAGGATGCCCATGTACTAATTGTTCTCCCCGCTTCATGTTGGTGTAGGGAATTTCATTTTGCTGTGAGCTCATCCTTTCTTCTTTTTTGTGTAGATATTACATACTTTTCAATGAGTAACACGAGAGGAGATAACATTATTAGAGAATTTCCCCCCTCCTAAAAAACCTTTAATTCCACGTCACTTATTCCTCCAACTTGAATTCCCATGCCAAAGACCATCCCCAGCACCCTGCACCCCACCTTAGTTGGGTCCCCCCCAGCCCTCATAGGCCCCCTAGCCCCCACCTGCCCCCAGTCCTCCAAGCCCCCACAGGTCCCCTCGGCCCTACAGCAGTCCCCCACAAAAACAACCTTCTCCGACAAGTTTCTTAGACGATGCCCTTCCATCCCTTGAGCAAGCCATCAACAAGTTAACTGCACAAAATAAAATTCTCTTGAATAGGTTGGCAAAGGTTGAATCCACCTCTGGGCTGCATAAGTGGAGAGTTCTTGCACTGGAAAACTGTCTATTTAAACTGAAGGAGAAGGAAACCAAATATCAGGCCTAGGAGAAGTTTATGCTGGACAATTTTCCTTCATTCAAAGCTTATGAGACAAGAGCCTGCAAAATCTTTCTCATGGAAAATTACAGCTGAAAAGATTATTACCTCGTCACTTGTCGAGAATGTTGTGAATGCCCCACACCGAAAAGATGTGGAGGAACCTCCATATAAAATTGTTAAAGGTAAGAAGGCAGCTATTATATATTTTGATAAAAAGGAAACAATCATAGACGATGAGGAGGAAGAGGCCTTTGTTGCAACCTGTGCCACTGGTATAATACGCAGAGTGTAGGAGAGGTATGACCAGTAGAGGAAGTTGGTGCAAACCTTATTCACCACCGGTCAGGGAAAGAAAAAAAATGAAGAGAAGAAAGCACAAATAACTAGTTGACAAGCCTACAGATATGGAAGAATTGGTAGAAGCAGCTACGATTATTGAAGTAGGAGATAGTAGAACACTCGTTCCAAGAACAACACCAAATGAAATTGATTTTTCGAGGAGGTCGATGATAAGTGAATAAATGGTGCAGTTCATCAACAATTGCCTCCAAAAGTACACTGACTGGTGAGTTTCAATCATAATGAATTTTTTTTTTTTTGAAATAGTTGTATTACCTTTGTGCATAGATTCTATGTATCAGTTCTTTGTACGTTGTGTACCCCTAATGAAATTTTTTACAGGAGAGATTTGATTTTTTATATGGGGAACATCGTTATTTTTAGAAGTCAAATTGATGAACTAATAACGGACCAGTGTCTTGACAACAACCATGTTGATACCTTTGGCATTCTGCTAGCTGAGAAGAATCAGCTATGCCCAGGCCTTTACTAACCATTCTCTTATGTCTCTAGCGTGCATTATGTATGTTAAAAATTTTCATTGTTACTTGTGTTCATTTTTCTTGTAAAATAATTTCTTGGTCTATCTGCGTCTTGCCAGGGTTACCATTTATGGCAACACAATACCAAACCATATGTCATCAATATCAATGAAGATTCTGTTAGGTCTACAATCTGTTGTTGTTACCTGTGGTGAACAATCAATATTGGACCCTTTTGATAGCAGAACTTAAGATCAAAGTTTGGCATTTTTATGATTCATTACCCAACCCGACTCCCAAGGCCGTGCTCCCTCAAATTGTGAGTAAATTTCCGAATTCATACGCTTCTATCTTGAATTTGTTCATCATTAGATTGAATATTATATTTTGTCAATATTATGTGCATATTACTCATCTTTACGAAGAAATAAAGAATTATTTTGCCGAGGACATAAGTAAGTGGCCCGCTTGTAACTGTCAGTGATGTGCCAACCCAGAAAAAACAGCTTGGATTGTGGCGTGTATGTCTATAAATATATGGGAATTGCTATCCAACATCAACCTGTCAACTGGGATGAGCATCAAGACTAACAAGATAAAATGCCTAAATTCAGAATTTGTATATGCCATGTTTTGTGCAACAAAAAAATATATATATACATGCATTAATTATTTGTATATGCATTCTTCAGTTGTATATGGTTAATTTGTTTTTTGTTAAAGTTCATTTGTTAAAATTAATTTGTAACTATAATTTTATACATTTCTCGTGAAGACATAATACATAATGGAACAAAACAACAATGTATGAAGTTATATTAAGATGATCATGTGAATAGACAACAATCATTATATTGCGGAAAACATATGATCACAACGATACACAGCGGTACACAAAAGCAATACACAGTGATGATACTCGCCGCCAGCAACTGAAGGAGTAGTTTCAGTTGCAGAACTTGAGCACAAGCATCCCTTCCTTAGTTGCAAAACTTGAGCTCAAGCATCCCTTCATCAGTTGCATGACTTCTTTAGCTTAGGAATGGATGCTTGAGCTCAACTTCTATAACTGAGTAAGGGATGCTTGTGCTCAAGTTCTGCAACTACTACTACTTATGTAGCTTGCGCACAAGTTGCTTCTGTTTAGTTTGTATTGGACAAAATCCAAACATTGCCATCAACTCTTACTGTAAATCTTTCCAATCAACCAAGTTTAGGAACTTCTTCTGCTTACCTCTATGCGGAAACTTCTTCAATACTTGTTCGTACAAGTCTACAATAAATGCATCCTTAGATGGATCCCAAGGGTGATAAAGAATGATATTGTCTACATCACAAGGTGACCTGTCTACCAAATAGGAATTACCACATTTTCCTCTATCACGTCGGAGCTCATGAGATTCGAGCAGTTTTTTTAAAAAATTTAAAAAACAACAAATGCGCTCGATCGGGTGGCGCATTCTTTGAATGCGCCTAAAAGGCTTGCGCATTCTTGAATGCGGTGTATAGTTCAGCGCATTTTGCGCTTAACTGAACCACGCATTCCGCCCGATTACCATCATGGGTGTCAATAGATGAGTTTTTTTGGATTTCAGCGGTGCCGGAATTAAAGGCGGGATTAATAACTGGTGGTTGGACACTGAGGCAGTTGAGCAAATTTTTTTTATAAATACCGTTCACAGCTGAACGGAATGAATCCCAAAATTTTGCCTTCAGTTTTTCTCTGCGCCTTCTCCTGCTTTCGTGCTCATCTGAGAGGCGAGTGAAGTGTTTTTTTATTTTTTCATATTATTTTATGTTAAAGTAGTCTTGTGAAGTTCTAAATTTTGTTTGTATTTATTTTAAAAGGGATTTGTATTATTATGACGTTTTGTTAGATATAGTTTCCTTGGTTTAATTTTTTTGAGTTATTGTTTTAGCAGTCTTAAGTATGAACTTCAAATTGTGTAACACAACAACAAATGAAATTTTCAGATGTCTTCTTCATACTTGGGGGAAGACGAGGACGTCATCCTGTGGCATGAACATGATGATATTATGAAATTAAAGCAATATAGGTTTGGCTTTGAACTTCGAGGGGTTGGTTGGAAATTACTACAAGATAGATTTTGCGGCATGAGCAGCCACCTGGTATCATTAAATTTTCTAAAGAGTCGTATTCGAGAGCTTGGTTGTGACAAAGACGGTACAGTTGAGCCGGGAATGGGAATATCGATGCTTGATATGGATCACTATATTCTATATCATTATTGGTGCCCTAAAGCAGATGGATGGCTCTTATGTAACTACAAACTGCTAATTCAATGTTGTCAGGATGGCAAGGAAAAAAAAATTTTAGTTGCCGAAGATTGGAACCACCTTCAACACGGATTTAACGCAAACACAACTACAAGCTCGTGTACGACATTTGCATAAAAAATGACTAGGGTGTGTACTAAAATGTATGAAGATATTATTGGTTGATATGTAAGCTTATGGTGCTGCTTATATATTTTATTTGTTTTATTTACTTCACATAAAACTAGGCTTTACAGAAATACTTGTACTATTTGCATATATCTATAAAACCAGTGCATTCTTATAAGTACATAAATTATTCTATATATATATATATATATATATATATATATATATATATATATATATATATATATATATATATATATATATATATATATATATATATATATATATATATATATATATATATATATATATATATTACAAACACAACTGTCTCTCAACCAGCATTATTCGTCATATTAAGAAATTATACATATATTACGACTAAATTAACTTTAAATATTATATTATATTTCAACTTATATTTCATTGAAATTTTCAATTTCTTCATGACTATTTCTATTACAATTCTTTTTCCTAAAGATTAATTATTTGGATAGACTCAAATTTATTTTAAAGATCACTAATATAAAATTTAAAACTATTATAATCATTTTGCATAAAATATAAGTGATAAATAAAATAATCCCTTTATATTATCTAATCTAATTTTCATTTCAATTAGGGAAAAATAAATGCATAAAATTTCTACATTTTTGAAATATTTTTACAATTATTAAATTATATTAAACACGAGAAAAATTACAATTTGGCCAATATTTATTTTTTTTTAATTACAACTAAGAAACATTAACAAAAAATAGACGGCCGGGCTGGGGCGGAACTGTTAGGCATTAAGGGGGGGCAATTGCCCCCCTTAATTTTTTTATTTTTATTATAGATGGGCGATTTGGTAACTTAACTCCTCTAAAAAATTTATTTTGCCGGTTTGTCCCCCCTTTGTCCTAACCACCCGAAGTAACAACCTAAAACAGCGAACTAAATTCGCGCAAAACGGCGATTCGGCGAGACTCGAGAGGGAAGGCTCCGCAGCTTATTCACGCAAGACGGCGATACCGTGAGAGCAGGCCTGCGCGAGAGGGAAGGGTCCATTCGTGATTCACGACTGCATCTGTGATCTGGCATCGGGAGATCTAGGTAAGTTGAGAAGCGATTTTTGATCTTCTTTGCTTAGGAATAGATAATGGCTGCTGACGGCTAGGGATTTACAATCTACCCTAATCTAATCTGTAAATTTCTTTTATAGCAATAAATTCCGTATAAATGTTTTAATTTTTAACATCTCAATAAATCAACTGTTATAAATATTATATTTAATAAACTAAAATTTTATTTTCCGAATTACCTCTAAAACTTTACAACCAAAGTCCACTGCATAATACTCCTACTCCCAACCAAAAAAGTCAGAATATAACACCTGCTCTCTCTACACTTTCTAATTTGACAAACAACAACAAAACACGGAATAACACGCTAAACTGAAAACGAAAATTTTATTTGCACGGATTACCATGCGAACCTGAAAAAAAAAACAAACAATGCGCTCAACATGATCGCGCATTCAAAATCTCAAAGAATGTGCCAACCGATCGAGCGCATTTGCTGTTTTTTAAATTTTTTTTAAAATCTGCTCGAATCTTTAAAAGTCCCATATAAGCTGCTGCTTCCCAAAATTTGGCCTTTAGGAAATTTCTTGTTCTGTTGCTCTCAACAACCATCACCTCTCTATAAGAAATTTGGAGTACATAATCACAACATTCATGCCATGTATGAACGTAAAATCTGTATATTTCATTTTTCCTTACTAGTTACTCACATGTAAAGCATTATGTTATGTTTATGAATTGAATGATTACATATGATTACATGCATACATTGATTTGAATTGAATGATTACATATGATTACATACACTCTAATTTTATTTTTGTGCATTAATTTTAGTAATATATTGAACTATATTTCAGTCTTTTGTTTTTGCATATTTTTCAGAAAATGATTAAGATCCAATGAAATGAGGTTGATCAGAATCTTCAAATTATTGACCTCTGAAGCATAAAACAGAAAATTAAAGAAATGCACAAATCATTGCCTCTGCCGCAAAATCCTGAACGAATCCTGCTCTGCCATTCGCCCATCTCCTATATTAGGCGCCGTTCGCAGACGTCCCACGCTTGTCTCGATCCAACAACTTCCCATCGCTATTAAAAAATGAAATCCATCAAAGCTCTCGGTTCCAACTCCTTCGACTGCTCCTCTCACATACGAATTTTTATTGCGTCCTCCCACCTGACGCATCTCTACGTTCAGTATGCCGTGATAATGCGACACATGGCAGCCAACTTTACCCGATACCCGACCCGACGAAGATTGGATATATGGCACGTGCGAATTTTAAAACTGACGGCCCGACCAACGGAACCGAATATTATCGCGCGGACCCGAAAAAAATGGCTTTGTTTTCAAACAAACCTTACTGTCTTTCGCTTCAGTCATCATTCGCTTGGATATACTTCATCTTCTCCAACCGGCGCTTCTTCTTCTTCCATTTCTGTGAAGTTTCAAGATCTGCATATTTGCTTTTACGATGCCTCAGGTTAGTTTCTTCTAGTTCCATTTTTATGGTAGGGATTATCGAGCGGTACCGAGCAGTACACCGAGCGGTACTGCTCGGTATTGTCCTATAATGGTAGTTATAAGCCATTAATGGTACGCTAAAGCTTGGTTAACAGCTCGATAGTGCTCGGTACCGAGCTGTACCGAGCATTATAAAACTCGGTATTGCTAGGTATTTGCCGACAATGGTCGGTATAAGTCATTAATGGTAGCACTCTTCTTCTATTGTAATATTTAGGGTTAGGGTTTACCTAGCGGTACCGAGCATTAGTTGCCATGAAACAACAGTATGAGTTAAGCAATACCGACAATTAGTAAGACTCGGTATTGCTCGGTACTGATCGGTACTGCTCGGTACTGATCGATACCCGAGCATAACTACTCGGTACTGCTCGGTACCGATCTGTACCGAGCATAACTATTAGTCGGTATTGCTCAGTACTGCTCGGTACCGAGCTGTACCGAACAGAACTAATAGTCGGTATTGCTCGGTATTTGCCTATAATGGTCGGTATCAGTCATTAATGGTACGTAACTGCAGGGTGCGACTCAGTACCGAGCTGTACCGAGCATTACTAACAATCAATACAGCTCGGTATTAGCCATTAATGGTACGTATAGGCTTATCTAACAGCTCGATATTTCTCAGTACTGCTCGGTACCGAGCAGTACCGAGCAATATTAGCACTCGGTATTAATCGTTATTAGTTATTAGCATTAGTAACGATTGATGTTACGCAGGGATATACTCCAAAGATTCATTTCCGATGCCGGACTTCGACTTTTAGAGAAGTTTGTAATGTACTTGGTAAGAGGTTTGGAGATCCTTTGGTTGATAGACTGCGTCAGTTGCAAATCAACCAGTTCCTCAGGCTTCCTCTTATGCCTCAGAATGTTTCACTTATACATATGCTATTATCGAAGTAGGATATGAAGACCGAAAGTTTCATTATTAAAGGACAAAGTCTAAAATTCACATCTGATGAAGTTGAATTACTGATAGGCATGCCAAATAGGGGTATTATTTTTGACATTGGCAGTGCCAGATCCAGTGGCAAAACATCAAATGACATTCGCTACGACATTGAGAGGATGGATAATAGCACTCCATTGGATGATCTTGTGAAATGCTTCATCCTTTACCTGGTATCGAACATATTTTATCCAATGGCTAACTTTCAGATACCATTAGCCATCTTGGAACTTCTCAATAACCTTGATATGTTTAATCAATACAACTGGCCTGAATCAATTAGGGGTTTCCTAGTTGAAGAATTCAACGTTGTTGCTACAAAACAAGCTAAGGGATTTGGTTTGGGTTATGTAAATGGTTTTGTAATGATTTTAATTGTGAGTATTGTTTGTTTGTTCAATAAATGTTTGATTAGTGTACAAAATCTATAACAAATTAAATTGCCTTTATTTCTACAGATTTGGTTCATTGAACATACAACAATTCATGCTGTACAGGATGATCTATCTCGGCCTCGTTTTACTCGCTGTGATGGTAACTTTATTTACACTGAGAAAGAAGTAATTAATATATTTGCTGACCTTCAAGATGATGAGGTATGTTCACTACATATTTTAATTCAATTGTCTCCTAAAATTATATTTTTTATGGTTAAATTGGATGTAATGTTATATTTTTTGCAGATAATTAAAGAATTGCAAGGAATAACTGATGATGAGAAGGTTTTATTGCTTCTTCTTTCTCCACCAGCCAGTCCAATACGGGTGGCAAGCCCTAGTAGGGTACCTTTCACCACAACAGCCGAGTCAACTCCACCCACTCTTGCTTCTCCAGTGCGGTTGTCAAGTCCACCCAAACATGACTCAGCTCCACCAACTCCAGTCAGTTTAGTACGATTTTCAAGTCAAACTCATCCTGATTCATCTGCACATACTGAATCTAGACATGTTGTTGATCAAACTAACTTGGGAATATTAAATAAATCAATATACGAGATGTTCAACAAGCACAACTTTATGAAGAAGAAGGTAGCAGATGTGGAAGCAACCAATCACATACTTGTACAGCGCATACATTTTTTGGAGGACTCTGTGTTTGATTTGGATTAGGAAAATTTTAATTTGAAAGAACAAATTAAAAAGAAAGACCAGTTCTTAATGCAGTTCTTTGAAGAACAATTTCCTTCTTATTTTAAAACTTACAAGAAAGAAATGTGTGCTCCATCTTCTTTATCTCCGACTGTATCTGAAGACACGACCTTAAGTGAGTATGAGGTTGATCCGTCATTACTGGCAGGGTTTGCACAAAGAGTTCAGAGGAGAAATGACCGAAAAAGAAAACTTGTATCCACACCTTTCACTACTGGTGTTAGGAAGAAGAAAATTAAAAAAAATTGCCATCCAAAGAGGATTTAGGTAATACAATTGCAAGTGATCGTCCAGATAAAGCACCAGAAATTGCTCCAGTTCATACACCAACTCTTGAACCACAACCTCCAACGGAACCTACACCAACAAGTCCAATTGTAATTCCAGCAGCACCTGATACAGCTTCTATAGGCGCCGCCTCTCCTAAAACTGGTATTGAACCAGAACAAGCGAATGTTACTGCTGTTGAAGTGCCTGTTGTTAAAGCAACAGTTGTTTATGAAGTTGATGAAAATAAAGAAATTCCAATGGCTCATGCAACTGAAATGTTAGATTACCCTGGCAGAGCGTTAATTACCGAAGATAAACGCCTCATAATCGAATATGGCCTTAAACAATTCAAGTTTAAGTAAGTACTCGATTTTATACCAATTTGAGTACTCGATTTTATACCAATTTGATTTTTTTTTTATACAGGAGCGATTCTATCTTCAAGCTTGGAATTATAGCAATATATAGAAGCCAATTGGATGAATTATTAATGTCGGAAGAGCTTGATAATAACCACATAGACGCGTTTGGTCATTTATTAACGCAGAAGGAAGCAACATGTCCTTGTTGTAATCAACCTTTTCTATTTGTTTCAAGCTTCCATTGGGTTAGTAGTTAACATTCTTGTATTTATTCGGTTTAACCATGTTCAAATTAATCACACTACTTCTTCTATCTTCTTAACCAGCTATACTATAAACAATACAATGAATCGAACACAAGAACGTTCGTATCTAATATAGACAAAACCCTTATTAGGAGTATAAATTTGATCTTTGTTCCAATAATATACGAAAATCATTGGACCCTACTACTTTGCAACTTGTTAAAAAAATGGTGGGAGTTTTATGATTCATTACCGAAGAAGACACATAAAGCGATACTCCCAGAAGTTGTAAGTAACAGCTAATTTTTATTGTTATCATTTCTACTCTTATCATTATTCTATGTTAATTTGATTTTGGTTATCCAGATTTCTCATTTCTACAAAGACACGGAGGACGCCTTCGACATTGATATAACGACATGGCCAATCAAAGGATTTCGAAACATGCCGATACAAAATAACAGCGTCGATTGTGGAATGTATCTTTGTAAATATATGGAAGTTCTAATACAACAAGAACCAATTAAATGGTATCGATATTTGAACTGGTATTCTAGTATGTCATTGTATAGAGCTGAATTTGCTTATGACTTGCTATGTACTAAAATTCAGAAGATTATGAAAGAAATGTTTAACTTTGATTATGTTGTGAAATTTTTTCTTAAACAAAATGGTGCCCAGTACTAAAAAAGGGAGCAATACCGAGCAATGGGCTTCTTGGTATAGCTCGGTATAGCTCGGTATTGCTCGGTATGGCTCGGTATAGTTCGATATATATGGCTTAGTATATCTCGGTATGGATAGGTATAGATCGGTATAGCTCGGTATATCTCGGAATAGGTCGATATAGGTCGGTATGCATAGGTATGGCTCGGTATGGTAATTTTATAGCTACAAAGACAAGGCCGATCGTTATTGCTCGGTATGCATAGGTATGGCTCGGTATAACTCGATATCGGTATCTCGGTACAATCCCAATAACGATCGGTATAGCTCGGTATGCATAGGTATGGCTCGGTATGGTCGAAATTTTCCAGATACAAAGATAAGGCCGATCGCTATTGCTCGGTATTGCTCGGTATGCATAGGTATGGCTCGGTATATCTCGATATCGGTATCTCGGTACAAACCCAATAACGATCGGTATAGCTCGGTATTGCTCGGTATGCATAGGTATGGCTCGATATAGCTCGATATCGGTATCTCAGTACAAACCCAATAACGATCGGTATAGCTCAGTATTCAGTATGCATAGGTATGGCTCGGTATAGCTGGATATGTATGGCTCGGTATAGCTTGGTATAGCTAGGTATAGCTCGATATTGATCGGTATAGCTTGGTATGGTCTAAATTTTCCAGGTACGAAGACAATGCCGATCGGTATTGCTCGGTATCAGGCGAAATAAGCTCGGTACAAATTCAATAACGTTCGGTATTGCTCGGTATCAGCCAAAATATCTCCAAAATCACATATACATTCAGAAGGTCATATTAATGATATAAATTACATGCAAAATTTACTGATTACATGAAAGGCGATTGACTACCTGAATCTGGATTTGTAAAGTGTAAGCTTGTTGGAGGTATCGTGGAGGTTTGTTTACGTTTTTGGGCTTCTTTTTCTCCCAGTGATCCTTCAATCTTGCATTTGAAACGCCCTTGGGCCGACATTTCTTTGGATCTTTAATAGTTTCATTACCAGCTCCAGAAATTGGTATGTTTTTTCTACCAAGCTTGATGGAATGAACTTTTACAGCCAAAGTACTCAAATCATCTATGACACACTTCTAAGCCTCTTTATTACCTTGTGCTTCTGTGTTAATTTTATATGCAAAACGACATACATAATTTCTGAAAATCAAGTTGCTATCACCCAAAATAAGTTGGCAGACATTACTACAAAGACTTGGGATCTTACCTCCAGAATATAAATCTTTTCGAGCATTGACTGACCATCTTGGGAGTAAATATTTAATGGGAATATTAATAATGTCTAACTGTCTCATTACTCTCATGCAATGTGCACATAATATTCCCATCATTTTGAACTTAGCACAGGTGCATTCAATGGTCCCTTCAATTGAACTAAATTTGACAATCCATTTGTGTGAATCAGTGGAGCTGTCAATGTTCCAAACAGAAAACCTTGATAAATCTGATGAAGTATTTTCCACGCATAATCCACCAAGTTCATGTAAGAACTCCTCTTCAAAAAATGCATACAACTTCCTTGAATAAAATTTTGCAGCTTGCTTCAATACTGGGCTACTTTTCATATATGGAACTATGTCAGTTTGACTACATCTGAATTCTTCATCTTATTCATTTCGACGCCAAATCCTCATAACCTTCTCTAAACTAAGGAAGCACTCCGTGATAGTACTTGTTGGCTTGGAATAACCATGGCATACATGATTGGTTGACTCACTCCATTGGTTTGATAAAATACCAATATTAAAATAATCTTTGTTGAATGCAGTTGACCACTTCTTCTTGATTTTGTAGAGATCATTCAAACATTGATTGTTTTGCAGGTTTCCTTCTGATATCATTTCCGTCCATTTACTCTCAAATTCCTCCACTGAGTCACAATGTTTGAAACAATAAAAAAATAAGCATTTAACTCTGTTGTTGCTGTTAAATCACCATACCTTTGAAGGTGCATTCTTGTACAGATGCCATTGGCACAATCGATGTCGTATATTAGGCAATGCAACCTCTATTTCCCTAGCCATGGCTTGGTCCTGATCAGTAAAAATGGCAATGAGATGCTTGTTATCCATGATTCTTATAAATGTTTGAAAAAGTCAGGTAAAAGAAGCTTTAGTCTCATCAGATAAAAATGTAACTCCTAGAAGAACATTTTGCTAGTGATTGTTTACTTCGACCATTGGGGCACAAGCTAAGTTATATTTATTTAAACGATAACTAGTATCGAATATAATCACATCCCCAAAACAGTCATAATCAATTCTACTGAGACCATCAACCCAAAAGAAATTCAACAAACATCCATCTTCATCTGTTTCAACATCCCATGCAAACATGTGGTCATCAAACGCCCATTCTTTAAACAACTTGATCAGTGAATTAGTGTCTCCACTCTCAAACTTCGCTCTTCTTTCTTTTTTGATATGGTTGTACGCATCCCCCTTCGTGAATCCAAGATTAGCCACACCTCCAACTTCATCAGATAGGTACGTAAATGCATCAACAGTTCTTATACCGGCTTCTGTCATAGATTTCAAAATAGCTGCATTATCATCAGTAATTGACCTAGCCGACCGGAGCAAATGTTGATCATCCGGCCTAGCTAGTTCGTGATTGTGACTCTCCACAGATTTATACACTAACTAAAGCCCATCTTTACTCACCAAAAATCTAACCATGGCTGGACATCCTGTTCTTGTACATGATATTCGATATTTTAACTTAGTCCCACTTTCATTCTCCTTCTTGAAACCTACTTTAGAACACACAAAATCCTTTGATTTGATTAACCTTGTATTTGGCCAGAAATGGTGATGTTCTTTCCGAACACTAAATCCAGTTGAATGCGCGTACTGGCAATATTTTTCATATGCTTCTTTCTCACAATTGTAAACACCCTAATAAATATTCAAACATCCATATTAGTTTATCTTTATATCTAAATATCAATCCAGACATTAAAAACATTTTGATACCGAGGTACCGAGCGGTTTATGCGGTATTGCTCGGTATATATCGATCGAGACCGACTACTATACGAATGATCGCCACTACGATGTATTAATATTAATTTTATCTGTATTAGTGCTAACCGGAAATATACCGACCTTTGGTAATTAGTACCGACCGTATACCGGTATATATTACTTAATACCGACCTTATACCGAGGTAAGGAGTTCTTGCTCGGTATTTCTTGGTATTGCTCGGTATTGCTCGGTATTGAGTGGTATTGCTCAGTACAAATGTGTATCGATATTTTACCTATCCATTATAATCAGTACCGAACGTATACCGATCTATAATATAGAATACCGACCTAATTAAAAAAATCTTCATACTGAAAATTATGTCACTCCTTGATCAGTGAAATTCTCCGGGCTAATCTTCATACTACTACAACCAACGTTTGATACCCATTATGAAATAGTAAAAAGTAGAAAAAAACAAATAGTATACATAAAAAACTTACTAATATTAAATCAGAAAAAGCTTCATCATAGCTTAAAGTTTGAGTTTCCTCGTAGAAAAAGAAGTCTTCGAAACCGGAACCTTTATTCGATCCTTCCATCTCCTAAAATACTTAACGATTTATTTACGTCAGGTATATGAAAATTATGGGAACCGTAAATACTGTAGAATATCTTAGGTTTAATATAGTGAAGGTTTTAATACCAGAGGTAAAAGCCGCGTACTTTTTACTTTTCCCGCCCATCTCATATACATTACGACGGCCCAAACCGAAGAATTTTAAAAAAGTCGTAAAGGATATGGGCTAGCGTCGGTTCAAAATGGGTAAAGTTGGCTGCCAGGTGTCGCGTTATCACGACATACCGAACGTAGATATGCGTCAGGTGGGAGGAGGCAATAAAAATTCCTCACATACGAAGCTCCCGTCATCTTAGCAAGCCCTCCGACATCTTCCTCCTATCAAACTGAAGCCGAACCCACGACCCAACCAGCGACCGAAGTCGACAGCCCTGTCCAGACCTTCTTGCGAAGTGATCGTGTTGCCCCTACCAGTTCCGAACCCAACTAAGCCCGAAATCCACGTTCTCTGTCCGATCTCCATTCGCAAAACCACTGCCTTGCTACGTTTGTGAGCTCAGGCCGAGCCTTCCCTAGTCGCATCTGATCGGAGCCTCAACTCTTAAGCCCCCGTCAGCCTAGAGAGAGAGAAAGAGAGAGCTTTCTGCCTCCTTACCTTCTTCCTCTTGCTGTAGCCGCAGGTCTCCTCCCTAGCCGAAATACATATACCTACGCCTCATCCTTACTTAAACTAGTTGAACTCTATCTCTTCCCCGCCAATAGAAGCCTTAACTAGGGGTGTCAATATTTGGAACAATTATTACGTCCTCCGACCGGACGTAGAGGAACCTCCGGTCGGAGGCAAATTCCAGCCAAAAAATGAGTTGTACCGAGCAAATACTGAGCAATACCAAACAATAACGAAGAATACCATCATTTGAAGACCCTATACCGAGTTATACCGGGCTTTACCGAGCAAATACCAAGTTATACCAAAGTTGTACCGAGTTTTTCCCAGAAAAACTCGGCACAACTCGGTATTTCTCGGTACAGCTCGGTATAACTTGGTATTGGTCTTCAGAGAACGGTATTCCTCATTATTATCAAATAATACCTAGTTGTACCGAGCAAATACCTAATTTTTCGACAGGAAATTACCTCTGATCAGACGTTCCTCTACGTCCTTGCACCGGACGTAATAAAAGTTCCAATATTTGACACGACACGAAAACCCGACCCGGACCCGACCCGGAAAATTCGGGTTGGACCCGACCCATTTGAAAAACGGGTCGGGTTCTAGTTGACCCGATGGGTTGCCGGGTCAACCCGAAAACCCCTTTATTTTTAAAAAAATTGGATTCCCGCACTTGCCCGCTGCCCCCGCCAGCTGTCCCCGCCTGCTGCCCCGCCCACGCTGCTCGCTGCCACGCGCGCCGCCCGCTGCCGCGCTTGAGCGCCCGCTGCCGCCCGTTGCCGCGCCCCCGCGCCCGCTGCCGCAAAACCGAGCTCTTCCTACCGCGCGGGTCGGGTTGAGTTAACCCGGCAACCCGCCGAGTCGGGTCAGGGTTCAAATTTTTGACCCGTTTCTCATCTCGGGTCGGGTTAGGGTTGACCGGTTTGCACCCGGGTCAGTTCGGGTTCGACCCGAACCCGACCTGTGACTCGAAATTGACACCCCTAGCCCTAACCATCTACCCGATTTCCATCACAATCAGATCGTGATCTTTGGGTAATCTCTTCCTCTTTTTTTTGCATTAGGTTAATAATGTTTTAATGAATATTATTCTATATATTCTAATTATTATCATTATTATTTTAAATTATAGATATATATATATATATATATATGTGTGTGTGTGTGTGTGTGTGTGTGTGTCTATGTGTCTATATATATGTATATATATATATATATATATATATATATATATATATATATATATATATATATATATATATATATATATATATATATATATATATATATATATATATATATATATATATATATATATATATATATATATGTGTGTGTGTGTGTGTGTGTGTGTGTGTGTGTGTGTGTGTGTTTGTGTGTTTGTGTGTAAAAAAAAGAAAAAAAGTAAAAAAAAAAGAGATGGAAAGTAATATTTTGCCACCCTGTCGTCGCCATCACCTCGCCGACCACCAAAGTATAACTTCCTTAACTCAAGTTCCCATTTTTCGTCGCTTGCGGTGGACCGGCAAATCCCATATACACGCTCTCTTAGCACGATGGGAGGAAATCCAGCCCGGCACCTACGACGAGGCGGGTAATTGCCTAAAATCCCATTTTCAATGTTTGCGATAGATCAGAGAACCACATATACGCGCTCTCGTAGCACGGTAGGAGGGAGCCCGGTGTGTGCATACGGTGAGGTGGATAAGTCCTATGCATGCTCTTGTAGCGTGGTGGGGAGAGCCACTTGTGTCCTTCATACGAGTGATTTTAAAGATCCTATACACGCTCGCGTAGTGTGGTTGGATAAAAAAGATGTACGGTCTGGTGTCCCCCGACACCTACCATACACGCTTGAGTAGCGTGGTGGGACGACCCAGTTTTCTATAGTTTCTCCTAAACGGGGGAGACGTGAGGAGGCTGCCCGAAATTTCAGGTGAACATGAGATCATACTTGGACTTGATTGAACTCAAAAGGATAACGGGAGACTTGTGAACTTGGACTTGAATTTGAACATTAATTTGAACATCAAATGAATTAAATTTAAGTTTGAATAAATAAGTAAAATATTTAAATCAAATTTAAACATTAAGAATTTTAGTTAAACAAGTCACAATGCAAGGAAAAGACCCAATTTGAATTCAAATGAAAAATGTGCAAGAGCACTGGACTTGATTGAACTTGCAAGGACACAATCGACTTGAAAAAATAATAAAGGACATGAACTTGACTTGAATCAGATGATGAAGACTTGCAAGCTTGCAAATTGACTTCAATGAACTAAGCTTGAACTTGTGACTATGAGGAATTGAACTCATAATGACAAAGAACTTAACCTTAACTTGATAAATGTAAGATCAAAGTGGAGTTATCAAAAATCATGATTATTTAAATAAATCCAAATGAATATCATGCAAGTTATCTAAAGGTGAGGATGATCGAGGCACATATCACTCACATGGATAAATATATTGCCCTCTTATAAATGAAAGAAATTGATGCACATAATAGTGGGCTTGCAAGTAAGTATTAACATGAATACTTCTAGGCCCATAATGCATGTTGCAGATCATTCTCAAAGGTGCCAAAGAACCTGTCTTTACACATGAATTTCGATTGCAAGGATATGAATGCAATAACAGATCAACATCTATATGCAAACAAGAATAAAATGAAAATGCAATCAAATAGCAAATGATCTTCATTAGGGGTTCACAAAGGATTTGTAATATCCAAGTATCAATTGACAATCATGGTTACTAAATCAAGATCAATTGGAGGATACATGTTCAGTAGAACATATAAGTTACGAAGTTGTAGGTTGGACCTTCAGATGATAAATATATTATCACTGGTGAACGCGCTTATTCATCCAAGTAAGAATCATCATTGGGGCAAGGAATGATGAAATCAAAGTGGTTTAAGCTCTTCAATCAAATTGATATACGTGCAATGACCGAATGGAGCTGACGAACATCCTACAAATTTGTTCAAGGAGATTTTGATAAAAAAAACTATGACGGACGCACTAACACGGTTTGCTAGCAACAACATAAAACTTCTAATAGATGTTAAAAGGTTATCACTATTGATTAAAGTGCAAACATCAATATTACACAAGGGTGGGTACAGTTCATCTTTAGACAAGAATATACAACACGCGATGGATGCAGCTCATCTACAAATAATCTAAAAGGGTCATGGAGAGGATATCAAGCATACTACTAATACCAACTAGTTTGTGAAAGTTATGTGTGCTGCATACACATATGGAAGGAAGTATCCAATGAATGTGATTTATTTACAGTTACTAGAAATATAGATGATGAACAAAGACAACAAATAAGCAATAGATACAATGTCTCCCCACAACTAATATTGACTGCCTTGGGGATGCATATGATAGTTCCCCATAAGCACTAAAAGATGCACATGCAAGTGCAACAGTTTGCCAATCAGCAGGACACCTCCAACAAATATAAAGCACCAACAAGTTGTTGTAGAAAAGAACATGATACTACCCCTGTAGTCAGCTCCATATAGTGGAACTTAAATACATCAATCATTTGTAAGTGAAAGTAGATGATATGAAACAAACAAAATATGAATCTCTACAAGTTGTAGCAAAAAAAGATCCATCAAATTTCCTAAATGTCCCCACATATGCACCGTAATATGTATGCACATAGGTACACAAAAAGGGGACAAATCCAATCAAAAAACATGCATGGGCCCCGACTAATGTGTTGTGAGAACACACATGAAGTCTAGGGATATTGCGCGGGTCAATATGTTGAACCCGATCCTCCTAAGTAGATAAATAAGAGTCGAAAAGGTTCAACAAATAATTATAAAATGCCTAAAACACCCGCATGGGCCCCGAAGAGCATGTTGTAGGAATACACGTGACGTCTAGGGATGCTACGCGGGTCAATAAGTGAATTCAAGTTCGAATCCGATCATTCTATACAGATCAGTAGGAGTCGACAGGGTTCGAACCATTAAATAAATATACGGTTGCATCGAATTTTATATTTATCTTAATACATTTATATTAGGCCTTCAAGGCCTATAACAACGAGAAGTCACTAATAAATGTTTAAAACCTATGAAACCATATCCCATATCGTTAAGTTGATAGGGTCGGCTAGGTTTAGTCAATGAACGACCCCATTACCCCGATGATGGCCGTATTGAATATAGATCTCAACTGGAATGATTAATTTCAAATATTTCAAAATGTTCTCAAACCCCTATAAAATTCAAATATTTTCAAGTGACCTCAAAGTTAACCCCGATGATGGCCGTATTGAACAGAAGATCTGAACTAAAGGGGTTAATTTCAAATATTTTGAATTTTACCCAAATACCCATGAAGATCCAAAGTAATTCCAAGTTCTAAAATATTTAAAATTGAAAATTCATCCATCTAACCACCTAAAGCAAAATCTATCTATCATCCGCAATAGTTTGTTAGGATGAACAAATTAAAATTTACTTCAGCTCACCTAGAGCTAATGCCTAGTCGAAAATATCACTAGAATTCATTCTCAAATAATCTCCTCCCAATAAGGATGTGGTATGTTCCTTTGATTGGTGATTTTTCTGTCAAATGGGACTGCAGGATAAACGGTTATGACTTGGGGCCTTCTAAACCGAGTGTTTTTGCCGCCAAATAGCACCACAAAATACCGGTTATGGCTAGAGCCAATAAGTTCTTTAGTGACATCAAATCCTTGAGATATGAATCAATAAGATATGACCAATAAGGTACAAAGCCCTCTGTTAGCTAAGATGGATTCAAATTTGTCCCCTTAGACAAACATCCACCTCATGTCTAGAAAGTACACTTGGATAAAGCAATCCATGGTTACCGACAAGGATCCTTCTGTCAGGTTGGGTCGAATACCTCCTCTGAATAAGTAGACCAGGGACTACGATGGATCGGGACGATGGAACCATGTGATCTTGATCGGGTCCACCATCAATTCCTCCACCATCCGCTTTAAGTGTAAGATGGTGAAATTTCCTATTTTAATTATCGAACTTTTCCAAATTCCCAAATCCAAGCCTATGCTGCTACTATATGTAAGATAACACATATCTCTACATATCTGATTGACGACTAGCCTTAATCGAAAGTTCTCTCTCGTTATCAGGAGGGGTAATTAACTATAAGGGCTTGCGCCTATTTGAAACCAGAACTCAAATCATAAAATCTTCGCAAAATGAGGGCGAAATCTCTGGGTAATTTATTATCTACAAACACATCTGTCTTCCAAAATTTATCCTGTAACTTAATTCCATTAAAACTCCCCACAAAGAAAAGCAACGCGGGCGAAGGCCGGGGCCAAATTTTCGAAGCCCACACAACTTTATTCTTGTTTTTATATATTTGTTTTATTGTTTTGTAGTAAAAAAATTATAGAGAGAGACTGATGTATTGATTGAACTTTAAACTGTTGTAAATTAATTTTTGATGGATGATGAATATAATAAAAAAATTTATTTTGATGTATACGGTTTCTTCCATTGGATTTTATTAAATAAATAAAAAATTAGAGGCTGTGGTAGATTAATTAAGGGATAAAATAAATAATTCTTTCTTATTTAGATCATGGGTCATCACAAGTTTTGGTATCAGAGCAATGATTACTGTAAAAATTGGATTATAGTCAGAGCTATAGGAATTAATTGAGATGGGTAGAAATGAGGTAGTACTAAGGCGCATTCATTTCTACATTTGTAATTACCAACATATATATATATATATATATATATATATATATATATATATATATATATATATATATATATATATATATATAATTGAATTATTATTTATTATGAAGGAGAACTATACTAAATGCAATGAATCTACTTGACCATGAAATACCAAATGAGTAGAGCACCGTAGCACTAACGAGCTCTAATAGCATAATGCAATTTTTCAGTCTAATAGCTCAGCTGATCAGTGATGAACAGACTAGACTAGACAATTGGAAGCAAAGAAACTAATGTTGCAATTTTTCAGTCTAATAGCTCAGCTGATCAGTGATGAACAGACTAGACTAGACAATTGGAAGCAAAGAAACTAATGTTGATAGACATCTGCAAATATTTCATGAGTGAAATGTAATATCCAAAATGCAGGTGAAGAAAAATAGTTTTTTTTTCTAAGTGAATATATCTAATATTAACAGTTATTTTATGTAAATGTTAGAAGTAATATTACTTAATATAAAATTTACGTAAACAACTGTATATAATCCGCATAGGTGCTTGCGTTGGATGAGAATATTGGAATTAAGTTATTGTAGCGGGAAATTATTAGGTCCGGTCAAAATTTGCTGTGTCCAGATTGCCTGCGCTTTTCTTGCACTTTTACTTGCTTTTGATGTATTTTTGCAAAATTGTAGCAAATACATAATTTTAATTGTATAGTAGTTGCCCTTTTGCTGCCCTTTTATTGAGTATTTGAAAAGCACAGCAAAAGAGAAGCAAATACTCAGTGAGTAAGATATTTGTTGTGTTTTTATTTTATTTTTGCAAATACTCAACAAAAAAACAGTTAATATGCAATTAAAATTGTGTATTAGCTGTTCTTTTGCAAAAATATCACAGTAAAAGCACATGAAAAGCGCACCAATCAGGATGCAAATTTAGGTCCGATGACCGGACCTAATAATTTCCCGTTTCCTTGGCCGTGTGAGGGAAGAAGGGAAAATCCTGTGGGAACTGTGTTGTGTGAGGGAATTACTCTTCTTTATTCGGTTTGATTTCACGCAAAAGGGAGACAAAAGTTTTGTGGAAATTGTTGAGAAATAAGTGGTTGTACTGTGTGAGGGAATTATTGGTGTGGTTTGGCTTTAAAGTGACTTGTAAAAGGCGGACTATAGAAGGCAGAGGGCTATGAGAACTTGCAGCTGTGAGAGAACATAGAAATGAATTGGCTCTCTGTGGGATTTTCTTTGGTTGTGTGCACGGTGGAGTTGTCTTCGACTGAGATGAAAGCTTGTAAGTGATGGAAGCAAGTCTTGCTGTGAGTGAAGAGTGATCTTTGCAAAAGATGAAGGAGAGGAAAAAGAGAAATCGAGGGAAATGATTTAAGGTGAGTGGCTTGGTGATATTACAATATTATTAATGTCTTTTAGATTTTCTAAAACTAGTAAAATTTTTTGAAGAAAATTATATCAATTTTGTTAGGATTCAGTTAGTATATACAGATTGGAGGTTACCAAAAAACTTACAAGAGATAAATGGTACGAGGTGTCGGATTTGAGGAGACAACTCGTCATAGAGGTAAGTGATGCAAATTTTAATTATAAAGTCAAATGCTTTCATTTATAGGCATGGATAGTTGTATTTGAATTAATTGAACGGTAAAAGTGCATTATGTTATTCAATATATTGAGAGTGTCTTTAGTCAAGTATGCTGGTATGAGCGGCCACATGTACATTTGAAATGCTTGAGTTTAAAATGAGATATAATATGGTTATTTAAATGTTTTCCTAATTGATAATGTTTTGAAAATAAGAGTTTTACGTTACGTGTGTGTGTATATATATATATATTAATGCAAGCCTTATAGTAGAAATATCTCTTATGTTAAATTATGAATCAAGACGAGTCAAATGTGAATTCATAAATTGAAGCATAAATAAATATCATATTAGCGAAGGTTGGCAAATAAATAATATTATATATGCGCCATAGGTGGGGCAAAATGGACCTCGAAGGAGGAAAAATAGATCTCAATATAATTCAATAACGATAATGCTTGGTTTTACTAGGGCTATATTGAATTATTATGAAAGCTATGAACTCTAATCATAAGTTAAATGATTTACATAACCTGAAATAGCTAATTATGATATTATACTTAGACTTTAAATAAAATAAAAGATGATTTTGAGCATGTTTTAAGTTATTTTCCAATTACCTTATTAATTATTTTAGCCATGATATCAATTACAGTATACGCTATAATGTTTCATATTCTTTATTTTGAATTGCATAATTTTTTGAGCTTCATAGCTAACCAATTTTTATATTGGTTGTGTTATAGGAAAAGGTAAGGAAAAAATTAAAGCAGATTAGGCTCAAGTAAATGAATATTTAGGTTTTACTGTTTAACAGTGTTTATGAGTCTTCATGCGAGGTATATAACCTGTCAAATTATGATGATGTATTTTGATTTTCTTAGTGCCTCTGTAATTAATTTTGGTGATGCAATTGAGACTTTTTAATGCTTTCATTTATTTAGAATTTGTATTATTCAGTAAATAAATTTTACACAAGTATTCAAATGTTTAAAACTATTTGATCTTGAAAATTTTGAATGTTATGTTTTCTCTGTGACACTTTGCGTTATTGGAGACATGCAAGATACTATTATCTGATCATAGGACAGTGCTTCTGATGTGGTCAATATGGACATAGGATGATTGACTGCCCGTAAAGGGGATATAAAGAGATTTAAGTCTATGATGGATCAGTCAGGCAGGCATGTGAACAAAGAATTATAGGATTTAAAATATCTAGTCAAGGCTTTATGATCGGGATAGATGAGAGAAATGTGAACGGGTTAGATGAAGCCCATATCGTTAGTGATGACAACACCACCTTAAGCAAAAGTGTATAGCTTGATTCAGTTGGAAGTGAGAGATGAACTTGAGAGGTCCACTATAGTTCTCTGTTCTGAATGTTTTTATTTTGATCATTGTATAAAATTGCGTAATATGCGGCTCGCCTTGAGGCCCGCGTCAATGCAATTCCAACGAAAAAGGCCTTGAGACTTATGCCTCAAACATTTTTATGAGGTCAAGCCTGTATCAGTTTTTAGCGTGAGGATATACCTCACCCTATTTATATATATTTTTTATTAAAACTTAAATCCTAAATAAAGCCCCGAACAAATCATACCTTCATGAATTCCCAAGCTACAACAACGTCCTCTCGACTGCCTTAACCTCCATATGTTATTTTAGCCGCCGCCACCACCGTCATAGCTGCCACTAGGGATCACTTAAAAGTCACTCACTCCCACCATCTCGTCCTCTAAAAATTTTGGAGTATTAATCTCATTATTATGTTGATAAAAAAATATTTATAAAATAGGAAAATGACTAAAATAGATGAAGAAGAAGTATGTTGTGTGACATTGTACTCCATAGGATGAGGTAGGGGAGAGAGCAAATTGTTATGACGATGACTCAAATAAAAACCCCCTCAGTGATGACAATAAAGATGATTTCTGAATTTTTTCAACTATTTTAACTTTCTTTATGAATTAAATGTAGATGAGTAAGGAATTGAGAAAGAAGAACTTTATAGTTTAATTTGTGCGATTCTTATATTTAATATTATTTTGTTATTGTAATATTCTAATTTCAATTCTATTTTATGCAATTTATCACTTATCACTACGTCTTTTACAAAATTTGGTTATTCTATAAAAAACTGCTTTTATCCTTTGCTTTCACTTTACAAAATTTTTTGATATTGAGGCTTACGCCTCAATTTGCCTTGAGCCTTACGCCTCGCATAGCCTCTTGAACAAAAAACGTCTCAATAACATTTTTTTTTGTATATTTTCGCCCTCATAAAATTAATAAAAATATAATATCTCTCATTTTAGTGAACTTCTACCATATAATTTTTGAGATATAGTAGATATCATCATTAGAAGCATTTTAGTTGGTTTATATTGAGTTTTTTTTTTTTTTTTCATTTGTTTTGTATATATATCATTACAATTGAAATATGTAGAGTAATGATGGGTATATGATGATATGGAATTAGTATACTATATTTAGATATGAGATACATGATATGCATAAATTTATTATACATTTAGTCAAACATGCATTTGGGCATACTACATGCATAGTGATGAATATTTTAAAGGGGTGTCAAAATGGGTAATCAGGTTAGGTTTGGGTCACTCAGAATTGACCCGGGTCCAATTTAGCTGACCTAAACCCAACCCGATTTGGTAAGTGAATCCTAAAGCTAAACCCAAACCCATCCCATCGCGTTATCGTGTTGACCTGACCTAACCTACAGGTGCCAGAGCGCAACACATGAGCTCTGAGTGCTAGTCATGTGTGGGAATGTACGATTGCGGGATAGCGTCGGACCGTGCGACTTGCAAGAAGGCAAGTGCAAGCAGCCAAGGGTTGAGTGAGAGCGTGCGAGATTGCGGTAGCGGGAAAGGACGAGGCTGCTTCAAGAACATAAGTGATAGTGTGGGTGCAGGTGCAAGCCTCACGAGCGCGACTGCTTGGGTGCGCGAGTGATATGGATGTTAAAATTGGTTTTTGGGTCGAATTCAATTCCATCCCAAAAATTACCCACTTCCGGTTGCTCCAACACAAACAAGACCTAATTAAACAAATGGGTCACAATTTTAGACCTCGGGCAAATCCACTGGGTTTTTGGGTTGACATGACCCAACCCATGAACCCGCCACTGTACAAGGCTACGAGCACTAGCTTTCGAGCGATAGCCAAGCGTGAGACGATGGGATGAGAGCGAGGCGCGATCGCGGTGCGAGCGTGGGGCTAAGTCGTGATATGGGGAGCAGGGCTGGGTCACGGTGTGAGTGCGAAGTGAGGTCGCGACACTAGTGTGAGCGCAGGGGGGGGGGGGGGGGGGGGCTGTAAGCGCGGGGTGGGGTCGCTATACTTTGCAGGAGATTACCAAGTCAAATTCAGGTTGAGTTCGAGTTTTCATATTTACCCCAACCTGACTCGAATTTACAATCTGGTCAGAATTTGACACACGAACTTGGCCCATTTCCCAAATGGGTTGACCCGAACCTAGAATTTTATGATCAACTTTTCGGTCTGTGTCGAATATTGACACCCCTAGCAAGTGTTGGGCAAGGTGCCTGTGCTGGGGTGTCTGGGTAGACTGGAAAGTCGGATAGGACTCGGGTCAAAATTGGGTAAGCAGATTTGACCCAGACCTGACCCAATTTTTCAGATGAATCAAAAATTGAAATCCAAACCCGACCTATTTGTTAAACGGGTCAACCTGAACCCGTATTTTCTTGGTCGAGTTATCGGGTCGGATCAATAATTGACACCTCTAATATATTGAATAGATTCACATGTTATGATTATTGCATATGATGTGCCCATGATGTTATTATGTCAATATACGACGAGGACATATGATATATATGATGCATTACATTTGATAGAGAATATGATATATATGCATTGATATTGTATGACATGTATAGAACATGTGTAGAACATATATATATATATATATATATATATATATATATATATATATATATATATATATATATATATATATATATATATATATATATATATATATATATATATATATATATATATATATATATATATATATATATATATATATATATATATATACTTGGTGCCAGGGGGGCGGAACCCCATGGTATTGAGGGGGGGCAATTGCCCCCCCTAAAAAAATTAATTTTTTTTATTATATGGCTTTTTAGATTTTTTATAGGAGTTTTTACGCAATTCCCCCCCTAAATAAATAAAATACAATGATGTTTAGGTGATTGCCCCCCAAGAAAAATCATACACATTGTGTGGAGGTGTTATTATAAGGGTTTTTAGGCAATTGTCTCTATAAACATTTTAAAATACTATGGTTTTTAGGCAATTATCAAATACAAAGAGAGATAGTAAAGAGAATCCAAAAATATCCATGACGGGGTGCTACCCCTTTGGACTCCCGACATATCTGAGAAGTGTACAAAGATCAAAGATATGAATAAATAGAGGTCGAGACAAATTCAAGGCAACTCCAACATACATTTTGTAGAAATTGAATGATTAATCAATCACACCATTTTGATTTTTTTTTTTGCAAACAAATCATCCATACTTCAACCTAATTTTGTTTAAGATTAATTCTCATTATATATATATATATATATATATCTTTTACTTATAAGTTTGCCCCCCCCTGAAAATTAAGGCCGGTTCCGCCCCTGCTTGGTGCATTACAAATTGACAGAGGCATAAAAATAATAGATTATACTGATCTTTTATATGACTATCGATTATTGATTTTAAGTTACATTGTTTATATTGATTCACGTTGCTTATTCGAATGATATTGTTTATTATGACTTCTAATCATTCTAATTATTATATGTTTGCATTAATTTGAATTGAATGATTACATACATACTATTTTTATTTCATGCATTGATTGCAATTAGGTTTTGGTAATCTATTGATCTTATTACCTCACTCTTTAGTTTTTACTTGTTTTTTAGGAAAGGGGTTAGGATCCAGTGGCGGAGACTGATTGAGATCTCCGGGTTTAGTCATGTTTTTGTTTTTTTTTGTTTTATGCTTTTGTAATCAAAAGTATAAAGGGATATATTGATTTATTGATTGAACTTTTGACTATTGTAAATTGATTTTTGATGGATAATGCATATAGTAAAAATAATATATATTGATGTATATGGTTTGTTTCATTGGATTTAATTAAATAAATGAAAATTAGAGGCTCTAGTAATTAATTAAAAGACAAAATAGATCTTTCTTCAAAATTTAAATCTTATGATGTTACATAAAGTCATTTGTTAGCCAATATTTACTTAAATTTGTCTCTTAGACTAATATTTATCTCAAGTCTATAAAATAATCTTGTTCGAAGCAACCCATGACTATTGATAATGATCTTTTGGTCTAGCCAAATCATGCAAATTACCCTTTATCATTACTCCAATCTCTAAATAAAATTCAATTTAAATATGAATTCATAAGATGATACTCCTTGGCTTATTTTTCTTTTGCCCATTCAAACAAATATATCTTAGGCCACCATAGATGATATGATGGTCCACCACAAGACAAACAATATTTATCTATGAAGCTTTTCATAGAGATCGTTAAACTATAATCAATAAATCATAAAATTATTGAGCTTCATTATTTGGAGGGTCTTGAATATCACTGATCAGAAACTTTTTAACATTTGACTCGAACCATATTTTCAATGAAGGGCATTATGAAGCATTCTAGAGGCTCAATTCTCTTCATTATATATGGGCTTCATTGATATTGATATTATTTAAATTTTATAATACAATAAACATTAAAATATTATAATGAATATCTTATTATAAAAACTCATGTATTATACATTGTAGGAGAAAGATCTAAAACAAGCTGAATTAAAATTGGGCTTTTCTAACATATCAAAAGGGAGAAATGTACCAATAAATACATTAAACTTCATTCTTGCATGATTTTTGTAAATATAAAGTAAAAAATGTAATGTATATTTGCTTGTGGAAGAAATTAAAAATCTCATGTTTTCTTTGAGGTAATTTTGTTCATCAACCCTAAACCCTAAACCCTAAACCCTAAACCCTAAAGAGGGTGTTACTCAACATAAATTCAACCCTAATAAGGGTCATGTGTATGAGTTTGATTGTGTTTGTAAGGATAGAAGTTATTACTCATCCAACGATGCATTTCATGTTTAGAGAATTATCACAACAAGGCCCTATGGCTGATGCGATTAGCGGAGGCCAACATGATATAGTGATGATAATAATGAAGACAGCATGATGATAATTAACAGAGGGCAATATGACTAACAATAGTGATGATGACGATCAGTGGAGGGCAACATGACTGATAATAGTAATGATGACAATGAAGACAACAATGATGATTAGAAATTAAAATTAACCGACGATCAACAGAGGGCAACATGACTGACAATAGTGATGATGAAAATGAAGACAACAATGATGATGATTTTTATATGATGATGTGCAATATGACTTATATATATTTTCTTTATATATATATTTTTATAATTTTCGTTGAAAACAACTGTTAGCTATTGGGTAGGAAATTATTAATTTTGTTCAGCAAAATAAAATCAGTAGATTAGTAGCTATTCGGATGCAAATAAATAGCCGTTATAGATTTTTGTAAAATTGCAATCATATATATTGCGACCAATTTTCTTTCAAGACAAACAATCGTTAATATCGTTTTATAGTAAAAATTACAGTCACAATATTCTAGTAATCATGTTTGGTTATAGTTACTGATTTTGAGGACCTTGAAATTTATTGTAAGTGTCAAATTGGTGATTTTAGGTGCATATGCTTATAAGGTTGAAGACTAAGGTTTCATTTCGACCGCTTTTTATTGCTTCTTAAAACAACTTAATAAGTGACTTAAACAAAGTCTTATATGCTAGAGTTAAAAAAAGCTACTTCAATTTATATTAAGATTGGTGAGTGGTTGGGAGAGATCTTAACTATGTCAAAAATTATGTATTCACATAGGATATATACAATTCTTAGAATGCAGTGAGTAGTCTCAATATATAAGCTATGAAGTGGTATTGTTCCAATAATATTGTCAAATCAATTTTGCAGGCTTGTATTATCATGTCATTATGGGAGTAGTAATAAATTTGATGATTTTTTTTTCCAGCTAATATTATTGAGGTCTAATGGCTTTGCTATATAAATTAAACATGTATAGATAATTTGGATGAATGAGATCAGTATCGTGGAGGTCCAAGTTTATTTAGAAATCTTATTTAACTTCTTTTTTTTTTCTATTGTTATTGATAAGATTCAAAAAATCCTATGAAGAATTTAATTGTGCAGGGTACCACTCAATTGAAGGAATATTTGACATACTCAACTGATGATAGCCTAAAGGAGAAGGCCAAATCAAGGAACTTTTTTGAGGATGTATTCATTCATAGTCAAAGGATGAAGATTACATATTGTGGCATACGCACGATGAAGTTATGAAAATTAAACTTTATAGGGATGGAGTATACTTGATAGATGTAAGTTGGAGATTTGTACAACATATGTTCATGGAACATGGTGGCCTTTTGGCTCCTTTGAGCATTCTTAAGGCTAGAATACATGAAATTGGACACAATAAAGAAGTTCCTATTGAGGTGATTGTTGAAAGGGCAACAGCTGATGTAGGTCACTATATTCTTTACCAAAAGTGGCAGCATGCCTAGGATGCAATTTTGTTAAAATCATATGAGACATTGAATATTATGGTAGGTTATAAGAGGAAGGAGTTTCTAAATGCAACGAACTAGCAATACATCTAGTACGAGTTTGCGTACAAGTTCAAATGGTGTCCAGCTAAACCCTAGTCCAAGCTCACCCGTGCATGGTGTCAAGAATGTTTAAAGAGCTTATTTATGTATTGAACCTTCATTAAGTTTCTTAGTTACCCAAAATTTTCCTTTATGTTGATGTTTTATTAAGTTTTATTAATGTTTATCTACATGTCTATTTGAAGTGGTTTTTAATATTAAGTTTTTATTATTTGAGGACTATTGGTATTGTGTTAAGATGTTTTTGGTTTTAAATTATTAATATTAACATTAGTGATAAAAAATAATAATAAATGTAATGATACCAAAAAGATGCTAGTGATGATTAAGTTAAAAATTTTCCATATTATCAATTAATAGTTATTTATTTTTTGTAGTTGCTTTAATCCTTGAATTTCTCTTTTAGAAATTTATTAAGAGCATTGAATCCTTCTAAGTTTGTCTCATTATTCATTGATAGCACTTCTCATGCAACAACACATCATATCAAATGACCTATAAATGTGTAAGGTCCCATCAAATAATTTTTTAGTTTTAACCTGCATGTGAATGCTGTTGGACCTGATGATATTCTAATAGAGGTGTGGAAATGCTTAGGAGATGAAGTAATTTCATGGCTTACTAAAATTTTAATACTATTTTGAAGACTAAAAAGATGCCAGATGAGTGGAGAATGAGTGTGTTAATTCCTATTTTTAAGAATAAAGGTGATGCACAAGATTGTGCGAATTATAGAGGAATTAAGTTAATGTGCCATACTTTAAAACTATGGGAGCGAGTTATGGAGCATAGGTTGCGACGTGATACTAATGTTTCTCAAAATCAATTTGGATTCATGCCGGATAGGTCGACTATGGAAGCCATACATTCATTAAGAGGTTTGATGGAGAATTATAGAGAAAATAAGGATGATCTACGTATGATATTTATTGATTTAGAAAAAGCATATGATAAAGTTCCAAGAGAAGTGCTATGGAGAGTTCTTAAAAAGAAAGGAGTCAATAATGCTTATATTCAAATCATTAAAGATATGTATGAAGGAGCTATTACTTATGTTCAAACACAAGGTAGTTTGACCAAGTATTTCCCTATTTCGGTTGGGTTACATCAAGGATCAGCCTTAAGCCCATATCTTTTTGCTTTAGTCGTGGATGTTATCACTAGTCATTTGGAAGAGGATGTACCTTGGTGTATGCTTTTTGCTGATGATATTCTTCTTATTGATAAGACTAGAGATGGAGTTGAAGGTAAACTTGAATTATGGAGGACAACCTTAGAGTCTAAAGGTTTTTGCTTGAGTAGATCTAAAACAGAATATATGGAGTGTAATTTTAGTAGTAATAGACCTAGTGAGGGGATTGTGACTTTGGGCGATCAAGTCATTAATAAGAGTACACATTTTAGATATGTTGGATCTATTGTTCAGAATGATAATGAAATAGATGGTGATATTATTAGCAGAATTCAAGTTGGATGGTTGAAGTGGAGGAATGCATCAAGCTTGTTATGTGATAGAAAAGTACCCCTCAAACTTAAGGGAAAATTCTATAAGATGGTAGTGAGGTCTGCAAAGCTTTATGGTGCCGAATGTTGGCCATTAAAAGAGTAGCATAACACTAAGTTAAGTGTGGTAGAGATGAGGATGCTCAGGTGGATGAGTGGCTTTACCCTTAGAGATAGGATACGAAATGAGCATATGTGTGAAAAGGTTGGAGTAGCTCTAGTAGAAGATAAGATTAGGGAGAGTCGCCTTAGATGGTTTGGTCACATAAAACAACGGCCTTTCGATGATCCGTTTAGAAGAGTAGAGGTATTAGATTTGACTTATGTTAAGAAAGGTAGAGGTAAACCTAAAAAGACTTGGTTATAAAATATTAGGAATGACATTTCTTTATTAGATTTAAATGAGAATTTGACTTTTAATAGGACACAATGGAGAAAAAGGATTCATGTAGCCGCCCCCACATAGTGGGATAAAGGCTTGATGTTGTTGTTGTTGTTGAAAAATCATGGACCAGAAAAACGATTTCTATGTTTAGAGCTTACCTCCTTCCCTAAGCTTTCTCTTTCACTTTCCTCCAAAAGCATGTCAGAAATTGATGTCAGCTGCCATATTAGCCAAGCTCCCGCTGCCCTCTCCCCCTCCTCTTGCGTGCGGCCGAACAAAACAAGCCAAGGGACCGAACCGGTCCGGTCCCTAGGCGGAAATGGGAGCTTAAGGGAGAAATTACATGTTCAATTACGCATATGCCCCTTCCCTTAAAAAGTTCCTTAAGGCTCATGAGGGGAAGTTTGGGCAAAAGACTAAAAGTTTACTTAAACAAACTTCGACGATTTTTAGTTTTAAAATAGCGTGAAATTAGGTATATGTTCTTTAAACCATTTCAAACAAAATTTTGTATAAAATTTATTGCGTCAAATTACGACGACTTTGAAAATTTTCCCTAATTTCATCACGGCGCGTTGAAATATGTGCGAAGCATCTGATGGAAAGTTTTCGAGTTTTACACATATGGTGTAGTTGTTATCTGCTATAGAGTGCAAATCCCCTATTATTCAGTCTCTATGCATTTCAATTTTAATTTTGGCAACGCCCAACATATCCCCTATTTAAGGAAAATGAGCTTTCCCACACACTAAGAAAAATGTGTATGTTAGGTGTCGTTAGACATTGCGACCATGGTCTTCAATCCCACCATGCTAAGAAAAATTTGTATGAGTCTCCATTGGTACCTGCTTAATAATGCACAGTGATTTCCCCATAGGTACTGTGGTGCATACGGGTACTTAAAGGTAATAAACATGTCTTCTTGACTTATATAGCTGCACTTAAATCATCCAGAGTAACTATACTTGCAAAGCATACATATGATACATTATCAGGAGTTTCATGATTTGAAGCACCAATACTTACTGATAATCCTGATATATTATATGTTTATTATCTTGCTCATCAATTCTAATTATGCTTAGTAGTTGTAGCAAAGAATAATTTGTAGGTGAATTAACTTATAGAGATCACATCAAGAACTATAGATATTATTGAAGTTTTATGTAAAAGAAGAGATACTATTAAAGCCATTCAGCATGATAAAAAAACTGCATATCTTACCACTAGGGATTTGATTAATGGTTGAGGTTTGAACTAAAAGATTACTTTATAATGAACTTGTCACACCTAGTGAATTTTACATTTTCATAACTTGATTAGTCTAACATTGTCATTGCCAGGTCTCAAGTCCTGAATAAGAAAAGTGGAGGGTTGCGTTATGTAGTTGACAGCCATCGTAAAACTTGTCGAATAATAATGACATGAATCCTTTAAATAATTGTGTTAATGCTAGGTCGTCCATAGAAGCGACGTGTTGTATTTTCTGAATACAGTGAAAAGTGTGCAAAGGCTGCTGCACCGACACCCGGGTGCAGTGTTAAATAGGCAAGGGTTCCCATATTAAGGATAGATGTGGGGTAAAAAAGCTAGTCTATGAAACTAAAATTAAGATAGGAATTTGGAATATAGATTCCCTTAGAAGAAAAATTAATGGATTTAATAGATATATTGATTCATAGAAAATTAAATATTATGTGCATTCAGGAAACTAAATGGGTTGGGGAGAAGGCTAAAAAGATTGATAGTTTAGGATTTAAGCTTTGGTATTTGGTAGGAGTCGTACTAGAAATGGTGTATGTATGATTATAGATAAGAGTTTGAAAGATAATGTTATAAAAATTAATATAATTTGAGATAGAATTATAACTTTAAAGATTAGGAATTTTTACATACATAACACATTAAACTATTAAAAATACATATTCAACGCCTAAAGTTATGTATTTACTAATATACCACCTAAAATCTTTATTTCCTTCTATTCTACCAATCCCTTTAAGGTTCGTCAGAAATCCCGTTCATCCAAGGTTTGAGAGCGAAGCCTTTGCTTCTGCTTCTCCTCTCTCGGCTGCAACAATCTCTCGGATGCAAGGTAAGATAGCAAAAATCTCCATTGCCCCCCTTCTCTGTTTTTTCCAAAATTTACGATTGTTGGAAGGTCGAGTGAAGCCGGAGTCAGGAAACAGGGGAAGAAGAAACAAAGCTCCGATGCACGAAGCTTCCGCCTCCGCGACCAAACTCATTTTTTCCTCCTCGCCGTCATTCTTCCAAAATTCACCTTCAATTAAGGGAGAAAGTGGAAATGGTGTGAACTATCTGCTTGCCCAGATGATTCAACTTCAAAAATCTTATAGGACAGCAACTGAATGCCCTTCCCTATTCTCTTTCTCTTTTATCTGGGAAGGACTCCTCTCTAATGGCTTCAACTATGGGATTTATCTCAAATTCATATGCACCATATTCAAAATTTATTTCTCACATATGTGACCCTTCTTTTCAAGCTTCCTAAGTCTCCCAAGCCTCATGCCAATTGGACTTGCTATCTCTAGTTCAGGAAGAACGTGCAGGTAAACCTTCTTCACTTAGTTCTGGGCCATCTTCATGGTCTGATCTTCTTGATGCCCAAGCTCTAAACAACAATGTTCATGTTGCCGAGCAAGTTGATGCATGTGGCCAGAAATGGAGAATGTATGGGAGAGTGCTCACCACATGCAACATCTCACTGGAGGCCAACTGTCTGCTCTCCCCTTTTCGCCGACAATGGGGGTTCCTCACGCAAACGAACGGAAGACGACAGGCAGATAGGGATTTTTGACAGAGCTTAAACTGAGTGGCAGAATAGAAGGAAATAAAGATTTTAGGTGGTATATTAGTAAATACAATTTTTTGGGTGTTAAATATGTATTTTTAATAGTTTAAAGTGTTATGTATGTGAAAATCTCTAAAGATTATTATTGAAGCTAATATTGCTAATATTATAAGTGCTTATGCTCCTCAAATATGTTTAGATATGAGTTTAAAATTAAATTTTTGAAATGACTTAGAAGAATTAATACAAAAGATACCTCTTGAAAAAAGAGTTTTTATTGGAGGTGATTTAAACGGACATGTTGGTAGAGAGGTGGATGATTTTAAAAACATTCATGGTGACCATAAGTTTGGAATGATAAATGAAGGTGGCAAGATCATATTAAATTTTTGTTTTGCTTATGAATTTTAATTGCTAATATCTTATTTATGAAAATGAATGAGCATCTCATCACTTATAAAAATGGATATAGCACAACTCAAATTGACTATTTTCTTATAAGAAAATTTTATGGTTTAGATTGCAAAGATTGTAAAATTATTCTAAGTGAAAATTTATATACCCAACATCGATTATTAGTTTTGGATTTTAAGATAAAAGGGCAGAAAATAAAAAATAAAGTAAAATAATATTATAGGTTTAGATAAGGGCATTTAAAGAATATTAACAAAAATATTTTTAGAGTAAGATTTTAGATCTTAAAATTTTGTTTGTGCATGAGGATGCTAATGTTATGTGAAAAAATGTGGCTAGTGATATTAAAAATATTGCAAAATATATGCTTGGAGTATCAACGGAAAAAGCTCATATAGTAAAAATAGTTGGTGGAAATAAAAAATGTGCAAGAATATATTAAAAATAAAAAGTTTTGTTATAAAAATTGGTTTAATTATAAAAACTCTAAAAACTAGGAAAGATATAAAGTGGCACGTAAAGAATCAAAGAAAACAATATGTGATGCAAAGACCATAGATTTTAGTTATTTATATAATATATTATATACTAAGGAAGGAGAAACATATATGTATAAGTTAGCCAAACAAAGAGATAGGTGTAGTAAGAATTTAGTTCAAGTGAAGTGCATAAAGAATGAAGATAAAAAAGTATTATTCTTAGAAGATGATATTTAACAAAGGTGGATGAGATATTTTGCTAAACTTTTAAATGAAGAATGTGAAAATACGATTGACTCTAGTGACCTTAGCATCCTAAATGAAAATAAAGATTTCTATATTTATCGGTGTATTAGTAAAACCAAGTTAGAGAGGCTTTAAAGAAAATGAAGGGTGGAAAAACTATTGGACCTAATGATATTCAAATAGAGGTGTGGAAATGCTTATGAGATTGTTGACCTACTTTTTCCCTCAGGCAAGGTCAAGGAGTTGACCTGGTCAAATTTGACCAGGCTAGACCCCAGGACCCATCCCCATGGGTTCAGGGAGTCAAGCCAAGTCTGTTTAGCCCAGACCCAGGTCATGAGTCAAACTTGTTGACCAGGTCAACCAGGGTTGACCCAAATTGACCTTGATTCCCTTCTAATTGATTTCAAACCAAATTCAGGCCTCCTCGAGACCATTTCTCTTCACCCTTGGACTCAGTGGGTTGAGCTCAATCTACTGGACCCAGGCTTGTGCCCTGGGTCAACCTGATTGACCAGGTCAACCCAAGTTGACCCAATTGGCCTAAATGGGTCATTTTAAATCTAAATCAAATCTAAACCCATTCTTTGGCTCAAACCCTGACCTCTCTTGACCTAATAGGCTAAGTTCACCAAGTCAAGCTTTGACTTGGTTAACCTAGGCCTCATGAGGTCAATTCTACCTATTTAGAGCCCATTAAGAGCTCATTTAATGCATATAACTCCTCATTAATGATTCTAAATGGGAACCACGGCTAATTTGAATTGATTTCCCTCCTAATTACCTATTGATTGAATCCTAGCCGTTGATCCTATGCCTTGGCCTTTAAATAGCAAAAAATTAGGGTATTGAGAGGACTTTTTGCATCTTGCTCTCACCTTAGCCTCTCTAAGCTCGAGGACTTTCGTTTGAGAGTTCCTGGGACTTCCCCACCTCATTCCCAAGCAAATCTCGACGTCAAGACCTTGTCGGCGGCGAGATCTCCGGCGAACCAAAGCCTCAAATCTTCCAAAGCCATTTGTGATCGATCCAGGCGTTGGGAGCTCAAGGTTCCTTCTACAATTAGGAGCATGGACAGTCTACAAGTGCAACAAGGCCAAGATCTTCCGAATCCACCGTGTGGATTAGGTAAAATCGTAAACCCTAGTTCACAATACTTAGATCTAAATAACTTCTTGTACAACGCATTTTAGAACGCGATTTTTCCTCCCCATAATTGCTCTTCACGTTTATAGTATAGATCTAAAATTCTATGCAATTTGATTCACCCGATCGAGAGAAATCAGAAGAATAACATTTAGGGCGTCGGTGTATACGTCGTTTCAATGGTGCCAGATTGGGTGTGATCGCGCAGCTCCACGTTAGGATCCGATTGCGGGAGCCATCAGTTAGATCGAGTTTTCGTTCAACTCGATCACAGCCGTTGATTCGATACGGCGCGGGATCGAACAGCATTCCCGCGAGCTGACTCGGTTAAGAGGAAACCTCGTGGACCTCGCTGTTTCGAAAATCACAGGCTAATGATTTGCGGCGGCGCCAATCATTTTAAATGATTGGGCACCGCCGCCGCGGTTTCAACCAGCAAATTGGAGAGAGACACATGTCGGCCGCTGGTCATTTAAATTTAAATTCATTTTAAATAGTTTTAAAACTCATTTTTCTTCATAAAGTCATTAAACAATATTTATTTATCCAAAATTTACGTATAATATACCGAATCGTTCGTATTTTCGTCCTCTTTAACTTAAATTTATTTATTTTAATTTAAAAATATTAAGTATATTTTGAATTATTTTAAAAATAGTAAAACCCTATTTTAAAATATTATTTATTATTATTATTACTATTTAAACTATTATTTTATTTTATTTAATAATAATAATAATGTTTATTTGTCTTAAATAAAAAAATTTACTGTCTTTTAAAATTATTATGGTCATTACCTTTTTATTTCTTTTTATTTCTATTATTATTATTATTATTATATTCTTTAATTTTTATTTTTATTTAAAAAGTTATTTTCATTATTATAAGTATTGTAACTAGTATTTTAAATATTATAAAATTATTTTCAATTATTATATTATTATACTTATTATTATTATTATTATTTTGATTAATTCATTTATTATTACTGTTATTATTATTTTATTATAATATTATTTTAAAACAATTACTATTACTTATCCTAATTCAAAAAAAAAAATACTTTATTATTATTATTTTTCTAAATAACATTAAATTTCATAAAATTTATTTCCTTTACTTTAATTATTTATTAAATAATAAATATTTGCTAATAATTAAAGCATTTTCCTATCTATTCATATTTAGATATTGAATTATTTTCTAATTAAATTAAATTTAGGTAATTTAGTTTAAAAATTATTTTTTAAAAATTTCTTTAAAGATTTCAGAAGTTTTAAGTTTTGCTTTTTATTTAATCTAATGATTTATTTTTAATTTTAATTATTTTAAATTATTCTAATATCACTTTTAACCCTTTTAAGCTTTAAAAATTCACAACTTATTCTTTTTTATATCAGATTTTTGTGTATAATACCTTAAATTTTTCAGAAAAATTTATATTTTCATTTAAAATTATTTTTAGAAAACAGTTTTTGATAGATTTCTATTGTGTTCAGTTATTTGAATATTTTAGTATTATTTAAATTATTTATTATAATAATTATTTTTTAATTAAGAATTATTTTCAAATTGTTTTCAAACCTCGTTAGGGTGGCATGTGGATATCCCCTATACTTACCTGTATTTTGAATTGATCTATCTTTTAATCATACTATTTTCCAAAATTTATATATTTATGAGTATTTTAAAGTATTTTGAAATTACTTATACATTAAATCCTAAATTTCGGGAGATCCACTCTAATGAAATTTTAAACACTAGGCTATGCATATGAAGAACAATCATGGGGGAATGGATTAGTAGATGATTGAGTCTCAATCATTTAATAATCACTTTGTTTGGTGTATTTAGTTTTTTTTTACTGTACCTTACATGCGTAGGATGCACGAGCACTTAGTTTAGACTCTCCTAAATCTAAGAAAATTATGTGTTTACTGCTTTTATGTATTCCCACTTTGCAGCTGATTTAGACCAAATCCATAAAATCACCCCTTAATTAGATAATTTAGATAATTCAATAAATACTCAAACTTTAGAAATTCATAACTAATTGTAGAAAACTTCAAATCCGGCAAACGCAAAGCCTAACTACTCCCCTTAAGCCCTAGTATTTACCTAAGATATTAGAAACCCCAAACCTACCCTATTTTTCATAATGATCTTTTGGCCCCCCTTAGCCTAGTACCTAGGAGGACCCGGGACTTTTCAAATTGGATAATATAATTTAAACTTCAAATATCATTACCCCAAGCATTTAAAATTGATCAACAAACTAAATTAACTTAAGTGGACTCTAATTCATTAATATTTGAACTTTAACTAAAATTTTCTTTTCTAACGTTTAACAAATTCTAACCTTAGGCAATTTGAACTAATCATCCTACATAGGACTTATCTTTTCTTGTGTATACTTTGGGATTGGTACTCCTTAGATTAGGTCCGTCCCACTCTTAGTTAGGGTCTTTGCATAGTTAGGGTTCCTCCTCTTTAGCTAGGATTCTTCCCTACTCTACTTCTTTCCAACCTTGCAGGCTATTCCATCCTTAACCATCTTTATCCATTCCTTTCTTCTTTCTTGATTTCTATTATAACTAATCTTTTCAAACTTCTTTTCTTGGCAGCAGTTCCATGTCTTCTTTTGCGCCTTCAGTTACTTTTAGCTTTGGCTCAGACACACGGGTTACTCTTCCTTAGTCCCTGCTTGCCAGTCTACCCGCTAGAGGGATCACTTTTGGTTCCTTCACTAACTCAGAGTTCATCACTCTTGGCGGACCCACCCCCATAGAGGTTGTTGCATTCTCTCCTCCCCAAAGGTGAGGATGTGCAGCCATGCGTCCCTTTAGATGTCCAATTGCTCGGCAGACGGCCCGGGCACCTGCTTGTCCCGTTCCCGTTCTTGCGCAGCCAGTGCGCCCTATGGCTAGGTGACCAGTGCCTAGGCCACTCCCAGTTTCCCCCGTTCGTCCTGCGGTTAAGCAACCAGTGCCTACCGCTCCTGTTGGATAGGTTGCTCTGGCCCCTCAACGTTGGTAGCTTGTCGTTGTTACCCCTCTCATTCTGGCAGAGGTACCTCAAGTTCGGGTTTCCCCTCCCACTTCCACTAGGAAGAGGGGTGCCCAGATCAAGGAGCCTTCGCCCTGTTCTGGTCGAATTTCTATTTTTGCTCGGCTCTCTCACCCTGAGACCATCTGGCAGACTCTGACTCTTCCTGTTGTCCCTGTTCCCCCTGTCATCCAAGCAGTGGGTTCAGATGTTCCGTCCTTCTCCAATTCTGGCCTTGGGAGAAGGGCTAGGAGGAAAAGGAATATGAGACTCAGTATGGCTGCATCTGAGGTAGATAGGCAGCAGATTACAGAGGCGATAGCTCACCAAGAGCTAGTTCAGAGGACGGTGGCTCCCAGGCAGCGGAGACCACAACTAGTAGTAGTTGCACCCATCTCAGATGTAGTTGTAGCACCTGAGATATAGGTGATCCAGGGAGGACGCTTCTCTCTACTAACACACAGTGGGGATGAGGAGGACGTTGCCCACATTGCGGCGGCCCTTCCTATCACTATTACTTTACCCCGAGGTAGGGTCCTTAGGGACGCTGGTGTTCGATCCCTCTCTCAGAGGATTTGAAACATCGTCCCCCTAGCATGTGGTAGAGGGCATGTCAGTCGGAGAGTTACTACTCCGACAAATCTCTCAGACTACTTTTCAGTTAAGGAGATAGGCTATGAGGCAGATGTGGCAGAGAGGATATCCATCTCAACTGTCGGTAGAGATAACTCCAGTTGTTAGACTACCGACAGTTACTCCTGCTATTGGACGATGCCCACGTCGCCGCAGATAGAGACAGCAGCGGGAGCTTGCTCGGCCCTAGATTAGTTCAGCAGTGGTAGTCCCTCAGCAGCCAGTTACCAGCACGGATCCCTACCGCAATAGGTGGGTTTGGAGACGTCGGTAGGCTGACACCCCTATCGAGCCAGTACAGTCAGTGGAGACAGTACGATTAGTTGAGCCGGTATAGTTAATGGAGATAGTACGACCAATTGAGGTAGTACAGTCAGTGGAGACATTACAGTCAGTTGAGGCAGTACAGTTAGTTGAGACAGTGCAGTTGGCAGAGGCAGTTCAACCAGCAGACGTAGTAGATCAGATGGATGTAGCAGTTCCTTCCGGGTCTGAGGCGGTCCCGATGAGTTCTAATGTAGAGGCAATAGCTCCTCCTGATAGATTACCAGATCAAGGTGAGACAGCTTTAGCGCCCAGCCCCTATAAGATCACTTCCCCTATGAGTCCCTATATAGAGGCACTCCTCTAGGCCTTTTCAGAGGATGATACACTCGGAGAAGAGTCGGATGAGGACATACCAGTACACTAAGTCTGTGAAATTACACGTCGAGGTCACTCGGACAAGCAGAGAGAGCCCGAGGACCAGGATGAGCAGGAAGACCTCGAGGCAGGAGGACCTCCGAGATTAGTAGCTACAGACGCCACAATCTTGCACTTATAGACTCAGATGGCCACTGGGAAGATCCATCTCTAGGACAATGATTTGGTACAGCCTTTGGACAAGGCTACTCAGATAATTCATATGGTCTTCAGTCCTAGCCATAGTTCTAGCTGCAGTGACAGTTAGAGTTACAGTCAGGGCAGTAGTAACAGACCTCTCTATAGTTCTGAGAGAGAGTGTCAGCTAGCACTCGAAGACATAGCAGATGATTAACACAAGCTATACAGAGTTTAGAGGCAGTTGAGATGAGACCTCCTCGGGCCAAGTCGATAGTGGCCACTCCAACTTCTTTACTAGCACCTATTTTTCTTTTCTTTCTTCTATTGTAGTTTCAGATAAGCACATTTTCTTTTCTCTTTTTGCTTGTACTAGAGAAATGTGTGAAAGAGAAAAGATGGTTGTAACCTCAGAAAGGAAGACAGACCCCTTCCAGCACTTATACTAAAGGACTTTGTTCTTCCTTCTATTGATGATTAATCAATAAAAAAAGAGATTGATTTTTGAGTTATTTTAGCTCTCTTGCTTCTTCTAGCTCTACTCTTCTTTTAGTAATAATCTATGAAAGAGTATGACCTGTCTATCTCATCACATGGGTAGAGAGATTTCTTTATTTTCTCTTGAACTAAAATCTGTTTCAAAATTAAAATTGGATTTAGAAGTGAAAATTTTCTTCATTATCTTGTAATTCTCTATCTCATAGATAACTTTAGCATGCTAATGAATAAACTTCATAACTTTCTTAATTAAGTTGTTCATTTTTATCATAGGATCAGATTTATTTTGTAAGTCATTATTCCTTATACAAGAGAATAAATTTTCTCCTCTTATATTTGAAAAATGATCTTACAACTGAGAAAAAATTTTCTTTTAGAGGTTTGGAAAAGGAATCCAGTTACAAAAATTAAAAAGATGCGCAAAGTGCACAAATAATGAAATATGCATAAAGTGCATCAAATAATTAAAAAATTGTGCAAAGCACACCAAAGTTAAGGAAGTGGCATCAAATGAGTCCAAAAGTAATAAGTAAATGGCTTTTCTTTCTAGTAAATCTCTAAATCTCAAAAAAATTATGAATTCTTTTGATATTTTTAACACTTAAGTTTGAAAATTATGACTTTGGATTCATCACTATGTAATGATATTCTATCAGATATAAAAATATATTTTTATACAATAAAATTAACTAGATTTAATTTTTTCTTCTAATTTAAACCTCTTTTTGAATTAGATTTTAATTCAAAAAAATACTCATATAAGAGAGATAGCAGGCTCTAACTGGTATAGAGCTTGAGCTGAGTTAAAAAATTTAAATTATTGCTCTTTCTGAGATTGGATGGAGTTAATATGCTAAATCCTTTTGTTGTATGTTCCCGTTGGTCATTTTTGACTAGGTCCATACAATAAAAATATCTGTTATATGTTTTAGCTTCCCCAGTTTCACTTGCCACCAAAGTGTGGTCTGGGATATCAAAACCAATGATTCAAGTCTTTTATTTTTAAGATGTGATACTTGGTTTGTACCCACCTATGTTAGTCAGGTGCGGTGGTGATAATCCATGATTCTTATATGAATTTCTTCCTCCTATCAATCCTACTCTGATAGTTGTAGCCCCCAGTTCATTCATATGAGTTGAATGTGACCAGGGATATCAAAGTCATTAGTTTAGACTCTTTGTAGATGAGATATTGGGTTTATACTATCCTATGCTAGTTAAGAGTGGTAATGTTGATACTTTATCCTGATTCTGATTTTAGTTATACATTAATTTTGTTATGATTATGCTCCACAGTTCATTCACTCCATTTGAATGTGGTATAGAATATCAAAACTAATGGTTCACTTTCTTACAAAATCCTGTGTAATCTAAAAGTTCGTTAGGGATGTTAAGCCCTATAGAACTGGCACAAGCTAACCAAGAGAGAGGTGAATTGGAAAACTTTAAAACCAAAGATAAAACTCCAACCAAAATCACCACAAATAAAGTGCGGAAGAAAAATAAATGAGGAAGCGATAATAAGAAAATAACACACCAGATTTATAGTGGTTCGGTCAAACCTTGACCTACATCCACTCCTTGGAGGCACCCTCCAAGTATTGCACTAAAACCGTGACTCTCTTTTAGCCCCCACAGCAAGGCGGAGAAGCCCTTACAGAATCACTTCCACCTTCCCCGGTGCGACGGAGTCGCTAGGTCCTTTGACACCAAAGAGATCTTCTTCTTTGGTGAACTTACCTCGAGACAAGCCTTGAATCTGATGGTACTAAGGTGCGAGTTAGCCGGAGCAACCGTGTGGAATCCCCTCCACTCCCTTGAGTTCCCCCCTCACAGGATCTTCTCCCTCTCAAACTCCACCCTTTCCTCTCTCCCTTTCAAGCTCTCTCTTCAAGTTTCCCCCACAAGAACGAAGCTACAATGGTTGCCAAAGACGCTTACAAAGTGCCTTGCCATAGCTTAAATAGAAGCTCTCAAAACAAGCTCATTAATGCAAGTTGTCGCCATTATCGTTCAGGATGGTAGGCATATCGTCTTGGCCGATTAGCTCTAATATGAGGAAAATGTCCTGAATATCGCCCTGAAATGAAGATGAACGATGTCTAATCGTCCCGGACGATCTTGCGATCGGCCCGTACGAAATCCCCATTAATTGCTTTCCAAAATTGCCTAAGAAATTTTGAAAAAATTGTCCTGGATCATCCTGGACGATATTTTATAGTCCAGGCCGATCCTCTGGACGATGTCCAAAATAAGTTATTTCTTAATAGATCTGGCGGCAGATTCTTGTTGGATTGAGCCGATCGTCCTGGCCGATACAAAATCATCCAGGACGATGTGTTTTGCATAAAGACGGCTGCTTTAATGAGGATGCCCTAATTAGGGTTTCTACTTTTGTCAGATCGTCCAGGACGATATAAATATCGTCCCGGATGATGTTACAAAAAATAGAAATCTTTTAGGGCACAACAAAAAACCTTCCAAGTTACAAATCATCAGATGCCACACCAAATACAACAGACTCAAGAAAGAAAAAAAGATTACAAACTGACTCAGACCTAGTCTACCCAATTTTGAGCTGATTCCAAATTGCAGTCCGATCGTGTGAACCTGAAATGTCAGTACATAAGGCAGTTATAGAGAAAAAAAATGTTTGCTATCATCAAAATCATAAGCCATTGATCCGCAACATAATCCCTGTCCCCAATTTTGTTCATGTGGCGAGCATGGCCTGAGTTATCAAAGCCATTCACAATTCCCTCTCTTTGTATTCCAATCACTACAGGATGTCCTCATACTAATAGTAACTAATAGATATGATAAATGTTTCGTCTACTATGTGTTATCTTCGACAGTATGAGGTAATTCAGATCTATGATTGAGAATACATAAAATAAGAAAAATACATATGATAAAAAAAGAGGAAAGCTTTTAGTAGAACAAAGCAGGTTGCCCTTGTCATAAGAGGAACCCGGTAATACTTTTTACAAAGCATAAAAGCCCCAAAGGTTCTTCTTTCATCTACTTCAAAGCATCTTGGTGTCTGCTTCAAGGATGAATATAAACCTATCTGGTTAAGGTCTTTCATGATTTTGATTATCTTTGTTAGTGATGTAGTGCATCATGTCCTAGATGGCGACATAACTATCTTGTGGGCTTAGATTCTTCTAAGGAAAGATTAAGCCCTTTTGCCCTCTTTCAACAACCCACTCTTCCATTCATACATTGCTCTGAGCTCTAGAGTACTCCTATGGATGAGCTAGAGTTGCTTTCCCTCCTCACAGGGTCCTACCAATTATGGTAGGTGTTACCACTGTGACCTTTTGATGATCATTGAGCTCACTCATGACTACTATACTAGGTGGCAGAAGTGTTCCCTTGTCATCTCGAGTTGTGTCCTTAGTTGTGATGTTGTACATCTTGCCTCAGATGTTAGCATCACATCCTCAGGAGCTCTAATTTTCTAGCGAAAGATCAGCTCCTTGGTTTCTTTACCAACCTACTTCAATATTCGTACCCTACTCTTAGCTGCTAGAGTAGTCCTATGAATGTAGTGGTGTTACTTTTACTCCCCACAGGGTCCTACCTAGTTAGGGTAGGTGTTACCCCATTAAGCCTTTGATGTTTATCAAATCTTACTCATAATTACTATCCTTAGGTGGTGAGTGTGCCTCCTTACTACCTAGAGATATGTTCCTGCTATGATGTAGTATATCCTGTCTTGGATGTTAACATCACTACTTTGAGAATTTTGATTTTCTAGTAGAAGATCAGTTCTCCTACTTCTCTTCGTGACCTAGCATACCATTCATACAATAGGCCCAGTTGTCAGATTAGTCTTATGAATGTGTTGATATCACTTTCACTTCCCACAGGGTCTCACTAGTTTGTGTGGGTGTTATCATTGTGAGCTTCGTCCTATTCAAAGTTGTGGTCCTTAGTGGCGAGTGTGCTCCCTCACTACTTTGGTTCCTTTCCTCTTGCTTGGTGATATGGGGCATCGTGCCTTAGGTGCCACCATTATCTTTTTCTTGAGCTTTGATTTTCTAGCAGAAAGTCAGCTCTTTAGATCCTTCCGCCACTTGTTCTCCCATTGAGACTCGACTCCTAGCTGTCGGAGAGGTCATTTGGACAGGTTGATTTAGATTCTACTTCTTACAGGGTCCCCATCAACTAGTATGGGTTTCCCGCTGTAGCTCCTTTGATGATTGTTTCTTTTAGGCTTAGTCCTATTTTTCATAGTAGAGGTGCCCCTCGCTACTTTCGCTATTTTGACTCCCTTGGAACGAGTCTGCCCCTCTACACACTTTACTGAGGGTGTATCTCTTCCATCTTTCTTTGGAGATGTCGTTATGATGTCTTCCTCCCCTTATATATAGGGATAGGGTTCCCTAAGAGATCCTGACAGTATTTGGATACTCATGGCCACGACGATTTGTCCTTAACCATGTGATTACCAGAGTGCTAGCTTGAGATTTCTTAGGTGACTCTACCCTTAGAATTCTTCCATTTACCTACCATTTCTCCCTTACATCCCTACACAGATCTATGTCAGGTTTATGCTGAGGTGACTTTCACCTTCTACCCTGTTGTTTTGATACAAACAAATAGGTAGTTGGTTTTACTTACCTGGTTGAGAGAGCCTGATAGAGCCCTTAGAAGGTATTCCTCACTACTCTTTTTTCTTCTGATTGTCCTATTGTGATCAGGCATACATCAGATACTGACTCTTTATTCACTTAGTTGAAATGACAAAGTGAGTATTGAACCCTTCCTCGTTTATGAGACCGAGCTGGTTGAGCAGATGTTGAAGCTTACCAGGTTGAGAGAGCCCAACAGAGTCACTGGGAGGCATTCCTCAACACTCCTTTACTCCGGATGTCCTGTTAAAGACTAGACAAGCTTCCATTTCGTGGCTTAGTCACTTTTGTTGAGGTCAGGCAGAAGTGCAGAGTCACCCCAATCCACTATTTTGAAAAGATCAGTAGGAGAAGGGATCCTTTTCATCTTCTACCCCATTATCCCGATACGGTCAGACCGGTAGTTGGTTTTACCTTTCTGGTTGAGAAAGCCTCATAGATCCCTGGGAGGCAATTTTCAACACCCCTTTACTCCGGATGTCCTGTTAAAGACTAGACATGCTTCCATTTTGTGGCTTAGTCACTTGTACTGAGGTCAGGCAGAAGTGCTGAGTCACCACAATCCACTGTTCCGAAAAGATTAGGAGGAGACGAGATCCTTTTCACCTTCTATCACACTCTCCTGATATAGTCAGACCGATAGTTGGTTTTACCTTTCCGATTGAGAAAGCCCGACAGAGTCCCTGAGAGGTATTTCTCACCACCCCCTTACTTCGAATGTCCTGTTAAAGACTAGGCAGGCTTCCATTATGTGGCTTAGTCACTTTTGCTGAGATCAGACAGAAGTGTTGAGTCACCCCAATCCATTATTTCGAAATGATCAGGAGGAGATGGGATCCTTTTCGCCTTCTATCTGGCTGTTTCGATATAGTCATGGATGTTGGGTCTAGTAATTAGGATGTTAAGCCTAAGTGAATGTCCCAAGGCTAACCAAGAGGGGGGGTGAATTGGCAATTTAAAAAATGTAACTTCAACTCTTGGAATTTTAGAAAACCTTTTTAATTATTGATGCAAGTTAAAATTAAAGTTTAAAATAAACTTTTCAACCAGAGTAAACAACTTGCAATGAAATTAAATGCGGAATAAAAAATAAGAAAGAACACACCAGATTTATAGTGGTTCGGTCAAACCTTGACCTACATCCACTCCCCAGAGGCACCCTCTGAGTATTGCACTAATACCACAAAGTGACTCTCCTTTTGCTCCCACAGCAAGGCGGAGAAGCCTGTACAAAATCACTTTCACCTTCCCTGGTGCGGCGGAGTAGCCGGGTTCTTTAACACCAAAGAGATCTTCTTCTTGCCAAAACTTCCCTCAAGACGACCCTTGAATCCGATGGTAATGAGGTGCAAGTTCGCCGGAGCAACTGTGTGAATATCCCCTTCACACTCCCTTGAAATCCCCTTCAAGGATCTTCTCCCTCTCAAACTCCACCCTTTCCTCTCTCCCTTTCAAGTTCTCTCTTCAAGTTTTCTCCACAAGAACGAAGACACAATGACTGTCAAAGATACACTTTGTCGTCCTTTTACACTTCCCCAAGTGTCGGCAGAGAACCGGACCGATGTTGTTGAACTTCACTTGAGAGCCTTCGCCGGAGCAACCGTGTGAATATCCCCTCCACACTCCCTTGAAATCCCCTCCAAGGATCTTCTCCCTCTCAATGATCCCTCTCAAGAGAAAACAACTCCAAAGGCATTTGTAATAGTTTCTAGGACTCCTTCTATAGAAAGGAGAAGAAAAACCGTCCCAAAAACTGCCCAAAACAAGTTTTTCTGCGCACTGGATCGTCCCGTACGAAATTTTGTTCATCTGTACGAACCAATTTTGTCCTGGACGAAATTGGTTCGTCCCGGGACGAAAATATTTCGTCTGGACGAACAGTTATATCAAAAGTCGGTTCCGAAAACTGTCAGAAACTGCCATAGTCGGTTCCCATCGTCCTGGACGAATTGTACTTCGTCTGGACGAAATTTTTGCAGAAAGAAACTCGTCTTGGGACGAAAATGATTTCGTCTGGACGATTAGGACTTAGAAAATATTTCCAGTTCAGTTCTTGTCTGTTCCATTGCTCTTACAAGGAGATAACTGATCTGATCGTCCCGTACGAACAATGTTCGTCCCGTACGATCAGTATAAAAACTTTTTCAAGATATCCTTTAAGTTTGTGTAAATTTATTCACTCAATTACAATCACTCCCTCTCAAATTTAATTCAAATAAAAAGTACAAGCTTCAATTTCATAAAGTATCTCATGCTGAATTTGATTTGAAGTCTTCGTAGTCTGGAGTTTGATTTTTCTGAAATATTAGTACACACAAGAGCAAAAACAAATCTTCCAAAAAGTGTTAGGAGATAACTACACATAAAATAATAATATTTGGAATCATCAAAATAATACAAGTTGCAAGAATGTAAAACATGCAAATAACAACTTTCCTAACAATCTCCCCCTTTTTGATGATGGCAAAACAATTATTGTTAGTAAAATTTCAAACCATTTTAAAATCTCCTAAACTCCCCATGAATTGATGAATACATTAAAATAATGAGGCATTTAAAAAAACAATTTTTGTTTTAAAATTTTACATACACACATACACAAAAACAATACACAAAAAACATTACAAGACACACACAAAATTTTAAAAAAATTCTCCCCCTAAACAATACAAACAATAATCTCTCCCCCATTTTGACAACAACAAAAAGTGAAGAAAAAATAGACTAGTATTGTAGAAAATCTTATGAAAAATTCATATGTAAATTTAATTTAAAAAAGTGATTGACATAAGAATGCAACTAAGAATTAAGAACATTAGTCAAATCATAGAATTTCATAGAATTTAAAAAATTGATATAACATTGTAATAAGTAAGAATTTATGAAAAACATGATTCAATTTAGACATTTATGATATGAAAAATCATTGTAATAAAGATGAGTAAAAAATTGCATATTCCAAAAATCAATTGAAATATAAATGAACATTAGATCTACTTGAATTAATAGACTAAAAAGAATCTGGAAAGAAAAAAATCACCACAAGTGGCGCTTTGCGCATCTTTTTCATATAGGTGGCACATTTTTTGTGCATCTTTTTCATATAGGTAGCACATTTTTGTGCATCTTTCTTTATTGGGCTTATTTTGTGCCTCTTTTTCACATTTGCAACTTTGTTGCACATTCCTTTTGATTTTGTACATTTGTACAATTTTCAAGAGTAATTGAATTCTTTCCAAAGACAATAATCTAGAATCTCAAATTTTTCTAAGTGCATAAATATTAATTGAAAATTGAAATACAAAATAAGATAGACATCTAAGATACAATAATAATTAAGATTTTGTAGTCTAAAATGAAAAACATGAAATTAAAAAAAATTCTAACTAAAACAAGTTATAGGCAAAAAATTAAATTTAGATAAACTAGATTTTCTAATGAAATTAATTTCTAATTACAATTTTAGTTTAGGCACAATAGAAATTAAAAGTACTAAATGAATTTCATAAAGATTAAGAACATTAACATCGATCTAAAACATGAAATCAAATGAGAAAACATTTCAAAATCATTCAAAACACTAAAAATAAAAACACAAAAACACACAAAATAAAAAAAAAAATAAACAATGGGTTTTAAACATCATTTTTCTCCTGGTCTGATGATTCAGAAGCTAGATCCGCCCAGGAGATTTTTTGCTTTTCATTATTTTCCCATTTTATAATTTGCTTAGCTTTGCCCTTTTCTTTAGCAGGAAGAGTTCTCAAATTAGGGCACTGACTTTTCAGATGTCCAGATTTCCTACATCCAAAGCAAATAATATTTGAAGAAATCAGAACATTCTTACCATTTTTACCTTTATTCCACTTTTGTTGATGCTTATTCTTGTGCTTTAGTGGACTTTTTAATTTGCTTGTTAAGTCATTGCTTTTCTCACCAACTAAGCCACTTTTCTCCATGTCTTTCGCTTTTAGCATTATTGTTTCACCTGCATCCAAAAGTTTTTGACCCAAACATTCCTCGTAGGCAATGAGTGAGCCAATCAAATTATCAATAGAATATTCATTCAAATTTTTCGATTCACAAATAGCAACAACTTTGGCATCAAACTTGTCAAGTAAACAACGTAGAATTTTATTGACTATTTCAAAGTTTAAAAACTCTTTACCTAAAGCATGTAATGATGTTACAATTTGAATAAACCTAGTATACATGTCTAAGATCGACTCATAAGGTTTCATGCTAAAGAGTTCATAGTCATTCATCAAAAAATTCAACTTAGATTGCTTGACTTCACTAGTATCTTCATATGTAATGCATAAATTGTCCCAAATTTCCTTACCTGTAGTACATGTAGAGACTCTCATATAATCTTCAGAATTTAAAGCACAGAACAAACAATTCATACATTTAGCATTTAATTGTGCATAAATTTGTTCTACTCTACTCCATTCAGAAAAAGGGATATCAGTTTTGATTCCATCTATAATACGTGACGGTACAGAATAACCACTTTGAATCATATGCCACATGCGATAATCTATTGATTGCAAGAAAGTAGACATTCGAATTTTCCAAAAATCAAAAGAAATACTTTCAAATAAAGGTGGTCTAACAATCGAACATCCATCTAATAATTTATGGTTTCTAAAATTAGCCATATTCATTTTTCAAAAAGTAGTCTAAACTTATGATTTTGAAACAAAGCTCTGATATCACTGTGGACCTCCGAAGGAGCACCGCTCGCGGGGGTTCGAATGCAGAGGGTACGGCCGCACTATCCCGTAGGACAAAACGATCGTAGGCCTCTACGCTCGACACGAACGGGTCGATGGGAGGGCAGATTGGATCGCGCATACGACTAACCATTGGGGATAGATGCTGTCGCCAGCACACCCCGATGGGTAGCAATATACACGACCTAGTCACGGGTTTCCCCCACCCGATCCGAGAGATCGAGTGGGGTAAAGTAGATTGCGGGGCCAAGTTTCCCACGGGCGCAAGCCCCCGTGGTTAATTACATCCCGGGCCGGAGCCCGAGAAAACTCTCGATTAAGGATCATACATTATCTATTCCAAATTGGGGTTGGCACATGGGTATAGACTAGGAAATCCTACTCAAAAGGAAGCAAGGTCCGAAGGGCTGAATTAAACATGCGTGGCTCAGACCAGCATTCGGAGGCTCTGGGGCACTAAACAGAAACTGGAGAAAATAAATCAAGCACTCGATCACATGCGTGAGAGAAGAGATGGAGGTGGCGTCATCCTGTGACGCGGATAAGTAGGATTTAGGGTCCCTGAAAAGAAGAGACCTACCTACCATTTAAGGCATACTACGAGACCGGATGTAGTAGCCTTGAATCCTAAATCTAGATTGGACTTAGTGTTCGACACACACTAAGGCCAGTGTCCTAGCTAATGCTATGCAAAACCTGGACTTACCCCGGCCTGGATTGGGGGAGCCAGCTAACCACCTAATCGATTTAAAACCATGCTGTCAAGTCAGTTATGATAGATGGGTGGGTGGTACAGTTCTTTGGAAATAGGACCGACGTCTAGAGAATTTCCTAAGTGGTCCTGGAACTTATGTAGGTCAGATGCTCCTAGCTAATGCAATTAAATTTTAATTAAATTGATTTCTAATGCAATGCATGCTAGTTGAAATGTCAGCTCATGAATGCTATAGAACTTTAAAAACAGGCTTATAGAAAATAATTTTTTGAAAAGACTGGGTCTCCCTAGGTCCGGCACTTCATCCTCATAGGCCAGATTATCCGGACTCAACCCGCAGGCAGGGAGATGTCTTATAGCAAGGAAAGAAGATGCAGTAATATGCATGCGACCCCGGACGGTTCCGGCAATTCCCTAGATTCGTTAAGTTTCTATATTATTTAGAACTTAAAATTTTAGGAATTAATTATGAATAGAAAAATTTTGTAGTCCTTAAAGAGCCTAACGAAAATCCAGGCGAAATCAAAGACGGCATGCAAGAAAGAAACCTAAGAAAAGCATGTAATTTCTACTGCGCAATCAAGTAAACACATCAATATAAATCAAACTAATCAAGTAAATGTCCATAGGCCAACTGCCCTTTAATTACAACCCAGGGTATGCAGAAAAGTAAAGTGGCCGGGCACCACTGCCAACAACCCGGATTTCTAAACCTATGACAGACGCCAACAACTTTGAGTGGGATATTGGGTCTTCAATCTTTAGCTTTCTGGATATCTTCTCCTTGGACTTCTTGGATCTCTCCTCCTTGGACTCCTTGGATCTCTCCTCCTTAGACTCCTTGGATCCATCGTAGCTTGAATATCCAAACGAAGAGACAATTCCCCCAGTATGGGGGTATTGCCTTTTCTCTTTGGATATCTAAAGCCATCCAGCTCGATCTTCTAAATGGAAGAAGACTCTCCCCTTAGGGATGCCTTCTTCTTTTAGAATCCGAGCTGGATAAGAATATCCCGACTCAAAGGTTGTTTTCACAACTCTTAACAATTATTACATACAAATTACATTAATTGAAAGCAGTAAATCTAAGAAGCCCTGCAAGGTTATCCTAATAAAAATCATCCCAAGCAGTTTATATATAAAAAAAGAAAGTGCTAACACCATTGACCCTGTGCCAAGCCATGCTCTTAATTATGAGGGCTAAGCAGCTCCACCTGTGCAATTATAATTATTAATTTTAACCCTCATTTTTTTAAGGGGGGCTGAGCAAGCACCTGCATAAGACAATATCAGAAAAATAAATGGTGCCCCCCCTTTTATTAGCATTGAGCATGGCCACCTGCACAGAAGAACAATATATATATGGCGCTCCTAACCTATGGGTAAGTCTAGCGTTCACATCCAGAGTGCAGAAAAAGTAAGCAAACATACCAATCAATTTTCAAACAGCATACAGTGAAAACTACGAAAAGCTCCGGCACACAGCAGAAAAATAAAACCCAGCGGCCTAACCTAGGTCTAGAAGTAGTGCCCTAGCAAACAATTCTATGTGTGTGTAAGGCTAGTGTGGTTTGGATAAGTCCTAAGCAGGGTAGTTAGTTAAAGTTATCTATAGTTTATGTTTGTTTGGAGTCTGAGGAGGATATTTTAGTTGAAGTTCAAATATTAGTGAATTAGGATCCATTTTAATTATTTCAGTTTGTTAATGAGTTTTAAGAACTTAGGACAATGATATTTAAAGTTTAAGTTGCATTAGCCAATTTTGGAAAGTCCCGGGTCCTCCTAGGAACTAGACTAAGGGTCCAAAGAGTCACTATGGGAAAAAGACTAAGTCTGGGATTTATAACACCTTAGGAAAATACTAGACCTTAATACGAGTAGTTAGACAGGTAGTAGGCTGAAATCGGAGTTTTCTAGGCAAAGTTATGAATTTTCTAAGTTTCGGGCCCTATCCTATAGACTAGGGTTGACCAAAAAGTTGACTTTCTAACCTAGGCCAATTTCTGGAAACCTAAAATTTTTAATAAATACTAGGCCCTAATTGGAGTCTAATGCAAGTGAGTTTATCTAATTTGGAGTTTTCTACAATTAGTTATGGATTTCTAAATATCGGGGTATTAAGGGAATTTTCTAAATTTCCTACTAAATAGCCTTTTTTATTGTTTTGCTCCAAATCAGCTCCAAACTGATTGGAATCACTCCCAAAGGTCAGGGATGACCAGAAAAAGTGTTCCCAAGTATTTGGAGAAGATTTGGGATTTTTATTAATTTTTAATGATTTATTGGGGGCAAAACGGTAATTTCCACCTATGATCAAATTAGGGGTCAACCTGAGGTCAAACTAGGGAACCCTATTTATCTAAGGTCAGGGATCAGATTCTGGTCAGTTTGAGGTATAATGGGTAATTTTCTGACTTAAAGTGTATTTATTGTATTTTCCGGAAGGTCTCGGGGCCTTAATTAGCGGGTTAATTAGGGTTAGTTAGCTAAGGGCTCTAAAAGCTCCTAAAAATTCCTAGAAAATTCAGTGATGTTTTAGATGTCACTAAGTTTAAGTGTTGTAGTTTTCATGTCGTTCTGGGGTCTATCCTAGTTCCTAGAAAACTTCTAAGTTCGCTAGACGAGTCCTTAATTATTGTCCTTAGGGTGTCACTACGTTATATGGGTTTGAATCGAAGTTTTAGCTAACCCTCAAGGTAATAAATGCATGGGAGTACAAAAATGAAATAAACACACCATGTCCTTAGATCTAGGAGAGCCTAGGCTAAGTGCTCGTGGTGCAGTCCTATACATGCATTCTACGAAAAAAAAAAAAAAAAAAAAAAAAAAAAAAAAAAAAAAAAAAAGACAGACACCTAAAGAAAGGATTAGTGAATGATTGGGACTCAACCATTCACTAACCCACTCCCCCATGATTGCTCTTCACACATAAGATCCATGTCTAAAATTTCATGAAGTAGCGGGTCTCCCAGAATTAGAATTTAGTTATAGGTAATTTTAAAATAGTTTTAAAATACTTATAAATATAAATATACAATTTTGAAAAATAAAATAATTAAAAATAATTCAATTCCTAATACATAAGTATAGGGAGACCCACTGACCACCCAATCGAGGTTTCAAACGATTTGAAAATAGGTTTGTATCCTGAAAATAATTATTATATTAATTAAATAATAATTTAATAATCAAATAATGCCCAAAAATAGAAATCTGTCAAAACAGTAAAGATCAAGGGCTGGAAATGGTTTCAAAACATAAAGCTTGCTTTTCTGAAAAGAGCGAGGGGTTACACGTCGAAATCCGACTTAAAACGGCGAAGATACGAATTTCCGAAGTTTAAATACAATAAAATAATATTTTTTAAATAGTATAGTTTTGCTGTTTTTGAAATAACAGGGGATACAGACAAAATTTTCATCTGGAAATAGCTTCAAAATATGCAGAATTCAGAGTACATACAAAACAAGGTGCTGTGCACTGACAGCGGACATAAAACGACAAAGTTACGCAATTTCGAAGTTCAAATACGATAATTAAATATTTTTTAAATATTGTTATTTTACTGTTTTGAAAATAATTGCACACAGACCCAAAATTTTCAAATAAAACTATATCCAGAATATGCAGAATCCAGAGTACATACAAAACAAGGTGCTGTGCATCGACAGCGGATCAAGAACAAGAAAGTTATGACTTTTTGAAAGTTTGAAGCAATAAAGTAATATTAAAATAGCCTAAAATAACAAATACTTAAAATAATTATAATAAAGTGATCAGTAAACGGCTAATTTAAAACAGTATTAATTATGGTAGATAACTATCACTAAATAGTAATATAATAAAATTTATTGTAATATAATAAAATTTATATTAAAATAATGAATTAAATAGTGATAAAAGTATATATTTTTACTGTTTATAAAATAACAGAAAATGTGAATGTACTTTTTATCCAGAAATGATCTTAAACTATACAGAATTAAAAATACACCCAAATCAAGGTGTTGTGCGCAAAAAAATCCGAATTGAAATGGAGAAGATATAAATTTTTGAAGTTTTAAACACAATAAATTAATTATTACAAATAAACAATTATAGAAAACAATAAAATATAATAAAAAAATAATCTCAAAAATAGTTAATAATGGTAATAATTATAAAATAAAACCTACACATCAATATAGTACCTTAAATTAATAGTAATTAATATAAATAACTATTAAATAACAATATAATAATAATTATACAAAAATCAGAATTTAAATAATAGGGTCATATTGCTGTTTTAATAATAATTAAATATATACACATCATTTTTGTAAAAAAAAAATTTTCCTAGTGTAGAGAACAAAAATACGAACAAAACAAGGTATTGCACGCGAAAATCGGACGAAAAACGGATTTTTTATGATTTTTTGAAGTTAAAATAGCTTTTAAAAATAGTTTTAATATTAAAATAATAGCAACTGCCACGCGGCAGGCTCGGATTGGCTCCCATAACCGCGGGCAATCATTACCAATGATTGCGCCGCCGCGCAATCATTGGTAATGATTGCGGCGGCGCTGAAATCCGCGCCGCCTCACTCAACCACGTCGGATCGCTCCGGAGCCGTCCGATCTCGCGTGGTAACGATCGGACGGTTGAGATCGAGTTGGACGAACCGTGGTTCGACCAAATCTTCTGCGGTCGGACGGAGGCGCGGTCCGACCGAGATCCTCACCGTTGATCGACGAGATCAACGGTCCAGAGACCGTGCGGCTGGGAGTCAGCCGAACCGAGAGCCCCTAACCCTATTTTTGCTTCGTTCTCACAAACGACTGGACCAAACGCAACAAAATTTTAGGCATGTCTTCTACTAATGAAGAGCATTCATGGGGGTATATTTTTAGGATTTAATATGCGATATATTGAAAGTTATTTAGATCTAGGTGCTCTAGCTAGGGTTTGCGATATACCTCAATCCACACGGTGGATTCGGGAGATCTTGGGTTCGTTGAACTCGTGGACTCTCCAGGAACAAGTCTCCTGTTGAACTCAAGTCCTGAAACGCCTCGGATCGATCGCGAAACGCCTCGGAACCAAAATAGCCTCGGTTCGCCGGATTTCTCGCCGCCGGCAAGCCTTGGCCGTCGGGATTCGATGGGGGAAGGTGGAGAAAGGGTGTGGGAGCGCTCTCACAAAATCTCAGAGCCTGGGGTGGTCTCTCGATCGAGCAAGAGCAAAAAAGATCCCAAAATAACCTAATTTTCTTCTATTTAAACCCCCTAACCTATCTTGAACGGCTTAGATCTAATCACCAGCTATTTTGGGAGGGAAAAAGAGCTAAGAGGCCGTGGTTTTGATTTTGAATCCAAGGGAATTGAATTAGAGCCTTTAAGTGCATTAAATGTCTCTTAAATTCCTTTAAATAAGTTGATTTAACTTATTAAGGGCCTCATTTGACCAAGTCAGAGTTTGACTTGGTCAAACCAGTCAAGGGAGTCAAGGGAGAGTAAGGATCAAGCCATGAATGAGTTTGAATTGATTTAAAATTGATTTGGGCTCTAAATGGGCTAAGTGGTCAACCTTGGTTGACTTGGTCAACCGGGTTGACCCCGGGTCCAAGCTCGGGCTCGACAGACTCGACTCGGCCCACTGAACCCAGTGGGGAGGGCCATAGGGTCTGGCTTGGTCCATTTGACCAAGTCAACTGTTCGGGCCCAAATCTGGGCAAAATCGAGGTCAACAAACGGACCCCCAACAGGAGTGGAGAACAACTAGTGAACCGCTCGTGTTGGCGTTGACCGACTAAGCCACAGAAAGGAAAGTAGAGAGCCCAAGTAAAAGAACGAAAGGGTATCAGCAAAGGTGGAAGAAGGTGGGAAACTCATCCCCTGGCCTTATCCTACAACGAGGGTAGAGCCTAGAGGAGAGTGAAAACAGCAGTGCGCAGGCAAGGTATCACTGAAGCAGTGAACCAGTAGAAGGGTCTCCTCCCGGCCTTACCCTTCGACAAGGGTAGAACCAAGGATAAAACCAACAGTAAAAGATCACCTAGAAAGGTGAAAACAAAGTAAGGGGATTCTCCCATAGCCTTGCCCTATAGCGAGGGCAGAGCATAAAGGAGAATCAAAAGTGAAGTTCACCACTAAGGTGAAAAAGGGTAGGGGGATTCTCTTCTGGCCTCACTCCGTAGCAGGAGTGGAGCCAAGATAAGAACCAAAAGTAGAGTAGTAAAAGCACACAAACTATCTGTCTGACTATATCGAATCAGCAGAGTAGAAGGTGAAGGGGGTCCCATCTCCTCCTGCCTATCTCGTAGCAGTGGACTGGGGTGACTCAGTATCTGCCTAACCAAATCGGGTCAGCCAACAAAGAAATCACAAAGCCTGGTGTCTGCCTAATCGGAACAAGACACTCAAGAAAAAAAAAGGTGGCGAGGAGTTCCTGCCAGGTGCTCTGTCAGGCTCTCTCTACCAAGTAAGTCAAACCAACTTCCTGTCTGTTCATTTCCAACAGCAGGATAGAAGGTGAAAAGATCCCATCTCCTCCTGCCTATTTCAGGACAGTGGATTGGGGTGACTCCGTATTTGCCCAACCAACTCAAGGCGGCAAATAAAGGGAGCCACGAAGTCTGGTGCCTGTTTGATCAGAACATGACACTCAGAGAAAAAGGCGAGGAGTTCCTGCCAGGTGCTCTGTCAGGCCCTCTCTACCAAGTAAAACCAGCTACCCGCCTGACCGCATCTGGCCAGCGGGGTGGAAAGTGAAAAGGATCCCGCCCCTCCTGATCCTTTCGGAACAGTGGATTGGGGTGACTCGATACCTCTGCCTGACCTCAGCAAAAAGTAAACAAGACACGAAGTGGAAGCCTGCGTAGTCTTTTACAGGACATCCGAGTAAAGGGGTGTTGAGGAATTGCGCCTCCCAGGGACTCTGTCGGGCTCACTCAACGGTAAAGTAAAACCAACTACCAGGCTGACCGCATATGGACAGCGGGTAGAGGGTGAAAAGGATCCCGCCCCTCCTGCTCCTTTCGGAACAGTGGATTGGGGTGGCCACTACTTCTGCCTGACCTCAGCGAGAAGCTCATGAACCACGAAGTGGAAGCCTGCGTAGTCTTTTACAGGACACATCCGAGTAAAGGGGTGTTGAGGAATTGCGCCTCCCAGGGACTCTGTCGGGCTCACTCAACAGTAGGTAAGAACCAACTACCAGGCTGACCGCATATGGACAGCGGGTAGAAGGTGAAAAGGATCCCGCCCCTCCTGCTCCTTTCGGAACAGTGGATTGGGGTGGCCACTACTTCTGCCTGACCTCAGCGAGAAGCTCGTGAACCACGAAGTGGAAGCCTGCGTAGTCTTTTACAGGACATCCGAGTAAAGGGGTGTTGAGGAATTGCGCCTCCCAGGGACTCTGTCGGGCTCACTCAACGGTAGGTAAAAACCAACTACCAGGCTGACCGCATCTGGACAGCGGGTAGAGGGTGAAAAGGATCCCGCCCCTCCTGCTCCATTCGGAACAGTGGATTGGGGTGGCCACTACTTCTGCCTGACCTCAGCGAGAAGCTCATGAACCACGAAGTGGAAGCCTGCGTAGTCTTTTACAGGACATCCGAAGTAAAAGAAACGTTGAGGAATTACGCCTCCCAGGGACTCTGTCGGGCTCACTCAACGGGGTAAACTTCAACATCTGCTGTAGCCAGTGCGGTCTTGCAGATGAAGAAGGGCTCAATACCCACCCAGTCATTTCAACTGAGTGAATAAAGAGTCAGGCTCTGATGCCTGCCTGATCAGGACAGAGCAAACAAAAAGCGTGGCGAGAGAGTACCTGCCAGGTGCTCTGTCAGGGTCCTCTCTACCAGGTAAACTCAACTATCTGTCTGTTCATTTCAAACAGCAGAATAGAAGGTCAAAAGTCACCTCGACATCAGCCCAAACGCGCATCTGTGCAGGGATGTGAGGGAAAAAGAGGTAAGTAAATGGGACAATTTTGAGGGCAGAGCCACCTAGGGAACCCTTTCTAGCAACCTGGTAACCACATGGTAGAGGACAAATCGTCGTGGCCATGAGTATCCAAATGCTGTCAGGATCTCCTAGAGAACCCTAACCCTACACAAGGGGGGAGAAGACATCAGAACGACATCCCTCCAGAAGGCTGGAAGAGATATACCCGTTGTAGAGTGTGTAAAGGGGCGATCTCGTTCCAAAGGAGTAAAAAGAACTCGAGTGGTGAGGGGGGGGCACCTCAACTACAGAAGGCAGGACTATGCCTGGTAAAACCAATCCTCGAAGAGGCTACAGTAGTGAACCCATACTAACTGATGGGGACCCTGTAAGAGGTAGAAACAAGATCAAAACATCCAAAGGACCTCTCCGGCAGCTAGGAGTCGGATCTCAATGGAAAAACAAGTGGTAAAAGTATATGTAGGAGCTGACTCTCTACTAGAGGATCAAAACTCAAGGAAAAGATGGTGATAGCATCTGAGGTGTGATGCCCTATCTCACCAGGTAAGAAAAAGAGCCGAAGTAGTGAGGGATCATCCTCTCTACCACGGATAACAACTCTGAGTAAGTAAAATCTCACAGTAGTAACACCCACACAAACTAGTGGGACCCTGTGAAAAGTGAAAGTGACCCCGACACATTCATAGGACTGATCTGGCAACTGAGTCTAGAGTATGAATGGTAACATGGGTCACGAAAAAGTAGTAAAAGAACTGATCTTCTGCTTAAAAGATCCAAGTTCTCGAAGTGGTGATGTTAGTATTCTGGGCGAGGTATACTACACCACAAGGAGAAAAGTAACTCTAGGTAGTGAAGGGGACACACCTACCACCTGAGTACGGTAATCATGTATAGAAGTGAAGTATCATCAGAAGGGTCACAGTGGTAGCACCTACCCTGACTAGGTAGGACCCTGCGAGAAGTGAGAACAACCAAACAACATTCGTAGGGCTACTCTAGCAGCTAAGAGTAGGGAACGAATGTTAAAGTAAGCTGGTGAAAGAAACCAAGGAGTCGGTCTTCCGATGGAAAACCGGGGCTCCTGGAACTGTAATGCTAACACCTGAGAATAGATGTACTACATCACAGCACAACTCTGAGGTGGCAAGGGAGCACTCCTGACACCTAATCTGATAATCATGAGTAAGATCTATGATTATCATAAGACCACAGTGGTAACACCTACCCTGATTAGGTAGGACCCTGTGCGAAGTGGAGGTAACACTGCCACATTCATAGGACTACTCTGGCAGCTCAGAGTAATTCATGAATGGGAGGTAGACTGCCAAAGAGAGAGCAGCCGGGGGCGATCTCTTCTCAGAAAGACTCAAGCCCAAAAAGTAGTGATGGTTACACCTTAAAACACAAGGCACTACATCACTAAAGAAGGAATGCATTTAAAATCTTATAAGTTCATCGACCAACTAAGTGGGGACTCAACCCTGAAGAGATCGTCAAAGTACTCTCAAGGGAGGGGAAAGAAAAATTTTGGGGAATTTGAGCTCATAGAGAGTTTTACCGGGTTCCTCCTGTGACAAGGGCAACCGGGTTTTGCTCTATCGAGAGCTTCCCTCTTTTTATCACATGTATGTATATATATTTTTTTTTTTTTTTTTTTTTTTTTTTTTTTTTTTAGGAATTTTAAATTATTTTGATGATTTGATGATTTGGATCATGTTCGTCACATGAACAGGACTGGGAAATTTGTGCTTGTGGAGAGTTTTACCGGGTTCCTCCTGTGACAAGGGCAACCGGTTTTGCTCTACTAAGAGCTCTCCTCCCTTATCACACAATTTTTTTTTTTTTTTTTTTTTTTTTATTTTTTTTTTTTTTAACTCAGGGGTAGTGGATGGTTTTGATAACCCAGACCACATTCATTTCGTGTGAATGAACTGGGGAGCACAATCATGTAGAAATTGATGTACAACTGAAACTATCATCAGGATAGAGGATCAACACTACCATATTTAACTAGCATGGAATGGCGTGGACCCGGTATCCTATCTCAAAAGAGTCTAAATCAATGACTCTAACATCCTTGATCACATTCAACTCATATGAATGGACTAGGGGCTACATCTATCAGATCATGACTGATAGGAAAAAGAAACTCAACTAGGGATAGTGGCTCTCCATCATCACCATACCTGACTGTCATGGGGTGATGTGGACCCAGTATCACCTCTTCAAAAACTAGACTCGAACTACTTGTTTTGATATCCCAGACCACACCTGGGGCGGCAGGTGAAACTGGGGGACTAAGCCATACAAACAGAGGGGAGCAAAGTCAAGAGTATTCTATGCTCTAGCACCAATATGATTGGTGCGCACAGATAGAAGTACAAGACATCCCTACGGCGTATCAGTGTAACCCTTCTAAGGATAGCCTTATACCCTCCAAGGCAAACGTCGTGTGGTAGAGGACAAATCGTCGTGGCCACACAGACTGCTGAAAAGTAAGAGGAACCCTTCTAAGAGATACATATACAGAGGAATATCTACAGGTGGTAGGGAGGCTCCCCCTGTGAAGTACTAGACTCAGGCATAATACTTTTTCAAGTATTGCCCATTGATGACAGGCATAGGGTGAATGCCATTTGCATCAACAAGTAGGTAGGCACCACCTTCATAAACTTGCTCTACAGCGAAGGGGCCTTCCCAAATAGGCTCAAATTTACCACCTCGCCGACGATGCGAGATGATAGGCCTACGCAAAACGAGCACTAAATCACCTACCCGGAAAGCACGGGGTCTAACACAAGGCGATCGATCGTGTGACCGGGCCATTCGGGCCTGGTATAGCTTAAGGTTCTGATGAGCTTGCAGGCGAAGCTCTTCTAAACCATCAAGCTCTTCCAATCTCAATCGGGCATTATCTTCCTCAGATAGATTGTAACTGACTGCCACACGCAGTGAGGGGAGCTCGACCTCAAGTGGGAGGACTGCTTCAACCCCGAAAGCTAAAGCATATGGGGTGGACTGAGTAGGAGTACGGTAGGTAGTCCTATATGCCCATAATGCTTCAGGTAATCTATCATGCCATTCTCTCTTGTTTGCAACAAGGGTTTTTCTTATTAGTTGCACAAGAGTTTTATTAAATGCCTCTGCCAAGCCATTGGCTCTAGGATAATAAATCGAAGAATATCGCCAATTAATGTTATGGCGGCGGGCAAATCTGGCAATTTTGGTGCTTCTGAAGGACGGACCGTTATCTGAAATGATACGGCGCGGAACACCAAAGCGATAAACAACGTTATCGCGGAAGAAACGCATCACATCTTCTGACTTAACTTCCTTAAGTGGGACAGCTTCTGCCCATTTAGAGAAGTAATCAGTGGCGGCTAAAATAAATCTATGACCCTTAGAAGAAGGAGGGTCTATAGGACCCACCACATCCGTGCCCCAGCCCTCAAATGGCCAAGAAGAAACAGTAGGGTGCAACGGATTAGGGGGTTGGTGAATCACAGTGCCGTGAATTTGACACTGGTGGCACCTTTTAGCATGCTCCATGCAATCTCGGATCATCGTAGGCCAGTAGTAGCCAAGGCGTTTAATTCTGCCTTTCATTTTAGGTCCGGACTGATGAGCACCACAAAGCCCTTCATGTATCTCGCTCATGACTCTAGTAGCCTCTTCTTTATTATTGAGGCATCTCAACCACATCTGGTCAAAAGAGCGTCGATACAAAGTTTCATTTACATAGGCGAATGATAGAGCTCTCTTTCTAATTTGAGCAGCGAGAGACCTATCATCTGGGAGCCTACCATGCTTTAAATATTCTATGAAGGGCTCTCTCCAGTCTGACTCCTCATCAACAGCAAGAACTGTGAGGGTCTGATCAGGGGAGGACAAGTCTGCGGGGCACAGAGCTTGACGATACTGGACAGAAATAGAAACCGGGTTCCCAGTAGGGTCAGCTAACTCCTTTGCTAACTTGGCCAATGCATCTGCTTTTCCATTTTCAGATCTAGGTATTTTGGCCAAAGTTACTTCAGGTATTAAGCACAGGAGCTCCATAGCTTTATTGTGATATGGAATGAGCTCAGGCTTAAGTACTTTGTAGACTCCAGCTATTTGATTGATTATCAGTTGGGAGTCTCCAAAGATCTTCACCCGCGTAAGACTCATCTGAATGGCCAACTCTAATCCCAAAATCAGAGCTTCGTACTCAGCTTCATTATTGGTACGAGGTTCTGATAAACTATAGGAGTACCGTAGAGTATGACCCTCAGGAGACACAAAAATCAGGCCTAATCCTACCCTAATCATAGGAGTTTCATTTAGATTTGATGCTTTTTAGCGGATGACGCACCGTCAAAGTAAAACTCCCAAATAGGGGACTCCTGTTCATCCACACTCATAATTGATTCATCAGGTAGATCATCATTAAGTGGGGAATCAGCAGGGATCGGGTGATCAGCCAAAAAGTCAGCTAGAGCCTGTCCTTTGACGGCCCGCTGGGGAACAAAAGTAATATCAAATTGCAGTAGTATCATCGACCATCGTGCTAGACGACCTGAAAGAGTCGGACGGGTCATCAAGTACTGCAATGGGTTGACTCGAGAGATCAAATTAATCTTATGTGATAGCATATAATGTCTAAGCTTCTGTACCGCGAAGATCAAGGCTAAACATTGCTTTTCCATCGCTGGGTACTTAAGCTCTGCAGGAATCAATCGTCTGCTAAGGTAGTACAAGGCATTCTCCTTGCCTTCCTCATTCTCTTGAGCCAACAGTGCACCTAAAGACTCATCCAGGGCCGTAGTGTAGAGAATCAACGGCCTACCCGGGATAGGTGCAGCTAAAACTGGGGGGTTCATCAGGTAGCGCTTTATACTCTCAAAGGCCTCCTGACAACTCTCATCCCAACGGAATCGGGCATCCTTTTTTACTAGTGCAGAGAAAGGATGACACCTACCAGAAAGATTGGAGATAAATCTCCGCAAGAAAGCAAGTCTTCCCTGAAAGGACCTCAACTGGGTGAGACTTTTAGGGGGGTTTTAAATCCACTATGGCCTTGATCATGGAAGGGTCAATCTCAATGCCACGATAGCGGACTATAAATCCTAAGAACTTTCCTGCACTAACTCCAAATGCGCATTTTAAAGGATTCATCTTTAAATCAAACTTGCGCAGGCGTTCAAAAACGATTCGCAGATCTCTGAGGTGATCTCCGCGAACCTTGCTTTTGACGACCAAATCATCCACATAGCATTCAACCTGCTCATGTATCATCTCATCGAAGATGACAGTCATGGCACGTTGATAGGTGGCCCCAGCGTTCTTGAGACCGAAGGGCATCACCTTGTAACAAAAGACACCTATCGGTGTACGAAATGCAGTGAATTTCTCATCCTCAGGGTCCATCTTTATCTGATTGTAACCAGATGAACCATCCATGAATGAGAAGATACTATGGGATGATGCTATATCTACCATAAGCTCAGGAATTGGGAGAGGAAAATCATCCTTAGGACATGCCTTGTTCAAATCACGGAAGTCGATACAGACTCGTATCTGCCCGCTCTTCTTCCGGACTGGAACAATGTTGGCAAGCCAAGTGGGGTACTTCTCTTCCCTAATGAAACCAGCTTCTATGAGCTTCTTGGTTTCAGCGATCACCTGTTGTTCAATTTCCAACCTCATCCTACGAGGTGCTTGTTTAACAGGGACTGCATCAGGCTTAATGGCTAATTTATGGACTGCTACCTCTGGATTTAGACCAGGCATCTCAGTGTAGTTCCAAGCAAAGCAGTCTCTAAATTCTGACAATAACTTGATGTATTCTTGAGCCTCTGAATCAGACAGTAGGGCACTATGAAAAATAGGCCTAGGATCTGACTCAGTGCCTAAGTTTATCTCACACAATTCATCCATGGCGGAAGTGACGCCATCTTCGAACTCTTGTGGTGCATCAAGTATGTCATCTTCCTCACCATCCGGGTCTTCTTCGTCAGCAAGAGAAACAACCGGATAAACGTGGGAAATGGCACGAATGCTGGCCTCACTAGACTGATTTGATCCCATATAACCTATGCCTCCTAGACCTTGGGGGGAAATCAGTTCGCCAGACTCGGGCCTGCCGTAGAGCTTGTTCATCGGGCCAAGTGGAACGGACTAGACCCCGCTCAACAAAGCTCTCTACAGTAGGTGAAAAGTAGCGAGGGGCACTCCTGACCTCTATATCCATAGCGGTCTCCTCTAGATCTTGTCTCACAGGACCCAGTGGGGCACCTATACTACGGGGTACAGAAGGGCGCTCCTCAGATCGCGCCGGTGAAAAAGTCTCGTACAAGTGAGGTATGGGATTATGACTACCCCACACTGGGATGTCATCCTCAACCATAGGGGGTGTTAAAAGTTCTTCGACTGGAATCCCCAACTCCTATCCCGCGTACCTGATGTGGGGAAGGTTGTCTGGTAGTAGTCTGACGTCGGAAGTCTTCTTCCTCGTCTGAGCTAATATCAATAACCAATCCACCCTCAGGTATCAAGTGGCTTTGAAAGGTAGGCCGTGAATCATAACCGACGGGATGTGGGAGTGGTGAAGTGACTGGACGCTGAAGGATATCGATCATTTCATCGTCGGAAGAGTCGGACTCTACAGTCAAAGAAGAAGTGTAAAAGGTGTGGAGGAGGGGGAGTCCGAGTGTCGTGGTTCCGCGGCTCGCGAATCGACACTCTACCTCTACCCCTACCTCGTCCTCCCCTACCTCTACTAGGGGGACCCTCGTGCCTCACTGCAAACTGAGAGGGATCTTCATCAGAATGGGCAGTGGAAACACCTGGCTCAATACTAACCTGTGATGGACCCTGTACTGGTGACTGTACAGGACCCTGTGCAGGTGACTGCGCAGGACCCTGTACGGCAGTATCAGGCATCACTGGTGACTGAGCTGGTGGAGCTCTACGAATCCTTCGAGGTACATAGTACTCGGCATCATCGTAGATAGAAATCTCATGCACGGAAAAGGGCTGGGTATCTCCAGGAATGGTATACTCGACATCATTCCTCAGGAACTTCATACATTGGTGCAAGGTAGAGGGCACCATTCCATACTCATGGATCCAAGGCCTTCCTAAGAGAGCCCTGTACGAAGTATCAGCCTCAATCACATGAAACTTTGCCTCTGTTAGAAAACTTCCAAACTTCAGCGGCAGGGTGATAGACCCTAAAGCTCGCTGGCCTTGGTCATTGAAGCCTTTCAGCATAATCTTATCAGAAGTAAGCTTCAAATGACCGAGGGAGAGGTTCTTTAAAGTTTCATGTGTCAAAATGTTTACTGAAGCCCCTTGGTCAATGAGGACCCTGTTCACCTCAAAACCATTGACTTCAGCAGTGACATACAAGGGACGATTGTGCTCAGTGGTCCCTAACAAAAGGTCACGACTAGAGAAAGTAATGCATGGCGTGTTGTATAAATGCCATGCCCCATCATCAGGGTCAGAAGTAAAGAATGCTTGATAGGTTTCTGGTTCAAGCAAGGCTTTTACCAGTGTCTCTCTCAAGTCAGGTGACAACATCAAAGCATCATAGACACTAAGAAGAGAAGGAATTTTCCTTAGATGTGCCAACACATTGTAATCAACTTCCAGCTGAGGGCCTTTCCCTTTTTCCTTAGGCTGCTCCTGGGAGGAAGGAAATAGGATCATCCTGCTGGGTAATGATATTCTTATCTTTTGTATTTTTAGCCAACCTGGGTGGAAGAACTTTCCCTGAACGCAAATGAACTTCCTGTATTGAGTCATCCTCAACAGGAGATTCCTTTGGTTCAGGGGGTGGTGGCAGGTGTTGGTTCTAAGGCAAGTACTGGGAGTGGGTCCTCGGACTCATCATCTGAATCCATGTAACATCCACCCTCTGGAATTGTAAAAATAGGTTCTTCATCAGACTCAAACTCATCATTAGAATCATCCATATTATAAGAAACATGTAGTACTGAGGAAGAGCGAGTGCTGGAAGAAGAAGAACTAGGAGTAACAGTAGAAACGTAAGTAAAAGGTGCAGAAGACCAAAAGTACTCAGAATCGTCTTCTATTTTTATTTCCTCATCAAATGAAGGGAGAACAAAGTCCTTCAGCGTAAGTGCTGGAAGGAACCCTGTCTTCCCCTCTGCAGTTACAACATACTTTTCTTTTTCATACATTTTCTTATTACATCCAGAAGAAGAAAAAGTAGAAGAGGAAATGTGCTTATCTAGCACTACAACAGAAGGAGAAGAGGAGGAAGAAAGTGCTGGAGTGGTAACTGCAGTGGCAACTGTCGACTTGGCCTGAGGTGGCCTACTCTCAACTGCCTCTGAGCTCTGAACTGCTCTGTCTATCATCCTCCTGGTCTTCCTGGAAAGTGAGATCTGCCAATCATCCTCAAAACCCGTGGGTAAACTGCTAGTAGTGCCCTGAGCATCACTCTGACAATCACTGGGGCTGGAGACTAGCTGAACTGTCTGAGGGGTCTTGCCCTTGGGCTGCACTAGATCACTGTCCTGAAGGCGTATCTGTCCTGTGATCATCAGTCTCTCTACTCTGTCCTTGAAGACATAGCAGTCTTCCAACACATGTCCGACATGTCTGTGGTAAGGACAGTAAAGGGGGTGCTCAGTCTGACCCTCCTCCTCTGCTCTACTGCTCTCAGGGAATACCAACAGGTTATTCTTAGTAAGGAATCTAAAAATTTTCTTCACACTCTCCCTCTTAAAGGGATATTCCTTCCTAAGCTTCTCCTGCAGGTACTGCTGACTCTCTGGAGTCCTACGGGAGGTCCTGGGCTGTCCCCCTGGCTGGTCAACTGAGTAAGACCTGCTGGCTGAGTGTGGCTGACTAGCTGGTCGTGGCTGCTGGGGTACTGAAGTGACTAAGGGCTTCTTGCCCTTATCTGATGGTCCCTGAGTACTGTGAACCTCTCCTCTCCTAGGTGGAGGTGCCCCTGAAAACTCCTGCCGCTGAGGTCTGCGCGAAGGCTGACTCTCAACCTTAGGAGGGACTGCAGCGGGTATGCTGTCCTGTAGGCTGGTCACCTTGGTGAGGAGCTTCTGAAAGGTTCTAATGGTGAAACCCTTCAGGTATGGTGCTATCGGACCATCTATGTTCTTCAACAAGATCTCAACTGCATGCTGCTCCTGTAACTGTGGCTCGCACTGCAAACTGAGATTCCTCCACCTGACTATGTAATCTGTGAGACTCTCTCTGGGACGCTGCCTGGTCACCACTAGCTCTCCCACTGTAACTCTGTGCTCTGTGCTAACAAACCTCTGCACAAACAGCTGCTCCAACTCTGCAAAGGTCCTGACTGAGTCGTTGGGGAGGTCGGCGTACCAAGCAAACGCCACCCCCGCCAAGCTGCTGACGAACAACCTCAACATCAGTGGATCACTCCCTCCTATATTGCAACATATGGCTCGGTACTGAGCCACATGCTGCCTCGGGTTCCCAAACCCGTCAAAAACTCTGAACCTAGGAGGGATAAAACCAGGGGGGTAAGGCTCCTGCTCGTACTCTACTGGGTAAGGACGCCCCCTGCTGACTGACTCTCCAGTCTTCCTGGAGGAAATGGCCTGCTCGACCTTCTGGGCAATCAAATCCTGGATCTGACCTGCTGACATCTGAGCTGGCTGACTCTGAGCTGAAGTGGTGTAAGGAAGTACTGTGGGTGGTGCTGGGACTACTCTCTGGACCCTGTCCACTCCCACGGGGTCTACTGTAGCAGGTGGTACTACTGGCTGCTCTCTGGAGGTACTGGTAGCTGCCACACCTGTCACCTGAGGCATCGCCCCCAGAGCTGTCAACTGTGCTGTCATGGCTGCCATGGCTCTGGCCATCTCTGCCATCTGTGTCTGCAAGTGTAGAACGGTAGCATCCGTGTCAACTGACCTGGGAGATCCCACCCACCTCGGGGTCTCCCTGCTCGTCCTGGTCCTCGGGCTCTCTCTCATCCGAGTGACCTCGTCGGGTAACCACACATACCCGGTGAACTGGTACCTCCTCCTCCAACTCATCTGTCAGTGTGTCATCGTTTTCCAAGAAATGTTGTTGGAGGGCTGCTATGTACGGACTCATAGGGGAACCAATCCTGTGAGGGCTACGGACTGACTCTGTCTCAACTCTCTCTGGAGATCCCTCTGGAGTAGGTGCCACCTCCTCATCGCACATCATCGGGACTGCCTCTGCCCCGGAAGTAACTGCTATATCCATCAAATCATCTACATCGTCAAACTGCTCTGTATCTGACGGTGGTGCTGTCTCTACTGGCTCAACTGGGTCGACAGGGGTGTCCGCCTGCCGACGCCTCCAAACCCACCTCCTACGGTGGGGTGCTGCACGGGCAACTGGCTGCTCTGGGACTGCAACCTCTGAACTGACCTGAGGCTGGGCAGGCCTCCGCTGCTGTCTCCGTCCTCGACGACGTGGGGCGTCGTCCTGCAGCAGGAGTAACCGCCGGGGGTCTGACTACTGGAACTGTGTCTGCAGGCTGCTGAACTGTCTGTCCCCTCTGCCAACTGTAAAGTCTCCTGGCAGTCTGTCCTCGCAACTGAAAGGTGGCCCGAGAAATCTGACGGAGTATCTTCTGCCGATCGACAGGACCCCTACCACCTGCTAGGCGGACGATGTTTCGAATCCTCTGGGTGAGGGCTCGAACAGCAGCGTCCCTAGGGATCCTAGCACGGGGTAGGGTAGTGGTAACAGGAGGAGCCGCCGCAATGCGGGCAACGTCCTCCTCGTCCCCACTATGTGTCAACGGGGGGAAAAGCGTCCTCCCTGAACTGCCTCTATCTCGGGAGCCACTACAACCTCTGGAACTGGCACAACTGCAACTCGTCGTGGCCTCCGCTGCCTGGGAGCCACTGTCCTCTCAACTAGCTCCTGGTGAGCTATGGCATCAGCCATCTGCTGCCTCTCTGCCTCTGACGCAGCTAAACGAAGTCTCCTGTTCCTATTCCTCCTGGCCCTTCTCCCAAGGCCGGAGGTGGAAGAGGAAGGAACATCAGGACCGGGAACAGGAACAACGGGAAGTGTCGGGGTCTGCCCAACAACCTCGGGGTGAGAAAGTCGGGCGAAAACAGAAACCCGACCAGTGGAAGGCGAAGGCACCTCGGTCTGGGCACCCCTCTTCCTAGTAGGAGTGGGAGGGGGAACCCGAACACGAGGTACTTCCGCTGGAACAACGGGAGCAACAGTAGTAGCAGGCTGCCGGCGCTGAGGGGCCGGAGCAACCTGTGCTGCAGGAGCGGCAGGCACTGGACGCCGGACCGCTGGACGAACGGGGGGAACTACAGCAGGCTGCCGGCGCTGACGGGCCGGGGGCCGGGGCAACCTGTGCAGCAGGAGCGACAGGCACTGGACGCCTGACCGCTGGAACAGCAAGTGGCCTAGGCACTGGTCGCCTAGCCACAGGGCGCACTGGCTGCGCAGGAACAGGAACAGGACGTGGTGCTCGGACTGGGCGCCGAGCAGCAGGACGTCCAAACGGGCGCATGGCTGCGCGTCCTCTCCTCTGAGGAGGAGAGAATGCAGCAGCCTCCGCCGGGGTCGGCCCGCCAAGAGTGACGAAAGCCGAGTCAGTGAAGGAACCAAAAGTGATTCCTCCCACTGGCGGACTAGCGAGCAGGGACTCAGGGAGAGTCACCCGCGCGTCCGAACCAAAGGCAAAAGTAACGGAAGGTACGAAGGAAGCCATGGCACTGCTGCCAAGAAAAGAAAGTGAAAAGGTCAGTAAGACTGTAAATCAAGAAAGAATGGACGAGTAAGAATTTGATAGGATAGATAGAAATAGATAAAGGACGGAATAGCCTGCTAGGCTGGAAAGAAGTAGAGTAGGGAAGAAAACCCTAGCTAAGGGAAAGGAACCCTAACTAAGGAGAGACCCTAACTAAGAGTGGGACGGACCTAATCTAAGGAGTACCAATCCCGGAGTACACACAAGAAAAGATAATATATAATCCAAAGATGGAGAGAGAGAAACTGGTCCCACCGTGGTCGCCAGAAACCTGTGGACCTCCGAAGGAGCACCCGCGGTGGGGTTCGAATGCAGAGGGTACGGCCGCACTATCCCGTGGGACAAAACGATCGTAGGCCTCTACGCTCGACACGAACGGGTCGATCGGGGGAGGGCAGATTGGATCGCGCATACGACTAACCATTGGGGATAGATGCTGTCGCCAGCACACCCCGATGGGTAGCAATATACACGACCTAGTCACGGGTTTCCCCCACCCGATACGAGAGATCGAGTGGGGTAAAGTAGATTGCGGGGCCAAGTTTCCCACGGGCGCAAGCCCCCGTGGTTAATTACATCCCGGGCCGGAGCCCGAGAAAACTCTCGATTAAGGATCATACATTATCTTTTCCAAATTGGGATTAGCACGAGGGTATAGACTAGGAAATCCTACTCAAAGGAAAGAAAGGTCTCAAAAAGGCTCAATCAACATGCGTGGCTCATACCAGCATTCGGAGGCTCTAGGGTACTAAAGAGAAACTGGAAAAAGAAAGACAAGCAATCAATCACATGCGTGAGAGAAAAGATGGAGGTGGCGTCATCCTGTGACGCGGATAAGTAGGATTTAGGGTCCCTGAAAAAGAAGGGACCTACCTACTATTTAAGGCATACTACGAGACCGAGATGTAGTAGCCTCGAATCCTAAATCTAGATTGGACTTAGTGTTCGACACACACTAAGACCAGTGTCCTAGCTAATGCGATGCAAAACCTGGACTTACCCCGGCCTGGATTGGGGGAGCCAGCTAACCACCTAATCGATTTAAAACCATGCTGTCAAGTCAGTTATGATAGATGGGGTGGGTGGTACAGTTCTTTGGAAATAGGACCGACATCTAGAGAATTTCCTAAGTGGTCCTGGACTTATGTGGGTTAGATGCTCCTAGCTAATGCAATTAAATTTTAATTATTTGATTTCTAATGCAATGCATGCTAGTTGAAATGTCAGCTCATGAATGCTATAGAACTTTAAAAACAGGCTTATAGAAAAAAATAATTTTTTGAAAAGACTGGGTCTCCCTAGGTCCGGCACTTCATCCTCATAGGCCAGATTATCCGGACTCAACCCGCAGGCAGGGAGATGTCTTATAGCAAGGAAAGAAGATGCAGTAATATGCATGCGACCCCGGACGGTTCCGGCAATTCCCTAGGTTCGTTAAGTTTCTATATTATTTAGAACTTAAAATTTTAGGAATTAATTATGAGTAGAAAAATTTTGTAGTCCTTAAAGAGCCCTAACGAAAATCCAGGCGAAAACAAAACGGCATGCAAGAAAAGAAACCTAAGAAAAGCAGGCAATTTCTACTGCGCAATCAGGTAAACACATCAATATAAATCAAACTAATCAAGTAAATGTCCATAGGCCAACTGCCCTTTAATTACAACCCAGGGTATGCAGAAAAGTAAAGTGGCCGGGGGCACCACTGCCAACAACCCGGATTTCTAAGCCTATGACAGACGCCAACAACTTTGAGTGGGATATTGGGTCTTCAATCTTTAGCTTTCTGGATATCTTCTCCTTGGACTTCTTGGATCTCTCCTCCTTGGACTCCTTGGATCTCTCCTCCTTAGACTCCTTGGATCCGTCCTTGGCTTGAATATCCAAACGAAAGAGACAATTCCCCCAGTATGGGGGTATTGCCTTTTCTCTTTGGATATCTAAAGCCATCCAGCTCGATCTTCCAAATGGAAGAAGACTCTCCCCTTAGGGATGCCTTCTTCTTTTAGAATCCGAGCTGGATAAGAATATCCCGACTCAAAGGTTGTTTTCACAACTCTTAACAATTATTACATACAATTTACATTAATTGAAAGCAGTAAATCTAAGAATCCCTGCAAGGTTATCCTAATAAAAATCATCCCAAGCAGTTTATATAAAAAAAAAAGAAAAGTGCTAAACACCATTGACCCTGTGCCAAGCCATGCTCTTAATTATGAGGGCTAAGCAGCTCCATCTGTGCAGTTATAAATTATTAATTTTAGCCCCTCATTTCATTTTAGGGGGAGCTGAGCAAGCACCTGCATAAAACATTATTAGAAAAATATGATATTGCTCCCCCCCTTTTATTAGCATTGAGCATGGCCACCTGCACGGAAAGAAC